>JAHLJT010003656.1:123209349-123443301 GCA_031308135.1 Acheta domesticus | reverse complement strand
AGGAACTCAAAAACCTCGTTATCACTCGCAGTAATTACAACACTAATTATTATGAAAATTTTATTAGAAAACACTTATAATCTAGAAGAGAAAAGCTGCCATATCGAACATGAACTGAAATGACGAACTCAGAAATAATAATATCAAAATGTATAATGAATGGAGAAATTTTTTGTCATATTGCAATAGTACATTATATAAATTACTCTAAAGCTAAGACATAAAACATCACACAACTGTAAATATGAATGAATGTATATACAATGTGGAAGAACTGACTATCTCCTCAACCGAGCAAGATACAAAGACGCCGTTTAGACAGTCCGATTGCGTAAACAGGGTCTACTTGATTATAACATACGTCGTCTTTGCACTGATTTACTTTCCCGTATACGTACGTATACGGAGTAATATACGTAGAATAGGGAAAGTTATGTAATGCTGTGAAAAATCTATTTCAAGATTTCAAAGGAAATACACGTTTTGCGGTCCCCAGATACCAAAAAAGTGGGTCTTTTCAAAACGTCCGTCCGTCCTTCTGTCTGACCGTCTGTGAACAACACTAGCGTGTCAACCATATGAGCCATTTCTTCCAAAATGGATATTGCCCTGTCGATCTGCGTCCACTCCAGGCGTCTGGATTTTGAAAAACTTTCTTCAAAATTTGAGGGTACTTTACATGAAGCCCCCCGGACATTTTCAAAATTTTCTCAAAAACTGCTCCAAATTTGTTCTTTAAATTTCTTGTAAGCATAGAGTAAAATACACTTATTATAGGTCCGATTTCCACGGATAACTGAATTTTCGAAAATTGCAAAACTTCAAATGTTTTTTGAAAACTCAAAATTTTTCCGTGAAAATGAGCTTCAAATTTCGCATTTTTAGTAGCGTTTAAACGCCATTTTCATGGAAACGGCTACAAATTTTTAAAGGAAAATTGTCATATAGAACGAGGTTTTTGTGTTCTTTAATATTCTAAAATTATTATTTCCGTTCCGTCATTAGGAAACCGAAAACTTAAGAAAATGACGAAAAAATGTAATTTGGGCGGCGATAGATGGCAGCTGGCACGAGGATGTGGCAATTCCGAATGGCTAGCCCAGACCCAAGGAAATAGAAAACTAGTACGAGAAAGTCTGTGCCATTCTGTAGCACCACTAGTTCGATTAAAAATAACAACCTTCAAAATCAGCTTTTTCACACATTAAATTCCTACAAATAGCCAATTACTAATATTGTTTTACTTCAATTATACTACCGTTTTACTAAAAGTTGCATTATTACCGAACATTCATCAATTTATTCATTCCATCAAATCCCAAAGATACTCTCTACTATCCTACTCTCTACTATATTAAAACACTTTTCTAAAACATGCATCCTCTCCGTCACTTTCAGAATAACATGTAATTCGCACTGTAGCTCGTCCAATCTGCAAATACATAATAATTATGTTTAATTTACTACAACTAAACATGTGTACATTCATAGCTTTTACGACAAAATTAACTACATCCATCAGAAAATGATCTCTTCCAAACATTTAGTCTCTTATACAGTTAATGCACTCACACCTACCCGCAATTAAAATCAATATTCAAGTTACTTTTATAAACAAAGCGGAAAAACACATTATTTCGGGTTAGACAACTGACTGTGAAAAATAAACCAACAGTCCTCTAAATTCGCAATTCTTCCTACATTGATGAAATTAGTAGTAGATCTCAGACGTCATCTTCTTGTGGCGCACAGCTAAACTATTGACTATTGACTAAACATTGATACAGTCTTGATTCTATGATGTAATGCTAAGCAAAAATATCCAGAAAAGAATTTATTTTGTAAATATATTAAGGGTTATGGTTGTAAAACATAGCCTTTAGCATTCCAGAACTTTACAGGAAGCTATCCACAAAATTTCCATCGGTATTGGTTAAGTAGATTCAGATATTATCGCACTGTAAGTCTTCGCATCTCTGTCTTTATAGATTAGTACAGATAATACGAAGGGTAAGAATTATAGGACTTTGATCTGAGTCTAAGTTGGAAGTACATTCTGTGATATTGGTATATTTATACTTTTTGTCGTGATACAAATATCTAGAATATCAGGAATAATGTTGTCATTGTATGAATAGTAATTGGGTTCATTTGGCGATATAATTTTGAGATTATTTGATTGAATAAAGGAATGTAATTTCATTCCTTAAGGTGATGAAGAATTGCATCCCAAAATGTACTTTTTGCTGTTTAAATAGCCGAAAAGGAGTATTTTGTATTTGTATAATTTACAGAATTTAAAAAAAACTGTTAATAAAAAATTAACGGAATTTATATTTAGGACGTCTAAATGCTACATATATATTAAAGTAACAGAGTTTAGTATTATTTTTACAGCTATAGTTTCTTATCTGGGAAATTAGGGCTAGTGATTTGATGTTTTAATTTGTTGGATATAACTATTGCTATACCTCCTAAAGCTATATCGGAAGGTCTGTCATTTCTGTAAATTTTATATTCTGAAAAATAAGTTTTTCATTTAAGGCGTGTTTCTGTGATACAGGCTACGAGAATATTGTGTAATGCAAAAAGATTTCAAGATGTCTGATTGTTACTTAATTCCATTTGCACTCCAGCTAATATGCTTATATTATTTTAATTTATTATTCATGAAGGGTTTAGCGATAATGTAGATTGAATTATGTTTTAAATTGTGGTATTGGGGCTGTAATAACTTGTTGAACGATAGATGTAATTAGTTGGAGATTATTTAGTTGTGTTAAAAGATGGTTAAATGGGTTTTGGTCTCTTGCATTAAGAGTGTTAAATGTAATTTAATAAGTGTAATAAATAATTTAATAATTTTTAAGTAAGTGTTAAATGTTAATGTAAATTTCATGATATATTTGTGGATGAATTATTGGAATGTATAAAAATGAGGGATTTATTATGTAAAGCTTTTCGGAACAATTGAGCAATCTCTATAGTTGGCGGAGTGCAATTCTTCACACTTAACACAGGAAGAGTTTCTTTGGACTCTTTGCATTAAGAATAATGATGATTTGCATTTCATTTGACCCTACGAGGGCTAGATGACATTTTGCTTGTGAGTGACGAAATCTTTGACGTCTTTTGCATTGAATGGGGGGAAAAACGCGTAATTCTATGTTGAACATTGATAATAGCATATAATAATTTTTAAAAGACAAAATACTTTTACCTGACGGATTATCTTCCAGATCTACAGGCCCATGTTTGGAGTGGTTGTTTAGTTTTATTAGTCTAGTACGTATTTCGAGTTCAAAAGGGATTTGATAGTTTGTTTTTAATTAAATAATACTGATTTTTTGCACAGGTAAATACTAACACATTAATTATTCATGGTCAAGGCCCCTTGTGATCCAATTGTAACAATAACTACTTTCTTTATACTAATTTTGCCAAAAGATGACTCCGTCCAAGGAAGCTCAATTGCTGCATACAGGATTCTTGTATGTGACGGTTAGTTACAAATAAAACTATGATTAATAGATATTGTTCATGTATTTTTGTACTATATACTTAATATTATAATAGAATATGGTGTCACAGATATCAAAATCACAGAATAGTATTTGCGTGACAAATACGAACTTTTGCGGAATCATGTAGGCAACATTTATATCTTCTTGGACGAATTCATCTTTCGGCAAAATGGTATCGAAGAAAGTAGTTGTTCCCACGCTCCAAAAATGAGTGCGCACTCATGACCTTAACGCGCCCCGGAATCACTAACAAACAATGGCACCGCGACACTTGAACTTCTCGGCCACCGCTGCCGCCTCCGCCGCCACCCCTCACGCCTCCTGCCCCTAGATTCTCCATGTAGCCTTTCACGGCCCAGCGGCGTCATTGTAATTGCATAAGGTTAGCTTCATACGATTATAAATAAAACTGTCACTAAAGGGACTTTCAGAGTCATGACACCACATATTCGATCAAACGCGCACTGAAGAACTAAATGGTTCAATATTTTGAATAAGCTATTAATATCATAAATAAATATTATTGCTAAAGTATCCTTTGGTTTATAGATAATCAAATATTTATTTGCTAGAATTTACTTATTCATTCGTGTGTTTTTTTGTCATAAAACAGTTTCTCGGATTGTTGTGCAAGCTAGCACTGGACGTTTTAAAAAATATAAGTTTATTCATATGAAAACATGGTACAGAGAGCCTAAAATTAGTACAATAAAATGACAGAATAAATAGCGATGATTTGTGCCAAGAATACAAGACAAGTGAACTGCTTCTCGCCTGTAAAGGCCAACGCCACAATCCAATCGTTTGCCCACTCTCGCGTTTGCACGCCTACCCCAGCACAGGTGTTGTTCGAAGGAGACGAATGGCGTCTGTTAACGCAATGTTCGCTTTGACGAAGGCCAGATATAAACTCCAAGGCCTCTTGCTTCTCCCGCCTCGGTTTCAATCGCTTTCGGCCGCAACAGTGGGCCTGGTGGAGACAATGAAGAGTAGAATGGGGTGGCGCAGAATGAGGGAAATTGTCAGTGGAAAGATGAAATACTTATGGGGAAAGGGATATTGGATATCTACGCTGGGGATATGATTTAGCAGAGGATGGACGGATGGAGGCGAAGGGATGATGGTACTGAGATAAATGAGGGAGCAATTGAGGCAAGTGGTGTCGAGAAAGTGGGAAAGATACCAGTCAAGGTGGCGTAAAGGCAACAATGAAAATTTCTGTCTCAGGTAAATGGAGGTGTGGTAGATAATAATTGATTACTAGTGATTACTGGTAAAGATAATTTGTCCCGTAATGTGGCGATTATCTTGTCAGCTCTGGAAGTAGTGGAGATCTTGCCCAGCTGGATGGTGAGAACCGGCGCCGACCTACCGTCAGCTAGCGGGGCTTTCCCCAAACTGTAATCTCCCACCTCCAGTCAGGACAAGCTCTAAGCTCCTGACTCGGTCTCCCGATGGTGGTGATGGCGGTGGTGGTGGCGGTCGTGGTTGTGGTAGTGGTGGAACTGTAGGTCGTGGAATGTTGTAGAAACTGACCGTGAGATTTCATAAATTTTCGCGGCGGCCGAAATGTACGTGATGATGACAGTAGCAAACGTAGGCTTTGGCATCCCCATAGCAGATAGAGCGGCAAGATGCATGAAGTGAGCTTAGAGGCTGAGGTGACGGAGGGAGGACGAATGACGGAGGATTGACGAGGGAGGTGGAGGCGGCGGGGTTGGCGGAAGAGACGAAGAGGGCCATCTGACGCAGGTGTAAATAAATAAATAAATAAATGAATAAATAAATAAATAAATAAATAAATGTCTTTATTGGTGGCGAGGCTCAGGTCATTTAGCCTGCTCTTCCACTTGACCACTTTCAAAAAAATTTTATTACAATTTATTTTATGATAAAAAGGAGATCATTCAATGAGAAATACGTACGCAATTTAGATGAAGGGTTTCTACACGGGTTTCTACACGGTTTCTACATGGGAGACAGGAGTGAAAGCGAGGGAGGAAGAAGTGAATAGACGGTGCGTGGCTGAGGAAGTGGCGACGTTGGCAGCGGTGGAACAGACGACGGAGGAGACGAAGTGACGGCGACGAGGTGGCGGAAGTAGCAATGATGTCGCGTGGCCGCAGACGGCTGGCGCCCGCGTAAAGCATAATGACGTAGCTCCGCCGCGGAAAGAGCGTCTCGGCAGAAAAGGCCTATATAACGGCTTGACCTCCGCTTAGCAGGGGGACGAATGCTACTCGTGAGCTCGTCGCCCGTGTGCACGGACCTTCCACACCTCGTCGGTTCAGATCGGCCCAAACTGGCCCTGCAGACCTCCCTTCGCCGCTTCGTCGGTTCAGATCGGCCCTAACTGGCCCTGCCGACACTCCTCAATCCCGCTAGTCCAGACAGACCCTCCGGGGTCCTGGTAGCAGCTTCCCGCCCTTGCCCCTGATCACCGTGCACTTCGAGTGTCGTCATGGCCGCTGCAAAGTCGCTCTTCCGGAGAACCGTCCTCGCCGAGGCTGGGCTACGTCAGGTGCCTGTGTAAGTTACACCTCTCCAATAAACTGCTGTTTGCCATGACTGGGGTCATCCCTGTACTTATTGTTCCCTCTCATCCGCCTTAGGCCTTTAATAGACTAGGGAATGGCCCAGAGGGCACCTACTGCCCTTACAGTTCTTCCACTCCCCTGCACGTGGGGCTAGACCCCTTCCCCCACGACAATAGTGACTGAGATGGCGGAGGTGATGGAGTTGACGAGGCAGAAGGGTTGGGGTGACGCAGTGGCGGAAGAACCGCAGGAGGGGAAGTGGTGGATGCGGTCCTCCTGCCCAAAATGGCGGAGGGTACCCAAGTGGCGGAGTGATTCAAAACGTTGGAGGGGGCCCACGTGATGGGGCGCTGACGGGAGGAGAGGCAGCGGTGGCGGTGGCGGGGAGGGGGCGGCGGCGGAGTGGGGGGGGAAGACGGGCGGGGCCGCGTGCATAATTACGGGGGCGTAGCGGCAGCTAATCTCCGGTGCCCCTCCCCCTCCGCCGCCCCCCCTCACCTCTCGCGCTGCTCAATAAAACATCGCGGTATCGACCCGCGGCGGGGGAGGGGGAGGGGGCGGAGGTGGAAACGGGATAAGCCGGGCGTGATGAGCGATGGAGCCGCTGATAGACGAGACGTTGAGGCGTCGCTGTGCAATCTACGACGATGCTAATGATCGCTGATGTAGGAGCAGGTGGCAACATGACAGCAGTAATAGAACAATGGGAGGTTACATCGGTTTAAACTAAAGACATCGAAGAAAGCTGATCATTATCAGACACACTCCTATCGTCGCTCGTTTTCATGAGCATACCACTAGTGCCATAATACCCATCTTTATCTACTAGTTTCGTTAATTATATTGCGATACAAGCGTCAACTATTTCGCGCAGAAGTACACATAGCAAATTTGAAGTAGCTCCAATTATGTTGTTTTAAACTCAGATATTGCTTTATATGAATAGAAAACTCAGCTATTATTACTTGTCCAGAAGTACATACATGCATGTGTAAAGAAATCTTTCCTCTGTAGACGTCAAAACGTAGCAATTAATATAAAACATGAAAGAACATATAATGATTCAGCACACAAGTTAAGTTTTTAATCATTTATCAAACATTCGAAAAGTAAAATGAGAAGTTGATGTTGAAGGCAAAACCTGATATACACCTGTTTCTGTACAATTGTGGAAACTGTAGAGCTGATTAAAATTATTTTCTTATTGTTGAAATAAATATTCAGTCCTCTTCTTGGCTTTGAGAAAAAACACTTGAATGAGGATGTGAATCCTCTACATTCAAAGATCATACATATGTTGCCTAGTAAAATTCAATAATATTTTTCAGTAGATATTGTTATTAATAGAGTTCAAGCCATCCACAATCCTGTTGTAATTTTGAAGTTCCTTGAAACACCTGGGGTACCAAAATAGTATAGGGAAAGTTATGTAATGCTGCGCGAAAAAATGGCGAATTTTCGGCAGAAAAAAATTGATTGCTGGGCCCTGATAACGAAAATGTGGATAAAATCAGTTGATAAATTAAGGGGAAAAAAACTCTAACTCGCGGTGCAGCCAAAATCCCTGGTTTGTGGGCCATGATACCGAAAAACCAATTGAGAGCAAATCGTACGTCTGTCTGTCCGTTCGTCCGTCCGCTTGTGAACACTACAAGCGCCTAAACCACACATAGGATTTTTTCCAAATTGAAGAAAACTCTGTCCATCTGGCTCTAGTCGAAGTTTTGAGATTTTGAAAAATGTTATTCAAAATTGGGGGGTAATTTACATGAAGCACCCCCCTGACATTTTCAAAATTTTCTCAAAAACGGAATCCGAATTTTTTCCTTAAATTTCTTGTAAAAATAGAGTAAAATACACTTATTAAGGTGGCGTGGGTCTGATTTTCACGGATAATTCTAAATTTTCGAAAATTGTGAAACTTTAATTTTTTTCGGCGTTTTTCGATAACTACAAAATTGAAGATAGAGGCTTTTCCTTCATATGAAAATTTTCTCCAATATTCGTTCTTTATTTTAGGTCATGTAAATTTTTTTGGAAATTTTAGTCGTTTTCACGCAATATCGCACACATTATTTGCAATTTAAAAAAATTACAAAAACAAGATTTTCTCAAAAACGGCTGCAAATATTTTCTTTAAACTTTTGGTAGGGATAGTGCTAAATATAATCTATGAAATAACATCATTGCCGTATTGGTTTATTCTTTTGTTTTTTCAAAAATTACAAAAATTAAATTTTTTAGACTTGTCTTCCACGTTGTTAATATTTACATTAATGGCGATTTGTTTACATCATTATATTTACGAGTACATGTGCTTTAAATAATGTCAAGTAAAGTTTCTTGAGAACTCAACCGTTTTCTGTGAAAACTAGCTCAAAATTCCGGATTTTCAGAAACGTTCAACGTCATTTTCTCATAAATGGCTCCAAATTTATTCTTGAAACATTTGGAACGGATAGTGCTAATTGCACTCTTTTATATGACGTAAATTTTAATTTGGATTTTTTTTTTGTTCTTGCAAAAATTACTTAAATATAATTGTTTTGAAGGTCTCTCACATCTTTAATATGCACATTTCCAGCCATTTGTAAACACGATTGTATTTGTGTGTGTAAGTGCTTCAAATGACTTCAAAGGAAGTTGTTCGAAATCTGAAATGTTTTCTGTGAAAAAAGCTTCAAATTTCGCATTTTTAGTAGCGCCAGTTTCTTAAAAACGGCTACAAAATTTTAAAAGAAAATTGCCATTTAGGGACAATGTTTTTTGGTTCTTTAATATTCCAAAATTATTATTTCCGTTCTACCATTAGGAAACCGAATAATTAAGAAAGGGTCAAAAAATGTACTTTGGGTGGCGATAGATGGCAGCTGGCAAGAGTATGTGGCTCTTCCGAATATCAAACCCAGACCCAACGAAATAAAAATTAATACGGGAATGTCTGTACCATTCTGTACCACAACTAGTTTACTTGCCCGCACACATACGTATATACGGAGTAATATACGTAGTATAGGAAATGTTATGTAATGCTGCAGGAAATCGATTTTCAGATTTTAAAGGAAATACACGTTTTGGGGTCCCCTGATACCGTAAAAGGGGATTTTTTCAAAGGTCCGTCTGTCTGTCTGTCCGTCTGCCCGTCAGTGTGTGAACAACACTGTCGCCTAAACCATACGTGCGATTTCTTCCAAAATGAATATTCCCTGGTCGATATGCGTCCACTCGAGGCGCCGCGATTTGAAAACCTTACTTCAAAATTTGGGCGCAAATGGGGGCGTAATGAAGCCCCCGGAAATTTTCGAAATTTTCTCAAAAACGACTCCAAATTTTTTCTTTAAATTTCTTGTAAGGCTAAAGAAAATACACTTATAAAGGTTTGCGGTACTTGCTTTTTGTTGTTAATTTTATTATTCATGTAAATGAGTGATTAATACAAGCTTCATTTGTTCAACACAGAAGCTTAAAATATTTTTAGAATTGTATTTTATTTGATTATATTACACATTCTTTCACAATTCGTCAGATGTTTTCCGTCTAAAGTACCGACATTGTTAAGTACAGATCCAAGTCCTCAGAATTGGAGAATTTATGTTGCTGATGTATCGTGAAATAGTTGGGCATATTCAAAGGTAATATTTCGGTACGTTATACTTGGTGCAGTTGAAATATATCACTTTCCTTGTCAGTTCTGATTTTGCGTGGCTATCTGAGTAAAGCCTTACCAAAATGCAATTATATTTTCTTTCTATTTCTTGATTCAGCAATGTCTGGAGGATGCAAGGGTGTTCAACGCAATCGAAGGCTTTAGCGAAGTCCACAAATGCTACGTAGAATTTTAGGTTGAATTCATGTGCTTTCTCAAATATTTGACAAACTGCTTGAATGTGGTCGACAGTAGAGTAGCCTGATCTGAAACCCACTTGTGCTGGTGTTGATGTTCATGAAAGGTGTGTGATAGTATTTTGTTTAAAATTTTTGAAAATATTTTGTAGATATTCGATGACAATAATTATTGGCGATAATTATTTAGATCGTATTTGTTGCCCTCCTTATGTAATAGCACAATCGTATTCATTGTCCATTGGTAGGGTATTTCTTCTTTTGTTTGAATCCAATTGAAGAGGTTAGTCAATGCTTGAACATTGATTTCCTTGCTTATTTTGAGGCTTTCATTGGTAATCCCATCTTCGGCTGGTGCTTTCCTTTTTTCCATTTCCTCAAAGGCTGTTCTGACTTCTTCTGAAGTAATAATAGGAGAAACTTCTCTTAAATTAAGCTTTACATAATTCTCTATTGGTAAAGGAGCTTATGTATAATAAGCTCTGTAAAAATGTGTTGCTGAGTCGGCAATTCCTTGTCTTGATTGTACAATAATTTGCGATCTGTTGTTTGCACCTGTGATTGTTTTCCACTAGAAAATTATTTTTAATAGTTTGTTTTGGCCTTGGACGTCTCCATTACTGTATTTACTAGTTTGGTGTTATAATTTCGTAAGTTGATTCTGAACATTCTCTTAGTTAATTTATTGAATTTTATTAAATTGTAAATTAGTTTCTTCTGATTCAAATCTGTGAATTTTCAATTTCTCTCTTTGCTCTAAGATATTTATTGTGTTTATTGTTAGTTTCCTCGTTCTTCTGGGAAGAGCTGTGCCATTCCATTTTCTACTTGCTTCTAGAATGCAGACTGCCAACGCAGTGTACTGCTCTTTCACGTTCTCCTTTATGTAACCCTTTACCTTTAGATTTGTTTCTAGTTCTAATTTGAATTGGTTGGTTGTATGTTTGGAGGATTGGTGTTTTAGGTCTGTAATTCCTTCTGGGTCTTTTCTCTATACTTCGGTTTTTCTTTCTTGGCGCATGGGGGGGTGTCAACGAAATGGAATATCTCACGGTATTTCGCATCGTTCTCGGTTGTGCCGCTAGGAGTCGCATGAACGCCAGCACTTCTCGATACAATAGCGATCACAACCCGTGTTAGTGGATTAATCAATACACAGTCTTTTCATTCCTTTTTTTCCATCTGGAGAACTCAATGTCTATTTGTTTGATGGATTACCGGGGGAAATGAATTTGCTTTTTTAAATATATGACTTTCGGCGAAATGAACTAATTTGATTCCTCTTTCGTTCATTACGCCACTTCCGTAAGGTTCTACCGCTTCTTCTCTTTCATTAGCTTGTTTTCCGATTTTGCTATTGAAGTCTCGTATTATGAAGTTCACATCCGATGTACAGTTATAGATCAGCTTCACGATTCGGATCTACTTCTCGTCTATGTTGTTATCCTCCTCTCGCATTGTCCACCTTCATGTATACCATCACAATCTACTCACCTTTGACTTTTCAAAACTTCTGTCCACTAGTAAGCAGCCCCTGTTGCACACGATTCAACTTATTTGTACGCACGCACCAAGCCTAACCCCTTCATATAGTACGCCACTTAGCTTTTTTTCTCGTGTTAAGTTAATATTTCGTTCTCGTGTAAGTTAATATTTCTTATTTTAACAAAAACTTTCAGTAGACCGAACTTTATTTTCAATATACTACGAGCAGAAAACTTAAAACTCTCTGATCAATAAACAATTTATATACTAACGTATAAATACAAAAAAACACAACACTTATAGTTCATATTAATAGAAATTTAAAATTAATACATAGTTCATTTCACAATTAGGTAGGGAATTTTAATAGGTAGGGAATAGTAGGAGCTGGGAATTTTAATTTTCTTATCAACGTATGCACCAACGTCAGTCATAAGGTATTGTGACCATTACCATAATGTAAATGATGGCAAGAACGCAAAAGTGAACCCTTGTTATCAGGTAGCCTTCATATATTTTTCAAAATTTTCTCAAAAATGGCTCCATTTTTTCCTTTAAATTTCTTGTAAAAATGGAATGAAACACACTAATGAAGATGGAAAAGGTTCAATTTTAATTGTTAATTCTGAATTTTTGACAACTATAAAAGTGTAGAAATATTTGTACCACCTCGTAAAAGTATATTCTGTGAAGATGTCCGCCTGCTTCTCCCCCGTTTGGGCGCCACTGCAAGTCAGTAAGCAGAGTCGGGTTCGATGGTGTAACGGTTAGCCTACCGGACTGTCATACCCAAGTTCGCGGATTCAAACCCGGTCGAAGCCGTGGATTTTCAAGGGCGACAAAATCCTTCGTACGCCTTCCTTCGGAGGGGAAGTAAAGCCGGCTGTCCCATGTTAGTAGATTTACTTGCATGTAAAAGATCCTCAAACCTAAATTAAGCCTCTGAGCTAAATTCAAATCGCCTGTTTCGACGCCCGAGATAATACCTTCTTTCTCCGCTAGTTGGTGAAAGGAGCGTAATGAAATTTGCGTGGTCAGACGGAAGAGCAGGTCCGAGTCTCGCCACGTAAAATAAGACATTAACTAACTAACGCTCTTCCTTGGCGGCGTAGAATCCCTTGATGTACACCTCGCGATGCAGTGGAAACGGAGCGATGCTGTTGCAGTCTTTGTATTTGCAAGCCCAGGATCGGGAGGGGCATCAACTGACGTCACTGTAGTGACTCTGACCGGGAAGTCCTAGGTTCGAGACTTGACGGTGGTAAGATTTTCGACACTAGCTTGTTAGCTAAGTCGAATTCGCTGGAGCTGCTGGCCTAGGGTAGGGTCTGGCCTCTGGAGCGTCTGGAGGAGAATTCTAGGAACCGGCTGCTCTGATCGGTACTTTTCCCGTAGTTTCTCAATCCATACCAAAAGAATGCCGGAGCAGTACCATAACAAACGGAACACGCGCGATCTCTTTCCTTCCCCTTCCTTCTCCTATTGTTACTCCTTACTCACACACTTACATTAACATACACCACACGTATCGGGAGATCGGTCGAGAATTCAAAGCTTGTCCTGAGTGGTGCGGTGTCCCGCTGCTGGGAGATATGTGACTGGGGAAAACCCCGCTAGCCGAAGGTAGGTCGGCGCCGGATCTCGCAATCCGGTGGGGGAAGACCAGTGCCACCTCCAAAGGGAGATATGCGCACTTAAGGGACAAATGACCTTAGCAGTTGACGTGCCTGAAGTCACTAACAATCAATCAATGCAAGCTTGGCGGCAACAGAATAAGTAGAGCTACCTCTCATCTTGACGTCATCGACGCCGCAGCCACCGCCCGCCGGTGCCCTCTAGTACCCTCTGACGCCCTCGAGCGCCCTCTAGACGGCCTTCTAGGGTTGACATAAGTCATCTGTCGTTATTACCCTAATGGGTTCGCCGTCCTTTCATAGAAATCTAAGACCTGTTCTAGGAACCCCGTCTACTTATCTTCGGACGGTACTCTAACTCCATCACGTGTTTCACTCCATTCTGTCCGCCACCGCCATCTCCTCCATGCTCCATCATCCCTGATCCTTTCACTAGAGCCGTGCGCACAGCTCTGAGCCCCGCGTGCGTTCCCCGCAACGCACCGTCGCCAATCCCTTTACCTCTATCGTGAGTACATTATCTCCGCAGCCGTGAGACCTCTCGTGATGTAATGGTGATGTGTGTAACTTGCCCGCCTCTCCGGCTGTTGCGAACGTTCTGTGTCCGCAAATCGCTCTCAGAATCTGCTCAGAACGTCCATTGGGATGCAACGCACTGTCCCAGCGACAGCTATTGTTAGATATCGTGATCTCCCAGTATATTTCGATTGAATACGTATTTGCTTGTATTGAGAAGCATACGATTTAGGGGCCGCGTAAACCTGATAAGCAAAGAGTCTACCCATATATATTTTGCATACTTCTTCTTAGACGGGCCATCACATTCTTTTATTGCAAACCCCTAATTTCAAACACACCGACATTTACCAACCTCCTGAATTACCGCAACTTCAAGCTTTTGTAATCGATTCTAAAAAGTTCATCTTTAATTTCATTACTTCTTCTACTGCTTTCTCACTTCCTTTTGTGTTACATCTATATTCTACTTTCACGTTTCACATTATCTATCTTACATTAAAACTTTATCACCCATACCTCCCGTCAAAGATGTCTCCTCCATTATCATATTCTCCATTCTAGAGTTCCCTGTCCCACGATTATCTACCACCTCCCCTCATCACCTCCACTGCGATAATTACTTTCATTCTACCAAACAACCTGTCGTTTGTTCGACATTCCCACCGCTGGCACACTATTTGAACTCTTCTCCCATCACCATCACTTTACAACTAGAGAACTCCCCATACAGCTAAAGTATTCATTATTCCCTACTACTTAAGGTAAATCTTTACGCCGATAAATACAGCATTATGAATATTTGCCTTTTCTAGAATTTGCTTAGCACGTATTCAATCTATTGGCTATACAAGCTAAAGCTACAAGTAAAATGGCTATACAAGATGTTTGATATATAAATCCATAATTGCACCACATTTTGATTACTGTGGAAGCAATACTAGTTGGAGCCCAAAAAAGTGAAATTAAAAAACTTCAGATACAACAAAATAGAGACATGAGGGTAATAATTCAATGCAATAGATACACTCCAGTGGTAGACTATGCTAGACACTCTGAAATTTATGTCAATAAAAGAAAGAATTCAGTACAAGACACTAAGTTTTATTCTTAAATTAATTAAAAACCAAATAACAGGAGATTTAGTGAGCGAAATCCAAAGAGTGAAAGTTAAAACAACAAGGGAAACAAGACAAGCAAAACATTTAGTAATTAATTTTAGTAAAACTGACCAGGCAAAACATAGACTACTTGACAAAGGAATTGAATTATATACTAAGTTACCATTAGAAATGAAAAACTGTGAACAAATTAAAGAATTTAAAAGAAAAATTATAAAACACATAAAAATAGAAAATTCATTTTGTAAATAGTTAATAGAGTATATTTATAGATGTCAGCAATGTATGTAAATATGTATTTTACGTAAAAATAGCCGAGAAGGCTAAATAACAATATCTATCCCAACAATATCTATTTATCTATCTAAACAATATCTATTTATCTATCTAAACAATATCTATTTATCTATGTATGTATCTAAACAATATCTATCTATGTAAACAATATCTATCTATCTACCTAAACAATATCTATCTATCTATGTGTCTATTTTGTCACATCGTCGAATGGTCTGATTCCGCTTGTCCCGATTTTCGTTCCACATCCTTGCCAGTGTGCATTCGCTTCCTATTTCATGTGCTGCGCCGCTTGCTGCTCTCGGCCTTCTCCACCGTTTCGCCTTCGGCCCGGCGGCTTCCCGGCGGGGCGTCCGCCGCAGCTGCCCGTCGCTCCATCTGGCGAGCGCGACCGCCGCCCTGCGGCCGGAGCGGAGGCGCGTGGCGCGGCGCGGAGCGGCGCGGCGCCGGCCGCCATGCATTGTGCAGGGCGCGCGCGCGGCGGCGGCGAGGGCGGCGGGCGCGCGTCCGCCGTCAGATTAGCAGGCGCCGGCGCATTAGTCCGGATTAGCCGCGCGGCCCCGAGGCGTCGCCGACGCCGCCACGCCCCTCGCGAGACCGCCGCCCGCGCCTCGCCTCGCCACGCCTCGCGCAGCACTCTCTCCGCCAGCCCTACTCGCCCCTCAATTCTCTCCGCCACCGCCAACGTCCCCTTGCCAACTCTCCCCGTCGCCAACTCTCCTCACGTCGCCAACTCTCGTCTCGTCGCCAACTCTCCTCCGGTCGCCAACTCTCCTTCCGTCGCCAACTCTTGTCCCGTCGCCAACTCTCCTCCCTTCGCCAACTCTCGTCCCTTCGCCAACTCTCCTCACGTCGCCAACTCTCGTCTCGTCGCCAACTCTCCTTCCGACACCAACTCTCCTCCCTTCGCCAACTCTCGTCCCGTCGCCAACTCTCCTTCCGACACCAACTCTCTTTTTATCGCCAACTCTCGCTCCGTCGCCAACTCTTCTCCCGTCGCCAATTCTCCTCGCCGTCAACTTCGCCTGTCGCGTACTCTCTCTGCTGCCAACTCTCCCTCCGCCAACTTTATCCGTCGCCAACCCTTTCAGCCCCTCCCCCTACTCTTCCCGTTTCCAGCTCTTCCTACACCTCGCATTTCCCGTTCCCAGATCTCTCAATTTACTTTAGGAGTCGATCTTAGTTCACATTTACATAATATAGAAACAAAAATAAATAAATAATGGAGAAGTATTTTAAGGTGTAAGTATTTTAAGGTGTAATCTAGCACCCAAAATGTGATTCTTAATGAAAATTGTTAAAGTTAATACCATTGAAATGAAAAAATGCCGAAACGAAAGTGGACATGTGGAAAAATTTCAAATCAGCCAAACCACTTTTCTGTATCTGAGAGTTTGCCGTCGTGTCACCTTCACTGATACTTTTGCGTCATCCTTCAGTTTTTCTTTTTGATTTTGAAAGCATTCTCTTCTCCAAGAAACACTTTTATTAATACAACAAAAGATGTAAAAATCACAAAGTCACATCAACATCTTTCTCCTTTCGCCAAATATTTGCAAAACGCAAAGCAAACAGCGCTTAAGTCCAAGGAACATGTGTACGGAGCACACATCACAGTGTTGCCAAACGCATAATTCATTTACCCCTCTTGCGGTCTACTGCTGCCCTCATTGGTCTAGATGCGAACTATGTTCAGGTGAGTGTTCATCAGGTCTATTTAATAAAAACCTCAAGATGAGTAAAGGGCATTTTACTTAAAAAGGGAAATTCACGGACATCAACATGTTACTCCGAACTCCGGACAAAATTAGTTATTCACGGACTATCCGGAGTAATAGCGGACAGGTGGTAACCCTATACTTTTGGCTTCCTTTTTCTATGAGATTATTGCTTATATCTCTGATTTATCAACTTCCTGTGCTTAATTATGAGAGGTTTTTATTGTAGCAACTTTACTGTATATAATGTATTTAATTTCGCTGAAAATATGTCATTTAGATTACTTTTTCTATGTAAAATTTATTCATATTCGCAGATTTTCAAGGCGTTCCAATTCTTTTACCACTCACTGTATACATTAGTATGAGATACAGTGGTCCACATAAATATTGGGACACCCGTAAATTTGCTTAGTTTTTTTAATACTATCATTTATGTGATTATTCTTCGTTATTTGGTTTCATCATTAAAGTGTTTTATAACATTAATACGATTTTTATTGAAGGATATATACCAAAATTGCCCCTGTCCCAATATTTTTGTGGGCCACTGTATATAGAAAAATCATTTGATACATTATACACAAAGTTCTAGTTTTAGATATGATACAATACAGTGCTTATTTAGTTTTTCATGAGAAAAATTGTTCCGTTCCAGTCTATGGCGTAACCGCTACCTAGTATCAATAGAAGCGTTTACAATGAAATCGACCACCTGTGCTGACAGAACATGGTACAAGATTACAAGAAGTACCCGCTATCACAGCAAGAGAGCGCAAGAGAAGCTCCGGTTTATAAATTCTATGCTCGAATACATTAACCAATAGGAAATTTCCTTGGCTGAACACCGCAAATTAATGGAAAGACGAAGTATCTCCGTCCATTTTGTGAGTGGCCAGCGCCAGCGGAAGACGTACTAGCGAACAACGAACGACTATCGAGGGGCGACACAGCGCGGTTTTCGTAGAAAACTCTATTAAAAGTAAATAGTACAAGTCTGATATAATTGATGGACTCTACTAGCCGCAAGAGCTATTCGGTGCTTAATATTTTGCCACCATGTACGTCTTTTATCGAACATAACTGCAAGATATTTAACAGAATTGTTGTGAGGGTGCCAGGTGATGTTTTGATTTTAGTATGTGAGATTTGAGGGGACGGCTGGTCTACTGAGGGTGGCTATTTTTGCATGTCATTTATTTGGATTTATTTGAATGTGCTATTTTTTGGCCCAGTTGGAGAATAATGTGAGGTGATGTTGCAAATCTTTCACGGCTCTTTCGAGATTGCTATTTGAGGAATAAAATACTATATCATTATGTATGTAAAGTACAGAAATTCCCGACCGCGAAACGGAATTCCATTGTTGCATTCCCTGCATTTTCGATATTCCCTAGCAATTTTTACCTCAAATATTTCAAAATAAATAATTTCTAAAGATTAATGTGTAAGTTTCTAACGAAACATCGAATGTAAGAAACGAACAAAGAAATAATAACTTTAGAATATTAAAGAATACAAAAACCTTGTCCTAAATGGTAATTTTCTTTGAAAAATTTTTCTTTGAACAAATTCGGAATAGATAGGTGACATAAAAGGAAATAGAAAACTAATAGGAGAAAGTCTGTGCCATTGTGCTGCACCACTTGTTTGACAATTTCTTAATTTTTCGGTTTCCTAATAGAACGGAAATCTTATTTTAGGAATATTAAAAAGAAAAGTAAAACCTCGTTGTAAAAAATGTAAAATGTTTAAATTTGTACGTATTGCGCGCAGTATTGTGCGGAGACTACTAAAATTTTCAAAAAAATGTATGCGACAATAGTGAAAGAACTCACTATGGAGAACACATTTTATTTGAAGGAAACATCTGTATTGCGACGCCGAAAACAATGCGAACTTTTGAGATTATCGAAAATCAGTTTTAACCGTTAAAGTCGGACGTGTGATACCTTTATAAATGTATTTTACTATATTCTGACAAAAAAATATAAAGAAAAAAATTGGAGCCGCTTATGAGGAAATTTTGAGAATATTAGTCATTATTGATATCATCTTACAAACGTTTGTTGGAAATGTAATGTATTGTGTAGATGTGTCGATTGCCATCTTTCCATTCCCAATATCCATTTTTATCTTTCCATTCCCATTTGTTTTGTGAAACGTTCGGTGGCGGCATCATTTCGTAGCAGAAAACACATACTGGTTTTCAAAGTCAATTTCTTTACTTGTCGCCATAGAACTGGTGATATGAGACGTGTAGTGGAAGATCAAGCGCTTCTAATGCTTTTTTTGAGAATTTAATTTTCGTTAAAAAGGAATAACCTTTTTTACTTTCCCGTATACGTACGTATACACGAAGTGATATACGTAGTATAGGGAAGGTTATGTAATGCTGCGCGAAAAAATGGCCAATTTTCGGCGGAAAAAAATTAATTGCCGGGCCGTGAAAACTAATAAGTGGATAAAAACAGTTGCTAAATTAAGAAAATAATCCCCTAACACGTGGTGTAGCCAGAAACCCTGTTTTCTAGGTCCTTGATACCGAAAACCCAATTGAAAGGAAAACGTCCGTCTGTGTGTGTCCATCCGTCTATCCGTCTGTGAACACTGCTAGCGCCTAAACCATAAGTACGATTTCTTCCAAAATGGATATTCCTCGGTCGATCTCATTCCAGCCGAAGCTTTGAGATTTTTAAAAAGATTCTTCAAAATTTGGAGGTACTTTATATGAAGCCCCCCGGGGATTTTTAAACTTTTCTCAAAACGGCTCCAAATTTTTTCTTTAAATTTCTTGTATGAATAGAGTAAAATACACTTATTAACCTGGCATAGGTCCGACTTTCACGAATAACTCTGAATTTTTGAAAATTGTGAAAGTTTGAATTTTTTTCGGCGTCTTTCTCCAACTACAAAATTGAAGATAGAGATTTTTTCTTCATATCAAATTTGTTTTGCATATTGAGTTCTTTCATAAAGGTCATGTAAATGTTTTTCAAAATTTTAGTAGTTTTCGTGAAATATGTGCCATTTTAAAAAATTACAAAACCAAGATTTTCTCAAAAACGGCTCCAATTTTTTCTTTAAACTTTTGGTAAGGATAGTGGTAAATGTACACTATTAGATGACATAAAAGTCATATTGCTCTATTCGGTTGGTTTTTTCAAAAATTACAAAAATATAAATTTTTCACATGTTTCTCACGTCGATAATATTTACATTAGCGGCGATTTTTTCACATTGTTATATTTACGAGTACATGTGCTTTAAATAATGTCAAGTAAAGTTTCTCGAACACATTACCGTTTTCTGTGAAAAGTAGCTCAAAATTTCGCATTTTTAGAAACGCTCAAACGCCATTTTCTCATATATGACTGCAAATTTTTTCTTCAAACTTTTCTAACGAATAGTGCTAATTACAATCTTTAGTATAGCGTAAAGTTTATTTGGAGTTATTTTTTGTTTTTTCAAAAATTACATAATTGTAATTTTTTTGAAAGATCTCTCACATCTTTAATATGCACATTACCAGCAATTTGTAAACATTATTATGTTTGCGAGTGTACGTGCTTCAAATAACTTTACATAAAGTATTTTGAAAACTCAAACTTTTCTGTGAAAATGAGCTTCAAATTTCGCATTTTTGGTAGCGCTAAAACACCATTTTCTCTTAAACGGCATATAATTTTTAAAAGAAAATTGCCATTTATGACAAGGTTTTTGTGTTCTTTAATATTCTAAAATTAATGTTTCCATACTACCAATAGGAAAGCGAAAAATTAAGAAAATGACAGAAAAATGTACTTTTGGCGGTGATAGATGACAGCTGGCAACAAAGAGTTTGTGGCAATTCCGAATAGCTAGCGAAGACCTAAGGAAATAGAAAACTAATACAGGAAAGTCTGTGCCATTCTGTAGCACCACTAGTTTACAGATTCCCATAACGCAGGTTACTCACGTGAACAATGAATAGCAGGGTAGGAGGGTGGATGCAACGTAGAATGAAGGATTCGAATGACAATGGAATCTGTGTACTTTGCGGTGATAGAGAAGATTGGATCCACATCCTGTTAAATTGCTGCGCTACAGAAACTTGGAGAGGAAAATGGATGGGAATGGGGAACTATTGCTTCCAATTCAGAAACATAACGCTCGCTCAAAACATATTAGCTGATAATAGATCTCACTTCATGAAAGAATTAGGAACATTTCTAGGAAAGGTTCGAACTGTCAGGGAAACTGTAATCAGGGAATGGGAAAACAGCACTGGTTAGTAGTACGAGCGGAGCCTAGACTGGAGATGAAATAATTAATTCAATAAGCAAGAGATAATTAAGTTAACTAGAAAGGTAATCAGTAATGCTAATCATTAATATTAAGTAGTAAGTTAGTAATAATTAAATTAGTCAGTATGCGATAATTAAGTTAATTAGTAGAAAATTGTTCGAAGAGGCGGTGGTCCGGGCGATCTTCTGTGGCGGTGTTTGATTTCAGAGGCGGAGGAGGCCAAAGACTGGATGGAGAAGATCCCCACGCCAGGAAATAAATAAATAAATAGTTTAGAAAAAAAACAACTAGTAGTTTAGCATGTACTCGTCTTCTGACGGCAGGTTTTTCCCCCTTCAGGGGTTTTTTCCTCAGCCGTACCTTATGGTCTCCTTTCCGCGGCTTTGATGCGATGAAGAGACCATTAGGGGTGAATGCCAGAGTTCGAAAGGTGAGAATGCGGTAGGATGTAGGTATTGTAATGGCTTAAAGGCCTTCAGCCTAGCCACACACAAAAGAACTGAAATTTTGTATCAATGTGTTATAATTACCTATTAAATAAATAAATAATAACATTTGGTGTTTCAAGTACTTTCAAATTTAAAAATGCTCTTCCTTTATTCAATTTGCAAAAAAAAGAGCACAATAAATCGAATTTTAATAAACAAAAGTATGGACTAAATAAATAATAGTTACTAAAGAAGGTCTTAATCAACACGTTTTGTGTATATAATATTCGCCATTCGTACACAAAAATCAGGTAAATAAAACGTACTCTTTGATATTTAAGTCATTTTCACAGAGCAAGAACTCTAACAAGACTTAATTTTCACAGCGTCTGTAACTCGAAGGAATTCATAAATAATAACCAATTGAGAGAAAATGTGCACCTCAGAAAGATGAAATCCTCGCCAGTTTCCCTCTCGCAACTTGAGATACGTAGTTAGGCGCCAAAACTTTATAAGACTTGTCACGTCAGAGAGAGCTGCGAATTTTTAATTCACGCCTCGAGAAGTCGCCGGCAATCGAGATCTCACAGGCGGGCGGGCGCGGGGCGAAGCAAGTTTCTGTCGATTACGCGACGCGACGCGAAGCAAATGGCACCCGTTCCCACCCCCTCCCACCCTACCCCCACCTCCTGCCCTCGCGGCGCCGCGCGCGTTCCCATCACCGCTCCCCCTCCCCCTTCCCGCTCCCCTTCCCCTTCCACCTCCCCCTCCCCGCTCGCCCTTCACCGCTCCCTCCTCCCCACTCCCGCTCCCCGCTCCCGCTCCCCCTTCCCGCTCCCCGCTCACCCCTCCCCGCTCGCCCCTCACCGCTCCCTCCTCCCCGCTCCCCCCTCCCGCTACCCCTTCCCCGCTCCCTCCTCCCCGCTCCCCCTCCCCGCTCCCCCCTCCCCGCTCCTGCGCCTCGCGCGAGACACGATGCTGCCGAAATATCGGTCGCTCCCTACCGGACGGTGGATTAGCGGATTGTTCGTGATTTCGGGCGCGTCAACTACTGAGGTCATTAGTCCCATAAGTGAAGTGCGTGTTTTTCATCGGGAGGTGGAGGTGATCTTTCCACGCTGGATGGCGAGATCCGGCGCCGATCTACCGTCGGTTTTCCTAACAAGGTATCTCCCACCAGCGGGGACCGCCCCAGCCGGTCTCCCGGCATGTGTGGTAGTGAAGTGCATGTTAGTGTAAGTGTGTGTGTAAGGGGAGAGGATAGGAAAAGGAAGAGGAAGGAAAGATCGCGTGCGGACCGTGGCCCGTTTCCTAGGGTATTGCTCCGGCATTCGCCTGGTGTGAATCAGAGAAACCACGGAAAACTACCGATCAGAGCAGCCGGCCGCTAGAATTTTCCTCCAGACAGCGACTGAATTCGGCCGATCTGACAAGCTAGTGTCGGAAATCCTCGCCGTCGGGACTCCCCTGCCGGACGACTGCGAACGAAATCGTCCGACTTTTTTATCCGAAAAGCTCCCGAATGTTGCACCCGAAACCGACCGAATATTCCCATAATTTTGCAATTCATTGTTTGAAACTGTTGCGTTTCTGAATAAACGACTGAATCCAAACATAAATTACAGTTTATTTACGGACACCAGTACAAACAATTTACCATACCGAGGGTCGTGTATATTACAAGACGGCGTTGGCCGTAATGCCGTCTAGGCGGCTACAAATCTGTTCTCACGGGGTAAACGTTCTTATGTCAAAAATATTAGTTTGGAGAAAACCAGGGTTAGATTTTTAATCCACCGTTTGTTCCTACGCTGAACGCTATTTTTTAACTTTTTTTTTTCTCGTTAAGGAGGTAACATGTGAATTTGGTCGTTTTACTAAAGTAAAATATAGATACTTAACTTGTAGTTTCAGTACTTAACCCAATTTTGCCAAAAAACTGACTCAAGAAGATTTACTCCGTGACCACAGAAAAGTGCGTTTGGGCGCTCTCGGAGTGGGCGGGTGCCGACCTCGGCCGTTGCCCAGGGCGTCGTTCCCCTAGCAGGCGAGCGCCGACGGCTGAGGCGTGGCGTGGCGAGGTGGGGCAGCAGCGGCGAGGGCGCAGATGGTGCGTGAGAGTGTGCGGTCACGGGGTAGTTGGCCTTCCGTTCAGGAACCGCGAAGAGGTTCCTGGCGGCGGTGGCGATGGTTGGCGATGGCGGGGTGGAGACGGTGTAACGGTCATCGTATCGGACTGTTATACCCAAGTTCGCGGGTTGAAACCCGATAGAAGCCGTGGATTTTTAAGGGCGAAATAATCCTTTGTACGCCTTCCTTCGGAGGGAAAGTAAAGCCGGCTGTCCCATGTTAGTAGATTTACTGCATGTAAAAGATCCTCAAGCCTACATGACGCCTCTGAGCTAAATTCAAATCGCCTGTTTCGTCGCCCGAGATAATACCTTCTTTCTCCGCTAGTTGGTGAAATGAGCAGTAGCTGAAATTTGCGAGGTCAGACGGAATGAGCAGGTCTCGATGGCCCTGAGTCTCGCCACGTAAAATAAGGCATCAATTCAATTCAATTCAATTGAAAGAGGTGCGGACGGTCCTCGTCGGTGCGAGGAAGCTGAATCCTGAAGCGTACCGGGTACGAGCAGCAGTCGAGCCACAACACCAGAAGAGAATACGTTATCTCGTACCAAAAGACCTGGAAGGGGTAAAAGCAGGTTATAATAACAGAGGAAAAGAGAGATATTAGCACGATCACTTTTAAAGCAAGACTCAGGGCTCTTCAACTCCCATATAACGAGGTGGAGACCATTATAGTGGCGCACTCTCCTGTCTTACAGGAACTAAATTACGAACTGCTGCCAACGATACTGTTCGGGCCCACAGCAAAGCAGGAATAAGTACGTTTATTTTCACAATGCAAGGCAGAACAGTTAAGATGCGTAATCGGCAGGAGCGCGGCCGTTGAGCCGGCGAAATCACGTCATTGCTTCCGCATCCACTCTTCCGCGAATTCTCCAACGGGCGGAGACTGCTCGCGCGCATGCGCGCCTCGCTATCTCTGCCCCCTCCTCCGTCCGTTGCAGAGAAGCAACGGACGAAGACCAGAATGTTCCAGACAAAATCAAACGGCAATCTATAATTGGTCATCGCTATCCCCACCTCTGCCACGCGATAGAGCCCATTCCTAACGTCTTCTTGGCGCCCAACATTCGGTGCCCAACATTCGGTGTCATTCATTCGGTGCTGGGCGGTCGGACTGTGCGGACGTGTTTTCCGGGAGCTCTGGTGAAAGGCGGCGATGGGGTGTTCTTTGGAATGTTACCGGGCGCGCGTGGGCTCTTTTGCCGCGCTCCTTACCTGGAGCGCCGCGCCCGGCGCTGCTCCACACAGCGATTCTTGGCGGCTGGCAGCGGTGTTGAGTTCTGCGGTTCTTGCAATGCTGCTGGTAATAGGCGGGGTGGAACTAAATCCTGGCCCTAGCAGCGACGCAGTTTTGCAGCCGCACGCAATAACGTGTGCTGGTTGTGAACGGAACTTGCGTTCTGGAGCGCAGTGCGATAAGTGTTACCGCTGGTATCACTACAGCTGTGGTAACGTGAAGAGCCGGTTTAGAAGCAATGAAGATTGGACCTGCGGCGCCTGCCGTGTTAGTCGGGAGCAGAGGGCCGATGAGCGAATACGGGAGCTGGAGCAAGAACTGAAGACAACGAAGAGATTACTCGAAGACTGCTTGAAAAGGAACAAGGAGCTGGAAGAACAGTTACAGGCGAGTACTAGCAGTGTTTCTGAGTCTACAACAAATGCTGATAAGGGTACTGAAATAAATGTGCTTGTTCTAGGGGACAGCATCGTTCGGCATACTGGGACAGGAAACGAGGCTCTGGACGTGCGGTGTTTTCCCGGCATTCGAACGGCACAACTACGCCGAGTTATCGAGAGCCAGGACATGGGCCGACCGGATGCTGTTATTTTACACGTGGGAACCAACGACTCGAAAAGGAACGTAGATTATGTTATAGGTGATATTTACGAACTTGTAACAGCAGCTAGAAAAAAGTTTCCTACTGCAAAATTAATCTTGAGTGGTTTATTGCGCAGGAGGGACACTCGCTGGACCCGCATAGGCCTAATCAATGACGACATGGATTGGGTGGCGCGCAGTTTAGGTGTCCAGATGGTGGATGCCAACGCCTGGATTGCAGACGGCGACCTGGGCCGCGATGGCCTACACCTCAACAGGAGGGGTGCTTCAAAGCTGGGGCGCCTATTTACGAAGGTCAGCGCGCACGCCGCCACAGCAGATCCCGGGAGCAGCTGAGAAGAAAAAGCGGTGGACATAGATGAGGGCAAGTCTCTGGTATTGCTGCAGAACGCGGCGGCGGCGGCGGAGACGACGGCGGCGGCGGAGGAGACGACGGCGGCGGCGGCGGACACGGCGGCGGAGACGGCGGCGGAGGCGACGACAGCGACAGCGGCAGCGACTTCGAGGGACGCGCTCCTTCGAGAACGCATTCAGGTGAGGAAAGGGTTCCTTCGGTTGTTGCAGGTGAACTGTCGTAGTATAATCAATAAAGAAATAAAGTTTTGGAATCTCGTTGATGCCTGCGATCCCGACATAGTGATAGGGACTGAGTCGTGGCTAACTGAGGAAATCGGGTCCTCTGAAATTTTTCATTCCCATTACAAGATACATAGGAGGGATAGAAATAGTAGAGGGGGCGGAGTCTTTATTTGCGTCAAAGAGGACATAGATATTAGATTAGAATGGGTCAGTAGAGAGTTTGAAATGATGGGAATAGAAATTATTACGTCAGGAACTGTATTCGAAATTATTGCATGCTATAGGCCTCCGAGCGACGGATATGACATTTTAGATGACATCATTCAGAGAACGGGAAAAGAAAATGGCCATCCTATTGTTATTGGAGGAGACTTAAATTTTCCGAGCGCACACTGGGAGGGGGCCGTGAGCGAAGGGAAAGTCCAAATTCTCGTCAATGAACTGGTTTGGGAATGCGGTTTTACCCAGGTAGTTCGGACCGGGACGCGACAGGATGCGATTTTGGATGTCTACCTAATTAGGCCGAAAGAACTTTTCATATCTTGTGAAGTTGTTGAGGGCATTAGTGACCACAAAGCGGTTCTTCTTGACTTAGACGGAAATATTTCAAGAAAAGGGATTACAA
Source organism: Acheta domesticus (assembly GCA_031308135.1). NCBI lineage: Eukaryota > Metazoa > Arthropoda > Insecta > Orthoptera > Gryllidae > Acheta > Acheta domesticus. Next base: position 123,416,734 of record JAHLJT010003656.1, on the reverse strand, counting down.
TAGGAACGAAAGTACGGCAATACAAGAAAGCAAATATAGGCGGGCTTCAAGGTTTTCTTAGGGAACAATATGACCGCTTTCTAAGAACAGACGGAGGTATGGAAGAAATATGGGGCGTGTTCAAAGATATTATATTCGAAGCTTTGCAAAAGTTTGTTCCGTGCAAAATTCTAAAAAATAATCCGGATCCAGAATACTACAGTGCAAAAATTAGGAGAATGAAGAGGATAACAAGAAAGGCATTTAAGAACAGAAAACGCAGTAGCGAACATATGAATATTTTTCGAAATCGTTCAAAAGAATTGGAGCGCGAAAAGAAAATTGCTCAGGAGGCATATTTAAAAAGTATCCTAGATGGAAAGGGAAATAACTGGACAGGTTTTTATAAATATGTTCGTAGAAGGAAAGGAAATAAAGAGGACATCCCAGTTATTCGCGAAAATGGAAACACGCTAATTACTGACAATCGGACAAAAGCGGATGCATTTAATAAGTATTTCAGTTCAGTTTTCAAAAATAGTACGGACCATCCATTTATTCAAGTGTCTTCGGTTGCGAATCAGTTTAATATTGAAGTAAACGCTCTATGGAATAAAGTAAAGTCTATGAAAAATGGTAAGTCAAAGGGTCCAGACGACATTTCTACGGATTTAATTAAACTAGGAGGAAAGGCAATATTACCGTACCTAATTAGAATTTTTCACGTGTCTTTGAATAATTCAAAAGTACCTGAAGATTGGAAATTAGCTTTTGTCGTACCAATTTTTAAAAGTGGTGACAAAACCAAATTATGCAATTATAGGCCGGTAAGTCTTACGTCAGTGGTCTGCAAGCTTATGGAGCATCTAGTTGGAAGTTACATTAAGAAAGAATGGGAAATTAAAAAATGGCTCTACGATGGGCAACACGGGTTCAGGAGTGGTTACTCATGCGAAAGTCAGGTAGTCACGCTATTTCAGGATCTAGCGGATGAAATTGACGCGGGCGGGAGAGTAGACGCAGTAGTTATAGATTTTGCCAAAGCGTTTGATGTCGTTCCACACGATCGGCTTGTACAGAAATTAATGAATTCAGGCATAGATCCCAGGGTGGTGGCGTGGATTAGCGAATTTCTGCGAGATAGAAAACAGAAAGTCCGAATTGGGCAAGAGTTATCTTCCGGGGCAAGCGTTACGTCAGGAATACCGCAGGGGAGTGTCATTGGACCCCTTCTATTTCTAGCCTTCGTCAATGATCTGCCGGCGCAATTAACCTCAAATGTTCGGCTAATTGCAGACGATTGCATAATATATCGTAGTATTAATTCGGAAAGAGATGAAGAAATTCTGCAACGTGATCTTGAGGCGTTATATTACTGGGCGGAAAATAATGGAATGTCCATAAATAGCTCTAAAAGTAAATCCATCACTTTTGGCAAAGGTCGTAATTACAGTGAAACAAATTATCGTTTAAATAATGACATTATTCCGAGAGTTTCCTCGTGCAAGTACCTAGGAATTCATTTCGATAGTAAATTAAGTTGGAAAAAACACGTAGATTTTGTTGTAGGAAAAGCCTGGAGATCTCTTCACTTTGTAATGCGCATCCTAAAAAAGAGTACCGCAAACGCGAGGGAAATTGCTTATTTATCACTTGTTCGTCCGATAATGGAATATGGAACAATTTGTTGGGATCCGCACAAAATTATGCAGTGTAAACACTTGGAAAGGATTCAGCATAGGGCAGCTAAATTTACTTTCAAGGACAAGAAAACGGCAGGGTGGGATTCACTCAAAAACAGGCGATCAGTAGCAAGACTCTGCGCCTTGTATAAAGCTTATAATGGTCATCCAGCTTGGAAAGAAATTAATCGGCGGCTATGTATTCCTACATACATCAGTAGAGTGGATCACAGGCACAAAATAAATTTAAGACAGCAGAGAACGAATGTCGGGAAATTTTCTTTTACAAATCGAACGATTACGGAATGGAATAGATTGCCTGCAAAAACCTTTGAACCCTTTCCTCAAAGTGTTCAACAGTTTAGGAAATTAATTTAGGGTATTATTAAGTAAATGAGGGAGAATAGTGAGTTATATAGCGATGCATAAGTGTTCTATTGTGAAGTGAGGTGTCGTGCAGTGTATAGCAGAGAAATGAAGAAGCAAATGTTTTCAGGTCTTAGTGAAGTGAAGTGCAGTGAAGTGCAGTGTGATCCGGATTGTATAAACATTCAGTGCGGAGTTAGAGTATAGAAGTTTGTTTGTTTGTTTTTTTCTTCTCTCTCTTTCTTTTTTTTTCTTTCTTTTTATTTTCTCTCTTAATGTAATTTATTATTTAATGACTGTGTATTTTTATGTTTTTGTAATTAGCTGCCACCGGGTTATACCCATTTGCAGTTTAAATAAATCTATCTATCTAACAGAAAACTAGTCCACTGAAAGACGCTGTGAGAGATGGACGAGCATGTCGAGAACTCCGTGAAGAAGCTTGTAAAATAATGTATACTCGTGCAACTTGAGCCGCAAACAGGTCGCACACATTCATTAATTCAATAGTGCCAGTGAGCATTTAAATTTGTATCTGTCGCTCTTGCATAAGTTTACGCCCGTAATTGTTAATTCAACTGTGTATCTAGCGGCTGCTTCTGGTCGGCACTTTAAGGTAATTACTACAGTGTACAAGGTCCCTGCAAAAAACCTACTTGGACAAATTGTGGATTGACGCGCCAAGTGAAATCTTTGTTTATGTACTGTGTTCCTGTAAGTGACAATTCAACAAATCTGCAAATTAAACCTTGCTTGTGCTGGAACTTTACTTTGTGTGTATCCTGCAACTCCTGCGCCAATCCCACGAGCTGTCAAAGGGTTTCGGGGCTACTGTACTTTATCACCATTAATCATACAGTCCACTTATCAACTAACGTAATATGAGTATAGTAGCCCCGAACAGATACTTCAAACGTGTGTGGCTGCTACGTAGGTTCGCATTACGCTCAAGCAGCTAATGCTACAAAAGATAGCGTCGATGTTCGCGCTTTCTTCAGCGGTTTGGCAAATATTCGCACGAAAACAAGCGACAAAGCTGTGGACGAAGCCATCGTCGAAACTGTGGATTTTTAAGGGCCAAAATCCCTTCGTACGACTTCCTTTGGATGGGAAGTAAAGCCGGCTGTCCCACGTAGCACATTTACTGCATGTAAGAGAGCCTCAAGCTTAAAACAAGCTTCTGAGCAACATTCAAAATCTCCTGTTTCGTCGCCCATGGAATACCTTCTTTCTCCGCTAGATGGTGAAAAGAGCGTGGGGAAATTTGCGTGGTCAGACCTCATGTCCCGAGTCTCGCCACGTAAAAAAACATTAACTAAATAACTAAGCAGTATTGGAACGAGATTGGTGGTATTTCACTTAAATTTTGCGTACCTAATGTTTAATTACAATATATTAGTAAATAAATAATTAATAATAGATTTCACTGTTAGTGAATTGCAACTAATTTTAGTCCAGATTTATCATTGACAATCCGTAGGCACTTGTAAATGTAGAGAATATTACATTAAATGCATCAAAGCAGTTATGACAAGTTTGTTAAAATATTTATGTTCATATCGAAGTTTCTGAGACCGCGGGCTCGAATAATTGTTAACCCTTTCACTGCTAATGAGGCACCCGTGCGTCAAGCATTGCTGTGCCCGTTGTGCTAACGCCGCACCGGTGCGTCAGATTTCGCCGTGCCACCACTGCTATCGATGCACCGGTGCGTCGTGCTGCTCTTTCGGGTTCTCGTGACCGTTCTTAGATCGCGGTTGAAATTAGGAGATTGCCACAACATGGGTCCTGTTCTGGACACTTTGAAGTTTATTTTGGTGCCTACTAGACAGCGTTTCAAAGCTTCTGTCGCGAGATTTTTCACGTGTTGCGAAAGCCATGGGTGGCTTGCACCGCGGGCCGTCAGCATACGGCGTGCGGCGGGGGCCAGAAGACTCAGCCCTGCGCACCAAATTCGTAGCAATGAAAGGGTTAAGTACATTTTCGAAAACAAGCAATTTATTCATCGTTTTAAAATTTAATATTAATAATAAGGATTGTAAGATTAAAAATATATATTTTTTTAAAATCAAGTGTCACCAAGAAGAAAATGCAAAACATGAATTTGTACGAACAAGCAAATCTAAACTTAATTCTTTAAATGAATCTACACTAAATTCAACATGCTTTAAATATTACGTCTCATCTACATGATCTAGGCAGTACTAGTAGATCTTTCGCAGTACTATCTACTATCTAATTCATTCTTCGATCGAATTTACCATTACGCGAACTTTTTGATGTTACCCCCAGAAAACGTGGCAATTGTCCTTTCAATGAACTGCAATGCCAGTGACCTGCAGGATCCAGGGCTTTCACTGCCGACGATGGTAGAACGAGCTAACGACCAAGCGAAGTGGCTCAGGGCGGCACGCGCTGACTTCGAATTTGGGAGGCCCGGGTTCAATACCCGTGACGGCCATCATGGCTGGGTTTCCCTCGGTCATCCAGGCGAATACAGGGGGTGATTCTACTCAAGCTACGACCGAGAAATAGGCTTCGCTAGCCGAATTAATTAACTACATGAAGTCACGAAGCGAATTCGAGGCATCGCCGGGTCCTCGTTAGTTGACCCAGTAGTAACCTCGGGATCTAACGGAGACGAGCCATTATATTCCGCTTTACGGAAAATATATGACTACATACAAATGCATGCAAAAATACTAGCTTATTAGGTAGGTGAAATTCAGCCGCTGTCTGGAGCAGAATTCTAGGGGCCGGCTGCTCTGATCAATACGTTTTCCGTGCTTTCTCTGATCAACACCAAGAAGCAGCACCTAACAAGCGCGATCTTCCCTTCCTCTTCTTGTCCTGTCCTCACCTTTCCTTAGACACACACACACACGTATGCACTACATTATCACACTTGCCGGCAGACCAGTCGGGAGATTAGGGCTGTCCCGGGTGGAGCAGGCGGCGCCGTGCTGTGGGAGATACCTGGTTGGGCATCACGACGTGGGCCGGCGCCGGATCTTGTCTTGCAGCAGAGGACGATCACCGCCACCTCCTGCGATAGAAAGCAAAGCATGCACCACACCTACGAGACCAATGACGCCCGGAATCACTAACCAATCAATCCAAGGCTCGAAGTCGACACTTACGGACTAAGCAATCCTTATCAAAACTATTGATGTTTGAACGCAAGTATTACAATAGTTTATCGCCTGCCAAAGTGTTTCCTATAAGGCAACATGTTTTTTCATTAAAATTATTTCAAATCAGATTTCATTAAGTAAAAAATCACTTTCATCAATATTGTAGTTTTGTAATGTCAATTTTTTGTTGCCATCTTTCTAAAATAGAGAGAGTTTGTTGAAAATAGTTCTGCACCAAGTTTAAACATTACTGTATCCGAGGGAAAAATGAATTCGATTTTGTGACTAGTTGTATGAAGACGTTGAAAATAATTTGAGGTTTTGCGATTTTTGAAAATTGAGAATGTGACCTGCTTCATTTTTAAGAGTTTTTAAGCCCTCTAATCGAGAAAAAAATGAGTAAAAATATTGGAGCAATTTTTTAGAAAACCTTGAAAATATAATGGAGGCTTCTTGTAAAGTACTACCACAAATCAATCCATCCTTTCCTAAATCACAGAACCGCGATATCGTACATTTCGATCAGGGAATATCAGTATTTGAGAAAATCGTCTCAACGGTTTAAGGTCTAGCATTGAACACGGACGAAAAAACGGACGGACAGACAGGTGAATGGACAAACGGACGTTATGCCGTCACAGATATTTCGGTATCAAAAACCCTCAAAACGTGGATTCTGACTACAGTGCGTGATAGAGAAAGTAATATACTTCATAAAGGAAAAACTATTTATCCACTTTTGGTATCAGGCAATACGAGGTTTTGAGATGGAAAACCGCCTTTTTCCGTAGCATTACAAAATTATCTTTTAATACGTAATAAAATATCAAAATATTATTGTTATAAAAATCTTGTACTTGTGAGTAACACTCAAACAATTTTTTTTGTCTCTTATCTCTTAACTTAAGAATTCAGGGAAGATTGTAGAGGAATGTTAAAAAACCGAGGTGCAGCTCGTTACTTATTCTCCGCCTCACTTTGACACGTTTAAGGCGGTTCTTGGTTCATCGGAGCGTGTTGAACACATACAGAGTTAATACAATAAGTCGTAATATCCACGTGAAAACCGTAACCCTTGTTCCCTCGCACTGTCGGGTAAAGCCTGCCTACTCACAGGAGAGAGATGAACGTGTGGTTCACGCCAGTGGTCGCGGAGCGGAGGGCGAAGGGAGCAGCGGCAATTGCAGGGAAGATATCTGGCGCTGCAGCTCGTTACTTATTCCGCGCGTCACGTGGGGCGCCTGAGAGGCCCCCCCCCGCCCGCTATTAAATATTGCCGTGGGAAAGCACCGCCTCCTCCTTGGGCCCTGACGTCTCCCGCCTCTTCGTTGGCGTCCTTCCCATTTCCCCACGGCCACACATTCACTACATTCAGGGAAACATTGTTCCTGATGCCCACAGCTGGGAGTAATGAAAAACTAGCGTTTCTACTCCAGCACATTATTTTCATAATATTTGTTACTGAAATGTAATACTGTAATACCATCGACAAAAGTGCTTCAACGTGCTAAATAATGTTTGGCAGGGATGGGTCTTGAACCTACGAAATTATGTTCCGGGAGAGACTTCATAGCGTCATACCTAAGAAGCGAGAGTCAATGTACTAGAATAAATGGTTCGCTTTTACATTTCAGAAAAGATAATTCAATAAAAATCTTGACCTACATCTTTGTTTACAATCATATTTTACTATACTTCTCTTTTACGCCCCTAAATATCCTTAACATTCTCTCAGCCACCGTTGCACTTCCCCTGACCTTCCTTTACACTTCCCCAACCTCCATTTCACTCCCACTCCCCATCCTCCTTCACACACACAACTCTCATCTAAATTTTCTTCCCCATCTTCGTTCCTCCAGCCTTTCGTTCCGCTCTCCTTCGTCCCCCCTCTCCTTTATTACAACCTTCTCCACCCCAACCTTCTCCCCCAACCTTCTCAACCCCAACTTCTCAACCCCAACCTTCTCAACCCCAATCTTCTTCACCCCAATTTTCCAACTTCATCCCATCCAACTCTTTCATCCTACTCCTTCAGTCAACTCCTTCCCTCAACTACTATTGGCTCCACTATTGGTCCCAAAACCTCCTTTACTCCAACCTCCTTCACCGCTACTCCTATTCCCCAACCGCTGACACTTCTTGCCTCATCTTCCATCTTCCCTCCCCTTGCAACGGCTTCTCCCCCCGCCGCGCGCCCCAAGCGCGTCTCCAGCGCGGCGTGCAGCCCGCCCCGCCCCTCCCCTCCCCGCCCCGCGCCTGCGCCGCACACCTTTGCGCACTCGCTCAAATATTAAGCGGGGGCCGCAATTTTAATCTCGCCCGCCCGCCCGGTCAGGCGCCCCGCCCCCCCCCGCGCAGGCGCCTCTCCCGCGCCGTCTCCTGCGCGACTTAAAAATTGAGTACAGGACGCGCGAAGAGGCACCCGAGCTCAACCGCCTCTTGTGCCTCCGCCACCGCCGCACAACACTGTAGATTCACAACGCTGTGGACGGCAATGGTAATATATACACGATGTCCGCGGAGGAAACGTCGAAAATAAGCTCTTAAGGCAATTCTAAGCAGATTTTGTCTAAGAAACTACGTGGACATTCCGAATGGTTGAGCCGCAATAAGCACTCAAAAAGTTGGTTTGAAAAATTGATTTCTAGGCAAAAATTTGTATTATGGAAGCATAGAAATACTCCAGAAACATATAAATTGTATATTATTTATAAAAGAAATTAATATATTTGCTCAGACAGAAAAATTAAGCGAGAAATAAGAAAGCACCCAACAATTCAGATTATTTTTTTTATATTAATATTTTATCACAATTAATAAAGATAGATTTTAATTAATTGTAAAGACACAATAATACACGAAAATGTTCAAACTACCTACATGTAATACAGTTTTACAAAACACATTGAATACTTTATTATCTTTCCACATTCTTGCGTAAAATTACTGGGTATTATGCAAGTTTTGTTAACATTGTTTGGATTTCTGTTTCTGCAGACTTCAGACATTCTTTTTTGTGGTCAAAAGAGCCTGGCGTTTGCAATTTTTGACTGTCAGTAATACTCTCGTCATCAAACGTTGCCTTGAAGAAGTACATTCATTCAACATGGAATATAGTAGGAATATTACTGCAACAAATCCTCAGACAAACGATTATTAAGTTCCAACGTTATCTTCTTGGCATTATTGGGCAGGAAACACGCGACACATAAAGAACTGGCGCACTTGACAACACCAGCCTCCCAGACGTGTCTGCCAGTGGCAGCATGCCACAAGCAGCTCTCAGGGGGCATCCCTGCTTCCACGCAGCTCCGCGGAAGCAGAGGCCGCTGCCACTCAAGCCACCTCCGCAGTCAGGTCTACACTCACGCCCTCGCCGCCCCCGCCGCCCCCGCCGCCCCCGCCGCCCCCGCCGCCCCCGCCGCCCCCGCCGCCCCCGCCCCCGCCCCCGCCGCCCCCGCCGCCCCCGCCGCCCCGCCGCCCCGCCGCCCCGCCGCCCCCGCCGCCCCCGCGGCCCCCGCCGCCCCCGCCCGCCCCCGCCGCCCCCGCCGCCCCCCCGCCCCCCTGCCCCCCGCCCCCCGCACTTCCCGGCCCTTCTCTTCTGAGGAACTCTCGTTTGTACTTCTGCTTAAATTTCTGGTGCGCCTTCCTCACCGTCTCCATAGCCACTGCTATCAGCAACGTGTGTCCGTCGGCGCCCCTCCACCATCTTCACCCATCGTTCATCTTCACCCATCGTTCACCTTCACCCATCGTTCATCTTCACCCATAGTTCATCTTCACCCATCGTTCATCTTCTTCACCCATCGTTCATCTTCACCCATCGTTCATCTTCACCCATCGTTCATCTTCTTCACCATCGTTCACTTTCACCCATCGTTCATCTTCACCCATCGTTCATCTTCACCCATCGTTCACCTTCACCCATCGTTCATCTTCACCCATCGTTCATCTTCACCCCCGTGAAGATATCAAAATTTGAAGTGCGCTTTTGTTTGTCCATCGTTTGAACACCTTTAATCACTAACTACATTATTTTTATCACGTTTCCTCTATCAGATATCCGCGAAAAACGTATTCCACTTCACCCAGAAACCGTGAAGATGGTCAGAAAAAGTTTAAAATGCAACTTTTTTTGGTGGAGGAAACGTGTTATCTGCTAGAGGAAACGTGGTAAAAATAATGTAATTAGTGATTAAAGGTGTTCAAACGATGGACAAACAAAAGCGCACTTCAAATTTTGATATTTGTAATATTTTGGGCAAAATCTTGTAATTTCTTAAAATCGTGAAGTTGGCCAGAAAAATTGTTTTTGCCCTAATTTATGAACGGAGGCTGGTAAAACTTTTCTAAAGGGTGGTCAAACGATGGACAAAAATATACCAAAAAAATCTGAATTTTGAGTTTTTTTCTGGCCATCTTCACTGGGGTTTCATCTTCGCACTGCGACTTTCTCCCTCGCCCCATCTCTGCACTTCCATCGCTTCCGATTCTTGCATTGCGGTCGCAACGCCTTCCCCCTAAGTACCGTTGAAGTCCTCCGTCAGTCACGCTCTCCTGCATCATGACATTTCTCGTCTTCGCTACTGTCACCACCATCGCTGTCGCTGCCTGGCAATACATGTTGCCGTGTCTCCGTCACCCTCGTAGCCTTCGCTGTCCCCCGGACCACGAGGCGGGGAGGCCGCACTGCGATATTGATGACGGCGCAGAGGCGGCGAGGGGCGGGGCAGCTGCGCTAACCACGTTAGCAATTGCACGACGTCGAGTCCGCGGTGGTGGATGTGAATGGAGGGGGGGGTAAATGTTGATACCACCGAACAGTAGAAGCGATGGCAGCGAAGTAGAAAGTAGCAAGTACTGATGTAGCATTCTGATGTTATGGTTTCTCGATATAGAAAAATCAATAGGCTAAAAGTTTCAGTCTGTCCGTCGTCCGTCTGTGTATACTGCGATTTTTCTAACGAGCGACCCTCAAGGCCACTCAAATCCCATCTTCGCGATGGAATATGTCACGGCATTTCGCGTCTTTCTCGAGTCGTTCCGCTAGATTTCGCACGATCGCGACCGTATGAAGCAGTGCTTGCGATCATGCGACTTCTACCGGCAAGATCGAGAAAAGACGCGAAATGCCGTGACATATTTCATCGCGAAGATGGGATTTGAGTGGCCTTGAGGGTCGCAGTTAGAAAAATTACAGTATAAGATCAAAGCTAGCGCCTAAACCGTTCAGACGATATTCTCCAAAATTGATATTCCTCAATTGAAATCAGCGAACTTAAGACCGTACGCGTTCGAAATGGATATTTTGAATTTTGTGGGACATTTTACATGAAGTCACAGCGTCTTAAAAACTTTGTCGAAAATGGCTAAAATTATTTTATTAAAGTTTGTCCTCAGAGTAAAGGACGGTTAAAAGAATGGAGGATGTCTCATTCCCATTCATATCATTGAGTTTTCGAAAATTTGCAATAAGTAGAAATAAAGCAAGAAAGTATGTCCTGGTGTATCACAACTAGTTTACATTTTACATACAATTAGATGTGTGTAATATGAGAGAGATTCCAACCTTGTCAAAATAACCAACCCCTCTTCTACACGCGCATGTGGTCATAGAGTTCCAATATCTTTTTTATGTTTTTGGGTTTTCATACATTTTCTTTCTTCAATTCTATTTTAGACTGTCTAATACTGTAGTTTGATAATCAAAAGGTTAACAAAAACGTATTTTAAATTTGGAAATTTATTTCTCTCGACGTTTCGAGGAGCACTTTTACTATCCTTCTTTTCCGTTTGATCTCTGACACCATTGAGAGTGTTGTTGAAAGTTTGCTTCCTTTACAAAATGTAATTATTGTAAAAATTACCAATAGAATTTAAGAAGGAAAGACATATCGCGACCTTAAAGTAAAAAGGTTCTATCTAACATTTTTTCCAAAAATGACTTTATGTTATATTTGTAATTGTATTGATGAGATTTACATAACCTCTAAGTTACATTGATCTACAAAGCTTAGTTTCTGAGATACAGATAAGGTAAAATGGTTCTATCTGCAAAACGTATGTTCAAGTTCGGGAAAAAAGGTTCTATCTGTTTCACCGCGCAAACCAATCTGTTTACATGTATGTGGACATTATCTTGTTGGCTGGGCAAAGTGTCAAAGTATTGTAAGATCTTTTGAGAAGCAGATTTAATTGCAATGTTGTGTGAAAGTGAAATTGAAGATGCTGTTTTTGAGCATTCTTGTTCTGAATACGATCCTAATGCGGTTAGCAGTACTGAAGAAGACGAGACACCGAGGCAAAACAGTGCTCTAAGCACTGTTTGTGTTAAAGCAAAACAGTTCTGCAAGAAGGTAAACATTTTTATAAATATCGAACTGTTTATTCTTTATCGGGTTTAATTGGTAACCATCCAGAATTTATAATAGTTCGGCAAAATTGGGCACTTGGATATTCCTTACGACGCCTGAGTGAATGTCTTGCTAAATCAACGAATTTATAGGTTATGCGACACAAACTATTTGTACTCCACTTCAATGTTGATATAATATTATAAAATTGATTACCTGTAAATCCTGTTTACAACCCGGATTATTACGATTTTACTTCTTTTCGGTTAATACGTAAAATACGTAATTGTTAACCCTTCGTTAGGAGCGCATGTATCTAGTAGACCAAATCCGTTTTAAGAACTCAATATCTCGCTGTGTTGTGGCTGTAAGTTTTCGCAATCTAGTGGCATCGTGTAATAAGAAGGATTGGAAAAAAGTGCAAGGGTCGAAGAAACATCAAGCTGTCTTAGAACATTTAAATTACATAGGCAAGCTTAACAATTTAACAAAACTACAAATTGTGGAAATTTTTGTCGTCACAACTGCGCTCTAAATGTCACTCCAGAAGAGCAAGAGAGATTATTTATTTCGTTTTACAAATTGGAAACTCATTGTAAAAAGGTCAGCTACATACTGAGGACGTCAGATCCTTTCCAGAAAAAAAAAAGAAATCCAACAGAAATTATTCTAAACCTTCGAAAGAAGAATACATTCGTTTACAATTTTTATGTTTCAAATAAAGAAATTATTGTTTGTAAGAAGTTCTACCTCAACACACTTTCTATAAGCCAGAAGATAATAAATAATGCACATTTACACAAAGATAAAATAACAGGAACACCCAAAATTGGACGATCGAGGTAGCAAAACTAAGGATAAAATACCAAAAGAATGTGAAAGAAGAGTGAGGGCACACATTAAACCTTTCCCTAAAACAGAGTCACTATTGTAGACCTAGTACTACTAAGGAGTGTCTCGCTCCCAACTTAAATACCACGAAAACGTACGACCTCTACAAGGAATGTTGTGTAAACGAAAGAAGTCAATTTGTAAAATTATCTATATATCGGGATATTTTTAATGAAGAATTTAATTTGGATTTCTTTCAGCCATAAGCGAACAGATGCGAATTCAGAATTGAGTTGGAAAATAAAATTTCTAATGATTTAAAAGTAAAATACACTGAAAACGTAGATAACAAGGAAAACAGGAGAAAGGAAAGAGAGGAAGATCATAAAATCAAATATGAACATAGAATTGTAGTGTCCTTTCATTTAGAAAATGTGATAGGAATCCCGAGAGCAAACAAGTATTTTCTTCTATAGGAGAAAATTAAATTTATTTAACATGACAGTTCATGTTTTCCCAACCAAAGATGTATATTGCGCAATTTGGACAGAAATTGACACAGGCCATTCTGGAAATGACATTGCAAATGCCCGTTTCCCCAATTTTGGAAAAAATAATTCAAAACTCACCTAAGGTAAAACATATTATAATGTAGAGCGACAGCTGTGTACCCCAAAACAATAATCAGATTCTCTGGCAATGAAGGACTTTCTAAAAAAACACTCACAAATCGATGACATAGTTTTGAAATACTCTGCTGCTGGTCACTTGTGTACTCAGGAAGTACACAATGTTCATTACCAGATAGTGAATTCTGGTCACCGATTTCTTTCATGCGGATACATTTGGCAGTAAACAGAAAAAAAGCCACTTAATATTATTTAAAACAATGCAAACAATGCATTTTAAGGATTTCCATAAAAGCAGCAAACATCTTCATTTTAATAAATACCTTTCACTCAAGTTTCGCAATTAAAATTCACTCAAAGACTAGCTAAAGTAGAGTATAAAATTAAACATTCTGATTCACAATTTTCCACCGTAAATGTGCGACCATACATTTCTACAAGATGGGTGACGAAAAGTTCTTCTTCCATCTATCCGCCTGTGCAAACGTACGTGGCGAAAGAGAAGTTTTAAATAAGGAAAAGAGCCGATTTAGCATACATGTTGAAATGGAAGCCAACTCTGTATCAAACCTACTTCATAAAATTTCTTAAAAAACAAAAATAATATTACTTTAATATGTAATATTAAATTACGCTACGTGACATTTTACTTTAATATGTTTGTAATATATCATTTCAAATTTAAGTGTAATTCAATAATTTACAATAGGTTACTTTTTTTAACTTCTAGTTGGCTAAGTCTAAGTAATGACATGAATTAAAAATTGAGTACTCTAAATAAGATTTTTACTAAAATGTTTCTTTGAATTCTTTAAAATTTAATAAATGATACAGTTACATGTATATTTGCAATTATTTAAGTAATATACCAGTCAAATTTTCCTACCAACAAAGATAGAACCTTTTTGCTCGAACTTGAAAATGCATATTGAGAGTAAAAAGGTTCTATCTGTAAAAACAGGGTCTTGGTTTCTACCAAAGTTACAATGCTTTTAGAATAATTATTAGTCTACAGTTTTGTGCTTGGATGTCAAGTAGACTGACAAAGTTTCAATACATTTAATAAAATAGTTTTTGTTTTGGAGAGGGACAACACTTTGAAATGCTCTCCTGTAAAATTTACTGCGGTGCAGATAGAACCTTTTTACTTTAGGGTCGCGATATGTGTTAAGTTAGACTGCTGAAGAAGAGGAAAAGTGCTCCTCGAAACGTGGAGAGTAATACATTTATAAATTTAAAATATGGCCTTTTGTTAACCTTTTGATTATCAAACTACAATATTAGACTGTCTAAAATAGAACTGGACAAAGAAAATGTACGAAAACCCAAAAACAGTCAAAAGATATTAGAACTTTATGACCACATGCGCGTGTAGAGGAGGCGTTAGTTATTTGGACAAGGTTGGAATCTCTCGGATATTACACACCCAATTGCATGTAAACTGTAAACTAGTAGTGATACACCAGGACATACTTTCTAGCATTATTTCTACTTATTGCAAATTTTCGAAAACTCAATGATACGAATGGGAATGAGACATCCTCCATTCTTTTAACCGTCCTTTAATCTGTCTGAGGACAAAGTTTAATAAAATAATTTGAGCCATTGTCGACAAAGTTTGTAAGATGTCTAAAACAGAACTGGACAAAGAAGTGTTATTATGGTCGTAGAGTTCCTGAGGAGGCTGGGTGTTGGGTTCGGTCACCTGCCCGGGGCGGGGCGCCACCTGCGGTGTCCGCGCGGGAGGTCGGGGCGCGACAGCTGGCAGGGACGGCGGCGGCCGCGCGCCCAAGCCACAGCCCCACCCACGCCCACGCCGCCAGGTCGTCCGCCGCCCCGCCGCACCGCCGGGCCGCCCACGGCGTCCTCATCCTCACGCCACCCCACGCCGCCGACACGTCGCCACCAGGTTGCATGAACTTCTCAGCGTGAATGCTTTGGCGATGCGATGACGGAGACACGTGATTTAGTAGATGGAGACGTGGTTAATGAGGGACGTGCCTAGATGCTGACGTGTAGCCTTCGGTTGAGGCTATGTAGACGCGCTCGGTGATCGCGAGTCACAGGCGTGGAGTGTTGTAACGTAGCATAGTGAACAGTGCGTGTTAAGGCGGCGATATAGCTTCAGATTCAGATTGGGAGAGCTATGAATTGGGTTATGGCGAAACGAACATTTTGGAAATTCTTTCCCTCGCTCGATCTCTGGAAAGACACAATGTACCCCTCTTATTAGAAGATAATATGAAGAAATAAGCAACCATTGAATAAATTGTTCACCTTTTTACCTGTTTCTCATGGGAAAGCAACCTCCTTTTTGTTAATTTGTCTGCAACAAGTTTCGCTCGTTACTTGAGCTCTGTTCCCGCTTTACCCGAGAGAGGGGTCTCTTGTGACCCCACGTATCTTTGTTTAACAGCAGTTGACGAATTTTGCAAGTTAGAAGTTTGACATTTCATATACCTTTCACCATATTCTTTATGTTCTGTCTGAAAAATATAAGCTCTTCGCGTCAGCGCTAGAGATTCCCAAAAGAGTGATAACAGTCGAGCCTTCTTGCAAAATGATCTGTCTGACCCCGTGCCACCACTACCGTCGGCAGTGCGAAGCGCTTCCAGCAGTGCTTCAGTCGTGCCGGTATATTGATAGAATGTGTCAGCGTGTAGTGTATTGTTATTTATTTGACATTATGAATAATTTGAGGAAAACTAAACTTTTTATGCTAAATGCAGAAAACAAGTTTGTTAAATCTTTGCTATGTTTTGTGTAAACAATGACGTTCAGTGAGAAGAGTAATGAATTGTTGACTTGCAACATGTCCCTTTCCCAATTTTAGATGGAATCATTCATTTATAAATATTTGGGACACCAAAACAAACATCTTAAATTTCATACTTTTCCAAGTTATCTTGTTTGTCTTCGAATCATTTTCAATTAGGCTTAATTGTTTACTCATTTTTGTCTAAAACAATGTTAGAAAATGAAACTTATTGAATTTTATGATACCTTTGTCATTGAAATATTCAGGAAAATGTAAATGGGGTCACTACATAAAATTGAAGATAAATGATAATTTTGTCCTTTTATTTTTTTCAATTCGTCATTTGCATGTTTGTTTATAATAGTGCATAATATTAATACTACCTTATAAATGATTGATCATTATTAAAATAACTAATTTTACACTTTTGTTGCTAAATATAATTTTATAAAGAAATAACTTAAAGGGGTCAGAAATGACCCCGCGCCACCTATAACGTAACTCTGGCAATCGCCACCTCTCCAGGGTTAAAGGCGGTTATTCTTTGAAAGGCAGTGGAGGGGCGACATTAGTATCAACTTTGCGAGCTTAACCTGTTCTCATGGAACGTTAATACACGCTCATTGCAACTTGTTCCCTGTGCGAAAAACAAAACTGCTGTCAAGTTCCTGTTTCGGCGTTTGAATTTGGCAACAATGCTATTATAGGTTGAAACGGAAACCTCCAAACCGTTTTCTTCGTGAATGCAGGGTTTTGCGGCGCGGACCAAGCAGGAGCTGCCACCTGGTGGAGGGGTGCTGAGCTAACAAGCAGATTCCGCCAACCTGTTTCAAAACACTCGGAACAAAGAAGTTTATCCGCGCGCTTGCGCAACCAGCACGCGGGTTTTCGAGGGACTTTTTTATAAGTACGTCGCGGTACGTTTAAAATGCAAATTTTGACCTGGTAATTAAGGCCAAAGATTTTTATTAAAAACCAATCTCCCGCCACGGTGCCAAATTTGTATTATTTTTTATGCCAATGTGCCAACAGTGCGCCTTTTCATAACGACGTGATAAGTGAACGACGAGGGCCGACAGCGGTAGGCCGCACCTCTCTCGCTCGTGTGATGATGTTTCAACTGCGATGCTGCTAGGAAATGCCTGCCAGTTTGCTTCGCTGTGTTACCAAGCTCCCCATGTCTGCAGCGGCGTCTTCCCTTGCTGCCACTGGCCACGTCACCATATAGTTACGCCTATTCTGCCGCAATCCTAGCCTAGACGCAACCTAATCACTCTGCAACCCGATCACTCTGTGGGCGAAACATAGCACGTAGAAAAAAAACAGTCACGCCGTACTCCCGTCTCGCGACAACTCAGGCACGCTGCAACCCGTCAGGCTAGACGGTTTTGTTGACTTCGTTAACAACTGAAAGGTCATTAAATGCGTTGCACTGTCCACTACTCCAACTCTTACTACTCCGCCATTTACTAGAACTGGCTGTATATTCTACAGTACACAACACACCGGAACTATCCTATTTCGAGACGCGAGGCACTGATGAACATGCTTAAATCTCGTCCCTTGCCATTAACCTACTCTAGATTCATTAAACATTAAATTTCATTAAGAGAAATCTTCTACTTCGCACTGAATGTTTATACAAATAGGATCACACTGCACTTCACTGTACTTCACTTTACTGAAGACATATAAAACATTTCCTTTTTTTATTTCTCTGCTATACACTGCACGACACCTCACTTCACAAGAGAACACTTATGCATCGCCTATATAACCCACTATTCTCCCCCATTTACTTAAATAATATCCTAAATTAATTTCCTAAACTGTTGTACGCTTTAAGGAAAGGGTTGAATGTTTTTTTCAGGCAATCTAGTTCCATTCCGTTAATGTTTCGATTTCGTAAAAGAAAATTTCCCGACATCCGTTCTCTTGCTGTCTTAAATTTATGTTGTGCATGTTCTAGGGGGTAAAATGATTATCTGTAAAAAATGTTATCTCTTTTTGTTTAATGCATATTCTTAGTTTTAAGCTCAAATACTGGTTACTTTACTTTTATATACGAGTAGATTGCCAATTTTAAGTGCATGGTTGCATGCATATTTTTAACAATTTTAGTGCATTAAGTTCCGGGGTCTAGTTATATACCATTTGATATCATCTGAACTTTAAAGAAATTTACTGCGAGTTGAATAAAAGAAAATCCCAATACGTGCCCAGCGCACCATATATGATACGCTAATTTCTGGTCAATTTTGCTTCTTTTTGCAATACTTTGCGAACTTTAGTTCTTCAGTAAACATAGACATCCTAAACGAAACATACAAGCAAGATTTTTCATTCTTGACTGCAACATAACAATTGAATAGCACTAAAAGTGTCAAAAACATGCTACCAGAGGTCTGCAACGGCTCCTGTGCGGGCACGAATGCGACAAAAATGGGCAGAAGCAAAATTGAGTTGACCAGAAATGAGCGTATCATATAATGCTTTCGAGCTTTCATTAATGCTTTTGAGTCCCCATCTCCTAAATATTTTATATGTAGCTGATATATGAAAAGAAGCAAAGTGGGGCGTGTCACTTAAATGGCCACCTCGATGCAATGCTTTCTTTAAAAATTAAATTTGAAATGGAAATATTATTTTTAAACAATGTTATATATATATATATATATATATATATATATATATATATATATATATCAAATTCTCATATTTTTGACAACACTGCGATGGTAACAGTGACTTGCTCGCTGGACGATTTCAAATAATAGCTAAGACGTTAGTGGCCCAGAAAATGCAATATTTGAATATTACGTAGCTGTTTTCAATAACGCGGGAAAGTATGTGCTGTTTAAGCACCACTAGTTTTAATCATGAAAGCACATTTCTTCGTTGGTGTATTTTCCGTTCTTTTTTATTAAAATTACTCTAGAACAACGGAATACGCTCTTTTTAAAAGTTCCAAAGCATTTCTTACTTTCTTCTTTACGTTTAGAAAATATAGAGATAAAAGAAGATTTTTGGTGCAATATTTCAATTAATTCGCCTTGAGAGGTGACTCATCAAAATGAAAGAAAGTGCGAAACATTAGGAAATTAGCCACAATAAAAGTAATACATGGTTGGCTGCAACCTCGTCTTATATTTCAACACAGATGTGATCATGGAAAAAATGTATTTGTGAATGACGACTGATGAGAACTTTAGATAAGTAAAAAACACGCTTTAGAATGCTATTGCAAAAACCGACCATTAAATAATGAATTTCTTGACAATGCTTATTGCACTATCAATGAGCACATAAGCGAAAAATGTGTTGCTCGACTGCAGAAACATGGCGTATTAATTTAACATAAAACCATGAAATATTATTACCTTGCATGTTTAGAAGTAAAGAATTCCTGTTTGATTGTTCATAATTTCGACATAGTACCGCACTCAGTGACGGTATTCAAATTATCATATATTTGCACAAAGTCAAATATTTTAATATTTGCACCACGTTTCCAATTCATTACTCGACAGTAATTTAACAAAGTTTAGCTACGTACGTACATAATGCGCATTGCATATGTTGTTGGAAACGAAATAGATTGTGTTACGTTCAGCTAAATAAAAGAAAAAAGGGTAAACGTATATTAAAAAAATATTGATCTACTCGTTAGTTATTGAAATAAAAAATCAATAAATCCGTGAGAATCTGGAGGCGGAAATATTACATAGTTACTTGATTTTCATTGTGGATTTTGTTGATTTAAGAAACTTAGAACTACACACATTTTCAAATGTGTAAGTATTACGAGATTATAATTAATTACGTCCTTTTAAGGTAATGCAACATTTGAACAAGTTATTCACGATCATCATACAAATGAATGTTTTGCTTTTAATACATGTTTACAAAAAAATAAAACACTTGAAGACCAATATTTGAACTCAATCGTCGGAGGTCTGCATTCTATCAATTTATGTGGCTAACGACGTAAATGGTAAGTCTTGAACATGCATGGGTTCGTAGTGAGTTTTTTGTACAGATTTTATAGTTCCTCTTGACTAAATTAATTTCAGATAAATTATCATAAATCATTAAAAATATGTGAAAAAACGCTTCTACTAGAACACTTAAAAATTAAATTTTGAAATATGAATATTGTTTACAATTAAAATGGTGTTAACTAATAACAATTTGTGTTTATGCATTAATACTTGAGCATTAATTCCTTTACGTTAGCGATTGACTGCGATATTTATTAAATTATTTATTTATTTTATTATTTATTTATTTATTTATTAAGCATTTTAATAGTAATAATTGCATTCGCCTATCCATCCTACGGGCGCTGTTCAGATACAGTTTAATGGTTGAGCTGACCCTTTTTTGCTGCCCAAGGGTGCGGGGTTCTCTATCAAAGGAACTTACGACGATTGCTTTATCCGTGACTTGGTTGCATTCTCCTGTTACTTTCTAGATTTCACGGTAATTTTCATAATATATATATATATATATATATTATATATATATATATATATATATATATATATAATGACTGGACAATCTCTCCTTGAGGAAAGTGGGTGTTTGGTAAAGAATAATGAAAGCAAATGTAGGATCACGCAAAATAAAATGCCATTTATCAGAAGTTTAGCAGCAAACAGAATAATATACATATCACAAAAAGAAACCAGACATCATAAATGAGCTTCGCCTTCCTGGCATCAATGAAAAGGTCAAGAGGTATAGAAACATGTGGGCGACAGAACTCTCGGGAATGAAACAATGGAGTACTGCCCTTCCACTCCAAATGTAAGCACCTCGATAGGAGAAACTTGGTTGATCTCGTACAAAATGGGAGAAACAAACGTTGCTGCTACAAGTGAGATTTATTTAAAACAGTTTTATTTTGTTGAGATAACATTGTTCTGTCCACAAGAAAATCTTTGCGATTGTTTGACAGCGAAATCTAATTTAACTTAAGCGAGTTTAAAATTCGACTTAATTTTTTTTTATTATTGGTCGAGGAAACAAATATACCTCAGAAGTAAGTTTGAAAATATTTCAAGGAAAGAATGGAGGGGAAATCTATTCTTAATTCTGATTTTGAATCTGGGATTTTTTTCTGAGACTATAGTGAGTTGAAGCTTTTATGAAGGGTATGTTTGTGTAAAAGTTTTAGATATGAATGCAATTTGGTGCTCTATTTCATTTATGTTGAGATCGGGATGTCGTTGTTTGCTTGGTGATGAATCATCGAACTCTTGTTATGTCTTAAATATTTGTTTTGAAATGTTTGAATTTCATTTAGATTCGTTTTGGTGACGTTGGTCGAGGTCGGGCATGCGTATAGAAATTTGGTGATTTGGGTATGTCAGTGGAAATAATTTGGAAGTCGTTTGAAAATCATTGCGCTGGCTCTGAAACTATTGGGACAACAGCGCTGCAACAAGCCCCAGGGGTGTCCAAATTGCAATGCCTCAAGGGCCACACAAACCTTTAACAGAGTTGCAGGCCATATTTCCATTGCTCGGGCGATCCACCCCTGTCTGTCTTCCCCTTATTGTTGATTTCGGCGCACTGCTCTCAAACGTGTTTGGTGTGTGTGTGTGTTGTGTGTGTGTAGGGGAAGGGAGAATGGTATCAGGCCGTAGCACGCATAATGCAGTGAAACACATTAGAATTGATTGTGCATTTCCGAATTTTCTAAAAAAAATCGTAAATATAAACTTAACGTATTTTGGCGTTAATGGGGTGTGGCGCAGGGAGCGAGTGCTAATAGCACAATGTTCTCGCCTGACAAAGATGCAAGGGGCATCCACTTCTGACAAATAAACAGGGAGAGATGGCTCAGTGCATCAACCTGATGTCACTGCAGTCCCTCTGCCCGGGAGGTCCTCTCCCGACGGCGGCAGGATTTTCGACACCAGCTTGTCAGGTCGATTTCAGTCGCTGTCCGGAGGAGAATTCTAGCGGACGGCTGATCTGATCGGTAGTTTTCCGTGGTTTCTCCGATCAACACCAGGCGAATGCCGGAGCAGTACCCTAACAAACGGGCCACGGACCGCGCGCGATCTTTCCTTCCTCTTCCTTGTCCTATCCTCTCCTCCTTGCACACATCCACTTACACTAATATGCACTACACTACCACACATGCCAGGAGACCGGTCGGGAGCTTCAAGCTTGTCCCGGCTGGGACGGTGCCCCGCTGGTGGGAAATACCTGGTTAGGGGAAAACCCCGCTAGTGAACGGTAGGTCGGCGCCAGATCTCGCCATCCAGCGGGGAAAAGATCACCGCCACCTCACGAGAAAAAACACACACTACACTTACGGGACTAAGTAGTTGACCTGAGTAGTTGACGCGCCCGGAAACACGAATCAATCAATGAATCAAGCGACGAATACCCTTTCGCGGGCCGCAATGAATGGCACCTGGGGCCGCCAGTGGCGGGAGCTCCCAGTGCTGCCCCTCCGTCGCCCGCTCCGCCGTCTGCGGCCGCCGAAGACGCCGAAAAGAGCGGCGGGAGGCGCGGCCGCGTCTGCGGAGGCGGCGGGGGCGGCGGCGGGCAATAGCGACGAAGGAACGGAGGCGGCGGCGGCGGCGGCGAAGGCAGGAGGAAGTTATGACTCCCGGGAGAGTCGATGAATTTTTCAGTCGGTGTAAATTGCATATTAAGTATTGATATCATCTGCGAAGTTGCGCAGCGGAGCATCTCGGCACCAGACCCCGCGCTGCCGCCGCCGCCGCCGTCTCAATGCGGCGTCGCTCATGCTGGATTTTCGCGCCTGCCGCCCGCCCCCCCCCCCTCCGACCGCCTTCACCGCCGCCGGCGCCGCCCCAGATCACGATCCTTCCGTTTCCCCCACTCGCTGCCCGCGTCCGGCCTCGCCGCCAGGCCAATACCAATGCCTTGCTCGCGATGGCCCGTGGCCGAACCACTTTGCTCACACCACATTCGTGTGTCCTTCTCACTGCATTCTGATCCTTCGTTATGATAATGACTTTCCAAGAGTTTCGCACACAAGGAAGACTTCTATTTTATAACATTGGTTTTACTGTAATACTATTTTTTATTAATAAAGTAATGCCGTGTTTTCTATTTTGTGGCATTAAATAAAACGATCAAAGAATTAAGCATGAAATAGGACAAAATAACCATTTAAAACAAGAAATAAAAATATCAAAGAATTTTATTGTCGAAGGAAGACGGGAAGAGCAGTAGTATAGTAGACAGCTCGCTAGTTTTAAGTCTGTAAGTAGAGTTCGATCTATGTGAAACTTACGAGGAAAAAAGTGGTCTTGCGGAGGATTCTGTTCCATTCACACTCGCTTCACTTCTATTCATTGAAATAAATATTATTAACATCTAATTAAAATCGTATTACTTACCAACTACACCATGGTTAGCTTGAGATTTAGATACCAAACATTACAAATATCTCGACGGAAAGACAGGATGCTCTCTGCCAGAAGTAGATGGAACATTGACCACAGTTCTAAGAGAAATTGCACGAAAAAGTAAAGGTTTCACTACAAGGTACACCAAGAGGCAGAAAACGTAATTATTACATTTTCAACAATCAGAAGAATAAAATATAAAGTTAAGGGAAAAACAAAAGCATATGGATATTTTGATCTGTTAACACTTTGAATAGGAATTATTCAATAAAATGGATATGCACACCACTGCAAATAGACCTCAAACTACCCAGAACATGAACTCAATGGACTCCAGGACGAAAAGGAGAAAAACGACGTCAGGGGATTAATTATGAAACATAATTACAATTAAATGTCAATTACTCACCAGTAATTTGGAGAAGGAAAAGACACTGAACAACGGAAACAAAGACGTAAGTAAAAGTGAATGACGAGTAAGATAACGAAAATTAATGTTGGCGAAGAACATGAACACGAAGAATTAAAAAGTCGAAGACAAAAGACGCGTTTAAAAATAAGAGGAAAAAGAAAACAAGAGGGAGGAGATATGAAGAATAAAAATGAAAGGAAATGTATGGGTAGAAAGGAAAAAATCACAAAAGAAAGGAAATAACAAAGTGAGAAGTAAAAAATCATAAGAACAAAATGGGAAGAACAGGATGGGAAGATCAAACTAGTAAGATCAAAATGGTAAGGTGAGAATGGTAAGGTGAAAATGGTAAGGTGAAAATGGTAAGGTGAGAATGGTAAGGTGAAAATGGTAAGGTGAAAATGGTAAAGTGAAAACGGTAAGGTGAAAATGGTAAGGTCAAAATGGTAAGGAAACTGAAAAGATAAAAACTTAGTACACAACGAGAACAAAATGAAGTGCCGAAAACAAAAAGAGGAAAAACATCAGAGAAGAGAAAGAAGCAGTTGCATCCATCTCAGATGCAATCGCCCCCCCCTGCCAGGCAGCGCGTGCGTCGCCGCCGCTCGCCCCGAAAGCCATTCGCGCGCACGTCAGCGCGCGGCGCGAGGCGCGGTGATCAATTCCTTGTCGCGTCTCGCGCGCAGCCATACTCTCATTAATGAGCGCGCACGCCCACAAGTGCACCTGCGCGCCGCGCCGCCTGCGCGCTCTCCGGCAGATCAAGCCTCACAAGGACTCCGGGCGACCGGTTTAACGTTCCCTACAGAGATTTCAGCCCTACGGAATATACAACTAGCGGTGCTATCGAAGCACATACTTTCTCGCATTGTTCCTAAATGCTCCGCAATATGGTAAGGTGAATGACGAAGGTAAATGCAATGTATTTACAATGAAGGTATTTACAATGTACGACTTAAACCAGCAAATTTTGACCGCTCCGAAACGCGATCCCAAATCCTCAGATTTAACTTGTCGGCATTCATACCATTACGCCACATAAGCGCGCATGGACCGAACTCGCGCAAAGGCATAAACACGTAAATGTCCGACTGTCCAAGTAAAAAAACCACAAATAATTCAAGAAAAAGTATAAAAAATTCCGTCGTAAATACATTTTTCCTTTTGTTATCCATATTCAAAACGTCAAATTCAACACCGAATGCCACCAATGCACATACATTTTTTAATTATTTACAATGCTCCTCAATGACATACACCGACAAAACAGCAAAAGCGTTTTCAACCAGCAAGTTATTTTTCCAATCCGACAAACGAACACAGTTCCTCAGAGTTAACGTGCAGGCGCTGATACCACTACGCCACACAAGTGCAATGCGCTGGAAAGATCGTTTTCCAGCGCACGATTGCATTACTTTCGGTTTTTACGAAGTATTCGTAAGGCGAGAAAGTGAAAATGTATTATAAAAGTTACTTCAAGTTACATATTTGTTTCGTAATTATTAAAATTACTGTTTTTACTTTCTCGCAACACCTTACGCAGTACACAGAAAGTTATGTAATGCTGCGCGAAAGATCGGCGAATTTTAGCCAGAAAAACTCTTATTAACTCTTATTAAAACTCTTAATAAAACAAACGACGTAGGTAATAACGAAAAAGTGGATAAATCTAGTTGATAAATTTAGAAAGAGAATTTCCTAATACTTAGTGAAGTCAGAATCCAGCTTTTGATACCCAAAAATTGAATGACGGAAAATGTATGTCTGTCCGTCCGTCTGTGAACAACGCTAACGGCTAAACTGTCTAGCCGATTTTCTTCAAAATCGATACTCTGGCACTGATCTGGCTCATATAGTCGTACCTTGAATTTTAAACTGATATTTTTATTTTGGGGGTACTTTATATGAAACCCCTGAGACATTTTCCAAATATTCAAAAAAATGGCTCCATCGTTTTTTATTAAATTTTATTGTTGGATAGTGTGAATAACGTTTATGAGAATGATGCAGTTCTCATGTTCGTTGAAGACACTGACTTTTTGAAAATTGCAAAAGCTCAAAATTTTTTCGGCGTCTTCCTACAACTAAAATATTAAACTAGAGATTTTTTCCCTTAATGGAATCTGTTTTTTAAAGACACATTTTTGAAAAAGGTCATGTACAATATTTGGAAATTTTGAGTACTTTTCGCTTAATTTTACGTGAAAGTATGGGTGAGAAAGCACCAGTAGTTTTGGAGGCATTCGTTTCTTGAGACAGAAACTTCAAAATCAGAAAGGTCGCCGGTGGCTCTACGTGTGGGTGAAGCTTCACAAAACGTCGAGAAGCCTTTCTCCAATGTTACGCAGAGGTGAGTTTATCCCCACAGAAGTGAATAAATATTTCTTAATATTTATTTTGAGTTGCTCATATGTTTTGTAATTACTAAAATATTTATTGGAAATAATCGTTTCTTGAAAGAGAAGCTTCAAAACTGGACGATTACCTCTCAAGAAACCGAGACATTAAGTTTCATACTCTGGATTCGTTTCGGCCACATTAAAAATTTGTGTGATGGTCTTGTTACCTGCTGATTATTATGATATTTTTTCATTTACAGTTCAGATAAAATTTAAATAAAGGAATAAGGGCTCCACATAAGAAGACAAGGCATCAGAAATGAAAATTGAAAATTCTAAACTTTAATGTAAGAAAACCAGAGCTAAAAGAGAAATGGTTCCATCATATCCAACGGATGATTGGTGAGAGACCCAACTACAAGGGACTAGCGAGACAAGAGACTAGTGACTTAGAGAAATGACTAGTGAGAGACCCAACTACAAGGGACTAGTGAGACAAGAGACTAGTGACTAGAGAGATGACTAGTGAGAGACCCAACTACAAGGGACTAGTGAGACAAGAGACTAGTGACTAGAGAGATGACTAGTGAGAGACCCAACTACAAGGGACTAGTGAGACAAGAGACTAGTGACTAGAGAGATGACTAGTGAGAGACCCAACTACAAGGGACTAGTGAGAAAAGAGACTAGTGACTAGAGGGATGACTAGCGAGAGACCGCCCAACAAGCTCCTCCGCCACGCGCCCGAAGGTACGCGAGACCCAGGTGCACTCAGAAGATGGAGAAGCGCTCTTCTTGGCGAAGGAACAGGCCAATCGACCTTGACCTTCATGATGATGGCGATGGTGATGATGGCGATGGGGATGGTGATGATGACGATAACACTGAGTCACTGCCCGGAAAGAAAGATGAACACACCGGATATATAATGTACCGAAAGCTGCAGACATTGAGAAACATCAAGTATCAATAACACTTTATTTCTATTCTAGGAATTTACATGCAAGTATGTTTTGCAGGAGATCAAGAAATTTTGGAAATGTTACACATGTTTCTTTGAATTTTGTCCTCTCTTCTACATGATACATTATTTACTTTTAATTTCACTGCGTTCTATTCACCGCCTTTTTAACGGTAAATAGAATTTAATTGTCTTCAATCTTATCAGCAATTCAAATAAATTTTTCCGGCTTTTTTCTCATATCCACGGTGTTATAATTGCCACAAAGCGGAGGTGGAGATCAAGAATGATGATTCGAGTGGTATTATGAGATTACGTAGAGTTCGAGAAAAAAAATAGCTATCAGAAACATATAGTCTAATAGTTGTTTCCAACGAGTATTTTCCTATGACAATCTCTCGTTCTAGTATCCGCCGCTGATAAATCTT
The DNA here is from genome assembly GCA_031308135.1 of Acheta domesticus. Taxonomy (NCBI): domain Eukaryota; kingdom Metazoa; phylum Arthropoda; class Insecta; order Orthoptera; family Gryllidae; genus Acheta; species Acheta domesticus. The sequence continues at coordinate 123,389,465 of JAHLJT010003656.1, read as the reverse complement.
GATTTGGAATGTCACAGCCAGCATGGAGTGAAACCGCCGCCGACATTGCGCACGTCCCTATCCCGCTCAACTACGACCCTGCCAATTATCCATTTCCCCTCAAAAGCCTCATGTACAAACTGAAGAAATCTTTGCACTACTCTTCTGATTGGACAAATCCTAGCGCATTACTTTCGATGACGCGAGTAGCATACCTCGTCAATTCAAATGAAATAAGAGCTGTCAGGCAAATCTCATGCTCGTGCAACTACTTTACTTACAATCTCTCTACTTCAGGAAGTGGTTGTCATGAAACGGATGTTGTCAATTATTTGTATAAATTGGTTGGCCTAAAATTCAGGAAGTTCTTGATCACAATTCACTAGCTCCACCAATTTCGCAAGCATTGGTGTTTCGTTCGTGCACTTTTGCCCTTTGGATGCAGGGAATGCTCTTTGGATCAAACAACACTGACTACAATGTCATGTATGCCTCACACATGTTACTTCCCCTTTCTTCTCTGGCGTTTGTAGTTGTCCCTTGTCAGTGAACTCTTTCCGGAGATTTAGTACGCTTGAAACGAATATTCCGGTGAACTCTTGAGTTTTGCTTCACCGGTAACGACGGATTCCTATGCAATCACGAATTGAAAACGTTCAGAACGATGCGCATTTCGTTACTTCGAAGAAATTTTACACGCTTGTGTTTAATTATTGAAGGGCCACCCAGACCTAGGTCAGTCAGCCCGTTCGTGGGCTGAACTATCAGAGACTCGTAACCTTATCGCCCAGCAATATGGAGTGAGTTCACAATGGTCTCCTTTCTCGAAACCGTTGCAATAGTTTTGACGTAAGGTTAATTTAACGAACGATGGCAGATAAATTAGGTCTTTTATAGAGTACTATGTACTTAGCGTCAGGATCCCGACAACGGCAGAGCTCACACTACAAGCCAATGAGAATCGTCCTACTACTCGTACATTTGTTTACATCAGGATTTTCTTAGGGTGAATGGATAATGTTTTCACGTGTGGTCGCCAATGACCTAGTTGTTTCTAGGGCGACCTAAAATAAATAATTAAAAAAAATGTTTTCACCTCTCCCGCCCTCCACTACACCCCCACCGCTGCAAGTGTCAATGCTCTGCCCCCGCCCTCACCCGCCGTCGCCCGTCGACACGTGACCCTGTGATACAGCAATACTTTCGCTCTCGTCCTCCTACCCCTCCCATCAGCATTTCATTCTCATCTCCTCCCCGACTCACGCCCATGCTCGCGTTCTCTCTTCCCACCCCCACCCCCGCCCAGCCCCCTCCCCGGCCCCCCTCGCCACCCGACTCCACACACCGCCCCGCACCGCTCCCCCGCCCCGCTCCAGCGCCCCGCTCCACCGCCCCGCTCCACCACCCCGCTCCACCGCCCCGCACCACCGCCCCGCTCCACCGCCCCGCTCCACCGCCCCGCTCCACCGCCCCGCTCCAGCGCCCTGCTCCAGCGCCCCGCTCCACCGCCCCGCTCCACCGCCCCGCTCCACCGCCCCGCTCCAGCGCCCTGCTCCAGCGCCCCGCTCCAACGCCCCGCTCCACCGCCCCGAGCCCCCGCCCCGCTCCCCCGCCCCGCTCCAGCGCCCCGCTCCACCGCCCCGCTCCACCACCCCGCTCCACCGCCCCGCACCACCGCCCCGCTCCACCGCCCCGCTCCAGCGCCCCGCTCCAGCGCCCCGCTCCACCGCCCCGCTCCACCACCCCGCTCCACCGCCCCGCACCACCGCCCCGCTCCACCGCCCCGCTCCACCGCCCCCGCTCCACCGCCCCGCTCCAGCGCCCTGCTCCAGCGCCCCGCTCCAACGCCCCGCTCCACCGCCCCGAGCCCCCGCCCCGCTCCCCCGCCCCGCTCCAGCGCCCCGCTCCACCGCCCCGCTCCACCACCCCGCTCCACCGCCCCGCACCACCGCCCCGCTCCACCGCCCCGCTCCAGCGCCCCGCTCCAGCGCCCCGCTCCACCGCCCCCGCTCCACCACCCCGCTCCACCGCCCCGCACCACCGCCCCGCTCCACCGCCCCGCTCCAGCGCCCCGCTCCCCCGCCCCGCTCCAGCGCCCTGCTCCAGCGCCCCGCTCCACCGCCCCGCTCCACCGCCCCGCTCCACCGCCCCGCTCCACCGCCCCGCTCCAGCGCCCCCGCTCCACACCCCGCTCCACCGCCCCGCACCACCGCCCCGCTCCAGCGCCCCGCTCCACCGCCCCGCTCCAGCGCCCCGCTCCACCGCCCCGCTCCAGCGCCCCGCTCCAGCGCCCCGCTCCACCGCCCCGCTCCACCGCCCCGCTCCACCGCCCCGCTCCACCACCCCGCTCCACCGCCCCGCACCACCGCCCCGCTCCACCGCCCCGCTCCAGCGCCCCGCTCCACCGCCCCGCTCCAGCGCCCCGCTCCCCCGCCCCGCTCCAGCGCCCCGCTCCACCGCCCCGCTCCACCGCCCCGCTCCACCGCCCCGCTCCACCACCCCGCTCCACCGCCCCGCACCACCGCCCCGCTCCACCCGCCCCGCTCCAGCGCCCCGCTCCAGCGCCCCGCTCCACCGCCCCGCTCCAGCGCCCCGCTCCACCGCCCCGCTCCACCACCCCGCTCCACCGCCCCGCTCCACCGCCCCGCTCCAGCGCCCCGCTCCACCGCCCCGCTCCAGCGCCCCGCTCCAGCGCCCCGCTCCACCGCCCCGCTCCAGCGCCCCGCTCCAGCGCCCCGCTCCACCGCCCCGCTCCACCGCCCGCTCCACCGCCCCGCTCCACCACCCCGCTCCACCGCCCCCGCACCACCGCCCCGCTCCACCGCCCCGCTCCAGCGCCCCGCTCCAGCGCCCCGCTCCACCGCCCCGCTCCAGCGCCCCGCTCCACCGCCCCGCTCCACCACCCCGCTCCACCGCCCCGCTCCACCGCCCCGCTCCAGCGCCCCGCTCCACCGCCCCGCTCCACCGCCCCGCTCCAGCGCCCCGCTCCCCCGCCCCGCTCCAGCGCCCTGCTCCAGCGCCCCGCTCCAGCGCCCCGCTCCAGCGCCCCGCTCCACCGCCCCGCTCCACCACCCCGCTCCACCGCCCCGCTCCACCGCCCCGCTCCACCGCCCCGCTCCACCACCCCGCTCCACCGCCCCGCACCACCGCCCCGCTCCACCGCCCCGCTCCAGCGCCCCGCTCCCCCGCCCCGCTCCAGCGCCCTGCTCCAGCGCCCCGCTCCACCGCCCCGCTCCACCGCCCCGCTCCACCGCCCCGCTCCACCGCCCCGCTCCAGCGCCCTGCTCCAGCGCCCCGCTCCACCGCCCCGCTCCACCGCCCCGCTCCACCGCCCCGCTCCAGCGCCCTGCTCCAGCGCCCCGCTCCAACGCCCCGCTCCACCGCCCCGAGCCCCCGCCCCGCTCCACCGCCCCGCTCCCCCGCCCCGCTCCAGCGCCCCGCTCCCCCGCTCCGCTCCAGCGCCCCGCTCCCCCCCACTCCACCGCCCCGCTCCCCCGCCCCGCTCCCCCGCCCCGCTCCACCGCCCCGCTCCCCCGCCCCGCTCCCCCGCCCCGCTCCCCCACCCCGCTCCACCGCCCCGCTCCACCCCCCCGCTCCACCGCCCCGGCTCCGGCTCCCTGCCGTTGGCGCGGGCCGGAGGAGTTCGATGGCGGCGAGGGATAATGCGCGGAAATTGGCTGGTAACGAGCTTAATTCAGTCGGGGCGTCGGCAACACGCCCTTATCTAGGCGGCGACACCGCGCGCCCGCCCCCGGCTGGCCCTCGGCCGAGCCCCGCCGCCGCCCACGCCCCCGCCCGTAGCGCCGGGCGCGCTGCCCGAGGTCCGTGCCTCCTCCCCTTCCCCCTCCTCAACGGCCGAAGCGCCGTTCGTCATGGCGCGGCCGGCGACCTTCGGAGCGAGAGGCAATCTGTGCAGCTTTTTCTAATGGCATGCGCAACAAGACCTGGCTGTCCAAGCCTTTGCTTCGTTTAGTCTGCATTGATTAATATGAAGTAAACCCGTATCACATATGTAATATATATTTATTCTGCATATTTTATGTTGCATAATTTGCGTTTTATCGCCATGAACGATATAAAAAAATTAATCACTGAAATTCTTTAAATAACTAGTGGGGCTAAAACAGAACATACTTTCTCGAAAAATTACGAGAAAAGTAATGAAATTTTTTTTGAAAATTTGGAAAATGCCTTAGGAGCTTAATGCAAAGTGCCCCCCCCCCGAAAAAAATGAAAATGAGTTTAAAATTCAAGGGGCTACGACATCAACCAAATTGATTGAGGAATATCAATTTTAGAGACAATAGGGTAAACAGTTTAGTCGCTAGCGTTGTTCACAGACAGAAGGACAGACTTTTTCCTTTCAACTGGTTTTTCGGTATCAAGGACCCACTAAACAGGGATTCTGGCTGCACCATGTATTAGGTTTTTTTTTCTTAATTTAGCAACTGGATTTATCCACTTTTTTGTTATCAGGACCCGGCAATGAGTTTTTTCCTCCGAAAATCCGCCGTTTTTTTCGCACAGCATTACATAATTTTCCCGAAATTAAAAATGAATATCAATTTTTTAGACAATCGGGTAAACAATTTAGCCGCTAGCAAGGTTCCCAGACGGACGGACTAGAGAACGGAAGAACGTTTTGCTGTCATTCGATTTTTGGTATCAAGGACACAAACATGGATTCTGGCTACACCACGTGTCAAAGGAGTTTTATTTCTAAATTTTTCAACTGGATTTATCAACTTTTTCATTACCAGGGCCTTGTAATAAAAGTTTTTTTGTTTTTGTAATAAAAATATTCCCGTTTTCTTCCCGCAAAATTACCTTGGTTTCGCTCTACTCCCTAGTGAGAGCATAAAAAGGGATAAATTGAATATTAAATGATCAAAATTTTACTTTGCACATTTTAAACTAGTTGTGCTACAGAATGGCACAGATTTTCCCATATTTGTATTCCATTTCCTTTGGTCTTGAATAGCTATGCGAACTTGCCACAGACTCTTAGCCAGTTGCATCTATCGCCGAAAAAAGGGAGTTTTTCGGTTTCCTAATCGTAGAACGGAAATATTATTATAAGAATATTAAGACCTCGACCTAAATTACAATTTTGTGTGAAAACTGTGGAGCCTCTTTTAATGAAATGGCATTTCAGCGCTACTGTAAATACGAAATTTGAAGCTCTTTTTCACATAACATTTTTGAGTTTTGGAAAAACTTCCTTTAGATTCATTTGAAACACATACACTCACAAATAGAATAGTGTTTACAAATTAATGAAAATGTCCGTATTAAGGGTGTGAAAGATCTTTCAAAAAAGTTATATTTGTGTAATTTTTGAAAAAAAAAACACCAAAAAATACCCCACAATGGACCTCACGTCATATTAAAGAAAGGAAGAGGGAAATATCAATGTTGTTGAAAATCTTAGGTTAATTTAAGGTAAGCATTTTTGGATGTCAGGGACCCACAAAACATGAATCATGACTGCACAGCTTGTTAGAGGAGTTAATTTACTACACATAACAAACACAAAGTGTCCCCTTTTTCGTTATCAGAGACCTAAAATGTGATTTTTTCTGCCAATGAAACTTTTTCGCTACAATATTACTTAACTTTCTCTATACTACGTATATAGTATGCGTAGTATGCAAAGTTTATTGGAATTATCCAAGTAAATTTATTTCTCATTTGATATTTATATTTTCTTTTTTAAAAACAAAAATGTAAGACTTTCTAAAAAGAATTTCAAAGTGGTTTCTGTTGTATTAGATACCACAAGAACTCTCGATGAAAGAGCAATAGATGGGAGCGTCTTGCAAATAACTGACATTCCAAATGCCTGAAATCAGGCTGAACATTTGAAACTATTAAAAGAAAGCAAAAACACAAGCCCGACCGTACGTAGGAACGACCCTTTGACTATATAGAAGGAAGGGTAACCACATGGACATCGCATCCAACGGAACCGATGAAAACATGAAGGAAAAAAATCACCTCAACAAAATTTAATTAACACGAAACTCTCCGACGCGTCCGTCTCTTTCTCTCTCTCTTCTGTGCAAGTATCGGAAACCAACTTCGAGCACCAAAATTTATTCTCATTCGCCTCAGCGATCCCGAGAACATCGCGGAAAAGTCGTGGCGTGCATCCCATTCAATACCTCTCATCAGAATTCCGAGTTTCTATTCTTCCAAAGTTTCCGCCTCTCAAAGGCCGGACGGGAGTTCTGCAATGGGAATATGAGATTTCCATGACCGGGACACGTATTATGCGGGAGCGGGGTCGACGGAGTAAACGAGCGGGCAAAGGCGGGGGCAGGTCGAGGTGAGGGAAAGAGCGCGAGTAGGGACGGGAAAGGTCGAAGGGGCATGAGGAAAGTGAGAACGGAGTGAAGCGAGAGTGAGCGGGAGACGGAGAGGGTAGGAGTTGAGCGACCGTAGAGATGGTCGAGGAAAGTCTGAGAGCGGGAGGGGAGGGGAGGTGGGGAGGGGGAGGGGGAGGGGAGGGGGAGGGAGGTGGGGGTGGGGAGGGGAGGGAAGGGGGGGAGTGGAGGGGAGGGGAGGAGAGGTGGGGAGGGGCGGTGGGGATGGAAGGGGAGGTGGGGAGGGATGGGAAGGGGAGGGGAGGTAGGGAGGGGATGGGAAGGGGAGGGGATGGGAAGGGGAGGGGGAGGGGGGAAGGAGGGGCGGAGGGGAGGGGGAGGGAGGGGAGGGGGAAGGGGAGGGGGAGGGGGGAGGGCTCAGATCAGGAATGCGCTCGGAACAGGGGCGAGTGACTTACGAGGGGCGAGGTTGGCGACTGCTGCGAGGGGCAGTGTGTGGTTATGGGAGTTCGGAATGGGGTTAATCCTTCGGCAGGGCCCGTAGCGGCACTCAGTGCAGCATTCGTACATTTTTGTTGATTTCGTATAAATAATTGCTGCTGCACTCTTGAGTTCATAGTTATTCTTCGTTGATTATATTTTCAACCTAATGACACTCAACGCACTGTTTTAGAGTCTGCCGGTCGACCGTTATTCATTACTCTTCCGAACTCTGTTATTATTACTATTCCAAACTCTGCAACAGTTGCGGCATTCCGTACTGCACACGCCTTGTCATGTAAGTAAAATATTTGCGAATTTTATCCATTAGAATTCTTACTGCAGTTTTGTTATTGGGATTTATGACAAAGATTTTGCAGTACTAACTACTAATTTAAATTTAAATGCCTTGTTTCCGAAGACACGTTAGAAGGCACGTTTGCACCGTGATTCATTCCCCGACTTGTAACATGCCAACACACAGAGGGAGCGAGTGATAATCTCTTATTAATATTATTGTTTCGTTTGTTATTTAGCTATTTATTATGAAATTAAAAATGTATAAAAACAAATAAAGAATATTTCCTTCACATGCCCTAACAAAAGTAATAACTTTTGTCGCGAAAATCGAAGATTATAAATGCGGTGCGGAGTGCCGGACGCGCCTGCCTGCTGGCGGGAAATGACGGGACGCGCCCGCCGGAGGGTTAAGGTGGCATCCGGATGGGTCTGGGATGGGATCGAGATGAAGTCGGGATGAGACCTACAAGGGATTGGAATGGGGTCGGGATAAGGTACGAAAGGGTTCGGAATGGGTCAGGATGGCACCTAAATGGATCTGAAAGTAGTCGGGATCTACGTCGGGATGGGTCTAGAAGGGATTGCGATGGGGTCGAGATAAAGTAGGAAATGGGTCAGGATGGCACCTAAATGGATCTGAAAGTAGTCGGGATCTACGTCGGATGGGTCTAGAAGGGATTGCGATGGGGTCGAGATAAAGTAGGAAATGGGTCAGGATGGCACCTAAATGGATCTGAAAGTAGTCGGGATCTACGTCGGGATGGGTCTAGAAGGGATTGCCATGGGGTCGAGAAAAAGTAGGGAATGGGTCAGGATGGCACCTAAATGGATCTGAAAGTAGTCGGGATGGGTCTAGAAGGGATTGCGATGGGGTCGAGATAAAGTAGGAAATGGGTCAGGATGGCACCTAAATGGATCTGAAAGTAGTCGGGATCTACGTCGGGATGGGTCTAGAAGGGATTGCGATGGGGTCGAGATAAAGTAGGAAATGGGTCAGGATGGCACCTAAATGGATCTGAAAGTAGTCGGGATCTACGTCGGGATGGGTCTAGAAGGGATTGCGATGGGGTCGAGATAAAGTAGGGAATTGGTCAGGATGGCACCTAAATGGATCTGAAAGTAGTCGGGATCTAAGTCGGGATGGGTCTAGAAGGGATTGCGATGGCGTCGAGATAAAGTAGGGAGTCGGTCAGGATGGCATCTAGATGGATCTAGAAGTAGTTGGGATGGCGTTGAGATGGGGATGGCATGGCGTCTATAAGGGATCGCAATAGAGTAGGGAAGGGTTCTAAATTGGATGGGGAAGTCATCTCGGTAGATGGGGAAAGGGTGAAGATCGGATCGGCTGAGGTCGAAATGAAAACAAGACGGGGTCAGAGCGGGTGGAGGCGAGTTCGATAAGAACGAGATAGGGCGAGGTCAGATCGGTTTCGCTTGGAGCCGAATCAACTCTAATCAAACTCGAAGCGGTCGAGATCGAGTCAGAACCGGGGTGGGGTCAGGTAGGGTCGGGTTGATTTTGCAGGAGAAGGGGCCGGGTAGATATATTGGAGTGAGATTCCAGCAGGGTCAGAGGGGTCGGGACAGGGCGAGAACGGAGTGAAGTCGGGACAGGCGTGAGGAGTCGGGGAGGGGTAGATTGTTAATTCATTCGTGTTTCCGGGCGCGTCAACTACGTAGGTCATTAGTCCCGTAAGCGTAGTGCGTGTTTTTTCTCGGGAGATGACGATGTTATTTTTCCCGCTGGATGTCGAGATCTGGCGCCGACCTACCGTCGACTAGCGGGGTTTTCCCCTCAACCAGGTATCTCCCACCAGCGGGGCACCGCCCCAGCCGGGACAAGCTGTAAGCTCCCGACATGTGTGGTAGTGTAGTGCATGTTAATGTAAGTGTGTGTGTAAGAGGAGAGGATATGACAAGGAAGAGGAAGGAAAGATCGTGCGCGGTCCGTGGCCCGTTTGTTAGGGTACTGCTCCGGCATTCGCCTGGTGTTGATCGGAGAAACCTACGGAAAACTACCGATCAGAGCACCCGGCCGCTACAATTCTCCTCCAGACAGCGACTGAATTCAACCTAGCTGAGAAGCTAGTGTCGAAAGTTCTGCGGCCGTTAGGACTCGAACCTAGGACCTTCCCGGTCAGAGGGACTGCAGTGACAGGGCGGTAGAGGGCGGTAGCATTCCGAGGCAAATACCAATGGGGCAGAGGGAGTGGATACTCAGCGTGCCCGAGCGCAGCGTGGAGACGGCGGGCGCGAGGAAGGCTGCGAGGGGTTGGGAGGGGCGGGCGGGGAGACTCTTTCGGACAAAGGGGCGTGGCGGGCGGGGCCTCGCTTTGAGCCACCGCTAACGCGCTGGCGCCCGCGAGTAATCTGCTGATACACTGGCGGCTGCAGGCGAACCTTTGCGGCGGAGAGGAACTCGATGGAGACGGTGGGGCCGAGGGAAGGGCGCAGTGACTGCGGGCGAGGACGGTAGCGAGCAAAGTGGGGGAAGCAGCGGCGAAAAGGATGGAGACACTTGATAGCGCCGCTGATGGTAGCAGCGGAGACACCGTCGGGGATCTGGAGAGGGTTTACAGAGTTGAGAATCACATACAATGGAGAGTGCTAGGATGACACGAAAAACGGTTGTCTGCCTTCAGTATGGGTTATAAATTGATTTTTTCGTATTTCCGGGAACGTCAAATTTTACGGTTAATGGTCCCGTAAGTATAGTATATGCTTTTGTTACGGGATGTGGCGTTGTTTTTTCTGCCTAGATGGCGAGTCCTACACGTCTGCTTGTGAGGTTTTTCCTCAAGCAGGAACTCGGGACTCGAACAGTAGGAACTCTCGGCTGGCCAGAGGCATTGCAGTGACATCATTTGAGTCCCTCAGCGATGTCAGCCGGTGGGAGAGACAAAGGAGTATTGCAGATGCTTGGAGGACCAGTGGTGGAGAAGGCAACAGCGCACAAGTGGTGAATGTGAAGGAGCTGAAGCGAAATTACAGTCCCTGAAAACAGAAATGGAAGCATTCACAGAGAAGACTAGTGACGGATTTGACAGATAATGTAATTCATGTAGAAGTAGTAGTTGCATTCACTGCCACATGGACATAACGACACTGACCGAAGATTACGTAGTGTTCAAACCACAGAAGTTGCAATTCCATAGGTTACGTTACATTAAACGTACTCGTAAGTAGAGAGAAGGCTGCTTCGTAAAGGGAACGGGATTGTGGGTGAGAGGCAGCACGGGAATGCGGCTGATAGAAGAGAGGGAAACACCAAGAGAGACCAATGCAGCTAAGTAAAGAGCGTACGCTTCAGACTGAAAAAAAAAATGGTTTGAGAGATGAAAGAAGGCAAATGGCGCTCTTTGCGTTGCTAAAATAAGCAATGGAGTAATAAATGCTCTGAGAAAAGAGGATAAAATAAAATAATTCGAGAAGTAAATGGTTGTTACAAGAGAGTAGATGTTACGAAAAAGAATTGCATTCTGGGTTCACAAAATGATTCATACATGAAACGTTTAAAACGAGGTCAGTATGATAATACGCGTACAGCGATGAAGGTTAAATATCAAAGGAGAAAAATTTAAAAATAATAATACGGTAAATGGAGAGAGGAATATTTGATTAATAAAAGAAAGTAATTGCAGAGGAGCATTATGAAAATAATTTTATAACGTTATAAAATATTCACATCGATTTTAATATATTACTAAGTCCAGGATATACATACCGAAAAAAGAAAATAGGGAAATTTAGATGACTGAAAAGATGAACGATGTATATTAAATAATTTACACATCGAAAATCGATCATAAAAACTAATTTTTACATGAATAAAAAGAAAGTTATTGACTGTAAACAACAATACAATTGCGGAAGGAAGCAAAATGGTCACTAAAATGGAGAGATAAAATGAAGCAAGTGTTCGCTTACTACGTCGAGACGATTTAAAAATGACCAAATGGAAACGTGAACACGAAGAAATATGCAGAATAAACAACAAAAATACCTGAATGAATTGCAAAACTGTTAACCCATAACAGAGATACCAAAACAAATAGAACAACATACATACTGATAAAGGTGAACCAACAAGTTGTTCAAACATTAAAACTAATCGAATTTTAGTGATAAGTTAGAAAGAAAATTAAATCAACCATCAGAAAAGAAAACCGGAAGGGAGAGTTCAGAAGACGTTAACCGAATTTACTCAGGTGCCTAAACAAGCCAAGCAAATGAATCGTAGAAAGCAAAAGATAAAAGCAAGAAATAAATAGAAGAATTAAAAACGTGAACGTCAAAAATCTGCCAAAAATTGAGCGCACACGCGGAGAAAATCCATAAAAATTAATAATAAAAGCAGTTGATATTTGTTAAGAAGAAGAAAAAAAAGAAAACTGACATCAAAATACAAACAAGGAACAAAGCATCAATTGAGGTGGACAAACGAACGAATTACTTCACATTTCGGAAGAAAACGGAACATCGGATGCCCAAGAAAAACGCAGCCAAAAATATCAGAATTAAAAAATAAGTAGGAGAATGAATAAATTGAGAGTACTGATGAGGAAAAAGGCAGCTCATCTTGCTAAAATATAAAATATAGTTTTCTGTTGAGGAGGAAGAAGGAAAACGAAAATTGCCGTAAGAGAGGAGGAAAGCGAGAACCTAGGAGGACAGACGAACGAATTGCTTCAGATCCCGGAAACGCGCCAAGAAGACGAGACGTCGGAAGCAAGAGATAAACGCAGATTGGAGGCTCCGAGCAAAGGAGGGCGTAATGAAGGAGGAGGGAGGGGGCGGGGCTGCTTTTCAGAGAAGACGCGAGCGTCAGGAACGCGCAGGTAGACGGGAGGGGGGCGTCGGCGGGCTTCAGCACTCGTGTAGATTACAACAAGGGCCCTGGGATTTGCCGCTCAATTGCGACTAGCACGCCCGTCCTCCTTTGAGGCCATTGCATGACAAAACGAGTTTCAATGGAAATGAAGCCTTCTCCGTACGAGCCAGCGACGCAGGCGCGCGTGACAGAGGAGGGGGGGAGGCAGGGAGGAGAGAGAGAGAGAGCAGAATAAATTCTGCTCGGAGCGTCGGCGCGGCGGTGTGGAGAAGGATGAGGAAGCGGAGCGGTAGGAAAGAGATTCTCGCTGAGCAGCGGCCTTTCATTTGGGGCTGCGGGCCAGGGGTCGCTCAGGTGACGTGCGAACGAGCAACTGAAAATTGGGGGTCGTGCGACTGCGCTTCTTGCGGTCAAATACTTCATTACGTGCAAAGATACGTATTAACATCTGTTATTATGTGAAATTTATTGAAACTGTTGTAGATTCTTCCTGTTGATCCTGGTATATAATTGGATGCGTAGATGGTACGAATAAATATATATTTTGACCATGAAGGATCAATCAATATTGAGTTCAGGAATTAAAATGTATTTGAAGTTTTAATTCCTGAAGTCAATATTGATTGACCCTTTATAGTCAAAATATATCTATTTGTACCATCTACGCATCCAATTATGTGAAATTTAATTTTATACAATTCATGTGTGCATTACTGGTTTATATCAAACGGAGTGCAGGAATACAGCACAATTCAAAACAAGCCGTTTTAAAAAAGTATTCAATAGCTCGTAGGTTACACTTCGGAAGACGATTGTTACCTCCACGTACTCAATTACGAGTAGATATTAGTGGTATTAAGCATTCGGCATTAGGTATTTCTTAGGTATTATTATTAGGTCTTGGTGGATGTTTTGAAAACAAGTGACCTGCAGTGCGTAACGTACTCGATTTGACACGTAGACTACGAATATCACTATAAACACGTCATATCACGTCACAGAAATTAAATATATCGTATCGTTATACGTTATCATACCGTATTTTGCTATTAATGTAAATACATTTAAATTGCATCTGCAAGATATGTACGAATAAAATCTATTTTAAATAAAGTATTTGTTCAGGTCATATATGCCACTTTCTTGAGATATCAAAACAAGTAGCTTTGGTGTTCATTCTTTTACCTTCTGTATTCAAAAATTGCCGTCTTTATTGTCGCGTCTGGTAGTTGTACTCAATTACGAGTAGGTATTAGTGGTATTAAGTATTCGGCATTAGGCACTTCTTAGGTATTATTGTTAGATCTTGGTGAATGTTTTGAAAACAAGTGACCTGCACCATCTTATTTCCTACTGCGCATCATTCACCCAAAGGAATTATTTTAGCCTCTTACCTTATCGCAAGTATACAAGTATCCAACTGTTAGGGTGGCAGATTCTCAGTCAGTCGGTGTCACACGGAAATGAACACGCAGTGCGCGTGAAGTTCGTGTCTGGTTTGAATGTGTCTCAAATACATTATTACATTACAGTTCTGTTTTTATAAAGTGAAATTCGCCACATGATCTGTAGAGTAGAAACCGGTTCGATAAAATGCAAATCGTCATATCACATCTAAAGTGTGCGAATCAACCCAATAACTTCTGTTACGTTTGTGGAAGATTTACACCCAAACTTCAAAGGAAACTAGAGCTGGTACAACAGCACATACTTTCCCGTGTTATTGGAAACAGCAACGTAGGATTGAAACATTGCACTTTCTGTCCTACTAACATCTTAGCTTTTATTTGAAAACGTCCAATTCAACCAAGAAGCGAACAACTCACTGTTTCCATCGCAGTGTTGTCAAAACTATTTGAATTCTACAACTGCATAAATATATAATACAAAAGTTTTGGAAACTTGTACTGCAAAAAGAAGCCTGGTACCATACAGCTATATCAAGTCACAACAATAAGTAATTCGGAGAAATTCGCGACCGGCGAAACGGAATTCCATTGTTGCATTCCCTGTATTGTCGATACTCCCTTAAAGAGCTGGCAATTTTTATTTCAAATATTTCAAAACAATTAATTTCTACAAGATTAATGTGTAAATGTATAACAAAAGGTTGAATGTGAAAACAAAGAAATAATATTCAAAATTGCAAATTCTAATTTACGACGCATCCGCTGTCTGAACTGCACTAAATTTGCAGCGGACTATTACGTTTGTCACGAAATTATAGAAAAACTACTCGTATTTTCAAAAAAATTAAGCATGACCTTATTTGAAGATGTAGTTTTGATAAATATATTTCATTGAGAAAACCAGCTGCCATCTATCGCCACCCAAAGAACTTTTTTTTGGCATTTTCTCAAATTTCCAGATTCCTAATGCTAGAACGGAAATATTAATTTAAGAATATTAAAGAACACAAACACCTCGTTCTAAATGACAATTTGCTTTTAGAAATTTTAAGCCGCTTATAAGAAAATTGCGTTTAAGCGCTACTAAAATGCGAAATTTGAAGCTCTTTTTCACAGAACATTTTTGAGTTTTCAAAAACTTCATTTGAAGTCATTTGAAGCACTTACGCTCACAAATATAAGTTTACAAATTGCTGGTAATGTGCATATTAAAGAGATCATTCAAAAAAATTACATTTGTGTAATTTTTGAAAAAACAAAAAAGACCTAAAAATAAACTTTACGTCATATTAAGAGTGCAATTAGCACTATCCTTTCCAAACATTAGAAGAAACTAATGGTGCTACAGAATGGCACAGACTTTCCCGTATGAGTTTTCTATTTTCTTGGGTCTCGGCTAGCTATTTGGACTTGACACATACACTTGTCAGCTATCATCTATCGCCGCCTAAAGTACATTTTTTTTACATTTTCTTAATTTTTCATTTTCTTACTAGTAGAACGGAAAAAATTATTTTAAGAATATTAAAGAACGGTAAAACCTCCTCAATGGCAATTTTCTTTGAAAAATTTGGAGCCGTTTTTGGGCAAATGACGTTTAAGCGCCACTAAAAAAGCGACATTCAAACCTCTTTTTCACGGAGAATTTTTGAGTTTTTGAAAACCTTCATTCGAAGTCGTTTGAAGCACTTTAACGCACAAATGCAATAGTGTTTACAAATTGCTAAAAATGTCCATATTCAGGGCATGAGAGATCTTTTAAAAAATTACATTTGTGTAATTTTTGATAAAAGAAACAAATACCACAAGATAAACATTACGTTATATTAAAAGAGAAATTAGCATTATCCATTGGAAAAGTTTGAAGAAAACGTTTGGAGCCATTTTTGACAAAATGGCGTTTGTGCGGTTCTGACGACGCGGAATTTTGAACTAGTTTTGACAGAAAACGGTTGAGTTCTCGAGAATCTTCACCGGTTCTTATTTATAGCACGTGTACTCGTTATTACAATAATGTGAACAAATCGCTACTAATGTAAAAATATACGACGTGAGAGACAGGTAAAAAATTTACATTTTTCTAATTTTTGAAGAAAAAAAAGAATATAGCAATATGACGTTTATGTAATCTCATAGAGCGTATTAGGCACTATCCTTCCCAAACATTTACGGGACCTTAAAGTAAAAACTCACTATGAAGAAGATTTTGTTTTTAGGAAAAATCTCCTTCTGCAATTTTGTTGTTGGAGAAAGACGCGGAATAAAATTCTACTCTCGCAAGTTTCGAATATTCAGAGATAACTGTGAAAATCAGACGTATGCCACCTTAATAAGTGTATTTTACTCTATTCTTACAAGAAATTTAGAGAAAAACCTCAGAGCCGTTTTCTTTAAAATTTTGAAAATATCGGGGGGGGGGTCATGTAAAGTAACCCCCAAAATTAAAATATCAGTTTCAAATTCACGGGTCCGCGAGATCAGGAAGATCGATCGGGCTGTATTAATTTGGGAGAAAATCGGCTGAGCGGTTTAGTCGCAAGCGTTGTTAAAAGACAGACGGACAGATGGACAGACGTTTTTGCTTTCAATTGGTTTTTCGGTATCAAGGACCCACAAAACAGGGATTCTGACTGAACCACGTGTTAGGAGATTTTTTTCTTAATTTAGCAAATAGATTTATCCACTTTCTCGTTACCAGGGCCCTGTAATAAGACTTTTTCTGCCGAAAATCCGCGATTTTTTCGCTTAGCATTACATAACTTTCCCTATAGTATACGTAAGTATAGTATACGGGAAAGTAAAAATATATGTGTTATGTCTTGGGAAATGAAAGTTTCGTTTGTCTTACATTCTTTTTATTCCATCAACATGATGCATTTGATGAAACCCTCAACTTATAACTTCTTCTCAAACTGAATTCTTCTACAACTTAGCTGCGTGACGCGTCCCACGTCACGCCAGGCCTGTGCTTGCGGCCGCCAGGGGGCGGAGGTGCTCCGCTGCAGACTTCCAGTCCAGTCGTTCCCGACGGCTGCCGCTGCAGGGCCGCTTCCGTTGTGGGAGGGTGACGCTGTCGTCGTTTTCGAGCCTCCAAGCTCGGCTCGGGTCATGTGTGGGCGTCGCCAAGGCCACCAACTCGTGCAGGCTCTCTCCGAGCGATCCAGCAGCCTCCTCACCGACAATCCCCTCCTTCAGGCTGGTGCTGCGCTCGTCGAGCCGAGTGGCTACTCCACTCGCTGCTGCAGACTGATCCTCTGGTAAAGAGAGATTCATGTAAGAACAAGCAATTTTGACAGCTAGTGCTGGCAACATAACCGAAGGTTCTGTGGTCGTTGTGTCCTTGATCCCATTGAACTCTCCTTCCTCGATTCGTTCGTTTGCAGTTGGCTAACTTGTAAATGGTTTCGACGCTTCCTTTTGTGATGGCCTCGTCCGACGAAAATATAGTGCGCCACGAGAAATAATTGAAATTAGGAAGTGCAGTGCTATGTGCTCTTCTGTAAAAATTCACTTATATTATATGGGATTTACTTTTTGCGTCATAAGTATTATGTTTATTTTAAAACCGAGTCTTGAATGTAAGGTGCGTACTGGTGCACGCGATTCTAAACAGCTGCCGCGGCGGAGGGATACTTCTCTGAATTACATGTGATGTTCACTTGTTTACCGAACTGTCACTTTTGCTTGTTCTTACGTGAATTCTTCTATAGGCTCCACGGGTAGACTCCACGGGTTGACTGCCGACGAGGTGCCGGCTGGCTCCATTTATATTCTGGGATTTTTCTAACTTTGCCCCTGACAGGTATGAGCTGTTTCGCTGCCTTCCAATCGGGAGCTTATATTTCGCGACAGTGACGTCACTCTAGCGAAATATAAGCTCCCGATTGCATGAATCCGTCCAACGCTGATTCCTGCCAGGGGCAAAGTTACGAAAATCGCAGGATAGTGCCGTGCCGAGGGCGGTGAGATTCGCCCGTCGACTCGTCTCCATTGGGCCGTGACAGAGCACCGGTTCTGTCTCGTTCTGCACGCGCCAATTTGAAATGGCATGTGCGGACATTGCAAAAATCGCGTATTATTGTTGGCCGTCGTGTTTGTGATCAGGACAAACCATGGGCTACTCACAAGTGTTGTCACCTGTGCAACAAACCTTTGGTTCTGATTCTATAGAAAACTCAAATCATTGTCATTTGCTCTAAGAATGTTGTGAAAAATACCAACAAACCAATTTATAGTCTGCATTTATTGCACGAATATAGGTATTGCGTTTTTAACTTGTTGTTACCTATATGAAGCATGCTCATAAATATTTGTAGTAATATAACCGCAGTAAAATGCGGATTTTTTTAAATTTCAAATAATAAATATTTTCAGATCTTTTGAACCTAGCGTGATAGAAACTTTTTATGATGATTTTCGAAATCAGTGTAATCGTTTCCTTTGAAATCCCCTACTTTCATTCTGGAGGTATGAAAAAACAATTTGTTTGCTAGTGTTGTTTGATGAACATTCAATACCTTATTACCTTTAAACATTCTATAGAAATGTGTCTACATGTGTTCTGAAGAAAATGTGCGTCATGTGAAAAACATGATACACAATTATATTATTTATGTAAATAATATGTTTAAAATATAATCGATGTATTATAGAAACGTTTTATAATCCTCAGCAATCATAGACAAAAAATTGGGCGTGGATTCTATTTTTTTAATTTTATTTTAGAATCATCAAGCGTAAAATTTACCGCATGCATCTGCTGGTGAGAAAAGTTTTAATGCGCCCACCGGAATTTTAATTATCTTTACATTTATCCAGATTTCTACTTCTCAAAAATAGATCAGTCGTTCACTCGTCTGTTGCCAAAGTTCTTGCACGCTCCCACGTCCAGGAAAGTAATCTGTTTATTTCAACAAATGTTGAGCAACCGCCTCAGTCCTCGGTTGCTGGAGGTGACGCTTATCTTCGAATTCCTCAGACATTTCTCAGAGGTTGAAGTCGTACAGCAGATGGCCCACCTCGACAACAAAGAAGACGATGAGGAGCAACATTAATTAATAATCTTCTTTTAAAAAAATATCATGCCGTTGTAATTCATGTCAAATAAAAATTTCTACATTTACATCCTATTCAGTGAACTATACTCGAGTTCACGAGGCTATCACCCGTCGGGTTGCCGACCATCACGATCCAAGAAACGAAATGAAAGCTTCGTTAGGCCAAACAGGACAATCGGCATGGCAATTAACCTCCAATGTTGGGAATGTGAAAGAGTAACTTTACCGTGTGAAAGAATTTGTTTTTCTTTTCCGAAAAATTCCCATTTTTTTATAAAAAAACATTTGTATTTTACGTGAATTTGAAATATTTTCATATTTATTAAATATTATTCAGTGCCCTGTAAGCTACGCAATAAAAATTATTAATAAAATTAATTTGAAGTAGAATAATTCATTTGTTTGATATTACATTAATCTTTTTCTTCATTACTGCAAACTGAAAAAAATCATGAGATTATTTGATCAATTCTCGAAACAAAAAATGAACACAAAAATCTTAATTTTATTTCTGGAAAAAGATTTTAAAGCAGTTTAAACTTTTTCATGAAGCAAATGCTTTGCAATGAAAAACTGTTAGTCACGCAAAACTTGCAAAACAGTGAACAACAAAGCTGTAAATTTTGGCATCCAAAAACAAAATAGGCGTATACAAAACAACGAATGGAAAATAATATTTACTATGCAAAGTCACACAGAGTACTGCTGAGTTTTAAAACACTGTTGAAATTATTCCTTAAAAAAGAAAACCTTCGTGCATAGATCAATTTATTTTGCAATCTGATCCCTCTTATACGGGAATTTAATGGTAGATTTGAATCTTCCGAGTGATCGAAATGCACGAACGAAGAAAATGCTAGGCGTAGTTTCCACTGTACTGCTTGCACTTGATCGGTATAAACGAGTGCGCAAGCTGCCGACCACCTCCCCAACCATCAGCCGCCTCAGGATCTTCACATGCTCACCTGCCCCTTCCATCATTATTATTATCCATCATTATTATTATTATTATTATTATTATTATTATTATTATTATTATTATTATTATTAATATTATTATTATTATTATTATTATTATTGCACCATATCACGACTACAGATGTTATGAGTCGGCTGAGTATAAAATCTGCTCCAGGTTGCAACCAGCTACCCAAGGAGCAGATCTAGGGACTGTCGGTGCCCCTACAATACTTTGCGCAAAATGTGAGCTGTGCCAAATAAAGCAATTTCTTGCACATTCCAGTCCTTTGAATGACCTGGAAGTTTAGCCAAGTTCTTACACAAATTTTGCGGAACAAATCCCAGAGCTCCGATAACTATCGGGACGACCTGTGCTTTTACGCCCCACATTCGGCTGATCTCAATTTCCAAACTTTTGTATTTAAGACGTTTCACTGCCTCCTTGGTTACGACGTTTTGATCGCAAGGTACAGCAACATCGACAAGTAAACACGATTTGTTCTCCGAATCCCGGATGACTATATCCGGTTTGTTTGCTGCTATCGTGCGATCAGTTTGAATTTGTTGGTCGTACAATATCGTACAGAATCCAACAGACGTCACCGGTTGCTGTGAGTGTTCGTACCACTTGGAGCATGTGTTCGAAACTTCGAGGGCGGTACAGATCTGCCAGTGGAGGTAGCTACACACCCCGTCGTGTCTTTTCAAATATTCTGTCTTTGCTAGGATTGGACAAGCTGAGACAATATGATCAATGGTTTCTACGTGTTCCTGACAAATGCGGCATTTATCATTTTGGGAAATTTTGAGAACCGCTTTATCATAATGTCGTATTCTCAAGGCCTGATCTTGGGCAGCTATTACAAGTGCTTCCGATTCTGGCTTCATTCTCCCCTTTTTAATCCACAAAAATGATCTTTATTGATCTGCACCTTGTCCATTCGTTTCAAATATTGCCCTTGGAGTAGTTTGTCTCTCCACAATTTCTTTACATATTTTGTGTCTCAAATTTCATGTTAAGTAGCATCAGAAGTTCAGTGTTTCTGTCATTCTGGGTGTATTGCATAGTCTTGTTCGCAATGCTTCTTGCTACACTTACAATAACTCTGTTTCCCATTCTTCGGTCAGATTTCATGACCTGCCTCATTAGAGGGTCATCTTGATGGCTGACTACATACTTCCCCAACCCGACTATTGCGTTGTGCCAGGAGGCCTCAATTTGTCTAAGGCCTCTTCCTCCTTCCTTACGTGACACATAAAGTTTAAGTACATCAGCTCGGGGGTGGGCAACATGATGCATTGTAAGCAGTTTTCTGGTTTTTCGATCCATGGTGCGAATTTCCTGTTCAGTCCAGTCTACTAGTCCGAAACTGTATTCGGCTCCAGGCACCGCCAAACTACCTATTGCTAATAATTTATTCCTTGAGTTCAGAGCGGACTCCAGGACAAGTCTCGCTCTTCTATAATACTCCTTGCGAATTCTCTCTTTCATTGTGTCGTTCGAGATGGTCTCACATTCTTCAATACCCAGATATTTGCAAGTTTTACCTGGCTCTATATCTTGAATCACAGTGTGTCTATCAACTTCAATGTTCTCTGACGTGGTCATTTTGCCTCTTTTTAAGTTGGCTTTTGCACACTTGTCAAGACCAAACTTCATGCAGATGTCATTGCTAAAATCATTGATGACAGCATTTGGGAGAGAATAGCTTCATTCTTAGCAAACACTTTAAGATCATCCATGTAAAATAAATGTGACACAGGTCTTTCATCACCATGGATCTTGTAACCCAAGTCAGGGTGCGACAGCTGTCTCGATAGAGGGATCAAACTAATGCAAAACAGCAGAGGGGATAGTGAATCTCCTTGAAAATTTCCCCTGTTAATCTGAATACTTCTTGTTTCTACTACTCCCTTTCCACTTTGGATTAGTAACCTGGTGCTCCACGACTTCATTCTAGCCCTGCAAAACTCAACAAGTCTGGGATGAAATCGATAGATTTCCAGGGTCTTCAAAATCCAATCGTGTGGTACACTGTCAAAGTCTTTCTGGTAGTCAATCCAAGCCATGCTTAAATTACGTTTTCATTTCTCTACATCATTCAAAATTATTTTATGGTTTATTAGTTCATTGCTGTGTGTTTACAGACCTGAAACAAAACACGTAACGGTATACTTAATACCCTTGCGGGCCTTTACGCTTCTTTATGCCCTAGGGCCTTTTGAATACTTTATGGCCCGCTCTTATACCAACACAACACACAGAACTTAGTTATGAATTCGATTTTGTAAAGTTAAGATGCAAGCAAATACAATAAATAAATGGCATAATGCTTAAATAAATAAAATAAATTGTTATAAATCTTATTTTGCTTATTTGATATGAAAATTGAAATTTTGAAATGTTTCCGTGAACTTATAATTGCCATCATTCACTCGCATTTCACTGTTACGTACCATCTTTTTTAGTGACATAATTATATTCTTCTTTAGTGGCGGTACTCGTAATAGTAATAAGATATATAAGGCACATCGGCTAACATCCTCGAAATGTTATTTTTTGGTGTTTTGACATATTCTAAATAACGTTTGACAATAGGCGCTAATAACCTAAAAGTACCGTTTCATCAGCGCAATTTACACTGTTATTCACGCTGGTAAATCTCAAATACACCATAAAGAGTTTTATATATTTCTCAAGATTTTAATGGAAACCACTGTCCATAGTTTTGTTAGCTTTTGCGAGAATTTCCACAGGAACTTCACAATATTCTTTCATTTTGTACGAACAAATCAGTCCAATAACGATTATGCAGTAGAAATTAGATATACACTCTGTTTGTTTATCTGACGTCATATTGACAAATGACTGTTACAATGCGTCTTTTCACTTTAGACGCAAGAAATATTATAAAATGTTTCGAATTCTTGTTTTATTCAGCAACGAACTAGTAAACCATAAAGTTTTGTATGCACCACGGGCGTTACTAGATGTTTTTGCCCCTCAGGCGACTTCCAACCCCTCGGGCCAGAAGCCCTCGCGTTTGGAAGTCGCCCTCGGGGCAAAAACATCTACTTAACGCCCTTGATACATAAATAACTATTATTGAGAAGCAAGATTTCCTTACAGCCATAGGAATCTTTACGACATCCTTTCTGTTCAACTGGCAACAGATACATTTTTGTCAGCTAAGGCTGCAATTATAAGTTTGTACATTACTGGCAGG
Source organism: Acheta domesticus (assembly GCA_031308135.1). Lineage (NCBI taxonomy): Eukaryota > Metazoa > Arthropoda > Insecta > Orthoptera > Gryllidae > Acheta > Acheta domesticus. Next base: position 123,366,896 of record JAHLJT010003656.1, on the reverse strand, counting down.
CAAGTAATTGGCCTGTAGTTCTTCGCCAAAGAGCTGTCTCCTGCTTTGGGTAGCAAATACGTGATGCCGCGAGTGAGCCATTCGGGGAGTTCCTTAGGGTTTTCTAAAATTTAATTAACAGCCTTTGCTAGATGAGAATGTAATGCTGTTAATTTCTTAATCCAATAAATCTGGATCTCATCAACCCCAGGGGATTTCCAGTTTCTCATGTTCTTAATTGTTTGGCTTAGGTCCTCTTTCGAGAATCCTTGAACATGTTCCACTGTTTCCACGAGTCCATTGGCAGCATCAACTTCAGATTGTAGCAACGATGTGTCTTTGTTGTAGGATCTGGTTTCCTCCCAGATTCCTGCCCAAAATGTTTCGACGTCAACTTTTGAAGGAGGGGCAGCATTGCCATTCCGTTTTTCAGTCAGAATGCGATAGAATCTCTTCGATTCTGTTTCAAACAACCGGTTCTGCACACGGAAATCTTCTCTACTCGTCTTATTCGTTGAGCCCATGCTTGGATTTTCTCTTTTAGCTTTTTTCTTTTAGCCTTGTTGCGTCATTGTCAATTAGATATTTTTGTTCAACATGGAGTATTTTTTGTGGAACTTTATACGTGTGGTTTGACTTAGACGATGCCTCGGCTAGGAGTGATATTTCACGCAGTGTGTCGGCTATCCGTTTCATAATTCTTTTCATCCATGGAGGTACGGAGCTTTTTACTCTGTCTGGCTGTCGGCCATCGGTGTTCTTGGCTGGCCCCATGATTATATGAGATACTAGATATCCAGTTGCATACACGATGTGATTGATTTCAGTAATATCTAGATCTATACTTGAGGTCTGTACAACCTCATTTAAGACAGAATTCGCTATTTCTATCACTCTCTTAGCTTTAGCGTTTTCGTATATTTTCCTGAACGGCGCACGAGATTCGAATGGAAGTAGACGAACTCGTTCTATCTCGCGTCGGGGGAGGTCCCGCATCATGTCCTTATCCTGTGACTCATGGCCAGATGAATTTTCCCCACTGACGGATGTTTCATTTGGAAGAGATGAACCTTGAAGGGGACCATCGTTTTCAGGGATATTAGGTGGTTCTAAATGTTCGTCATGTGGATGGTTTGATCGAAGAACATACTCCGCGTTTCTCTGGATGTCTGCAAGTTGTTCTGCTGTGAATGTTCTACTGCTGAGTATGTATCGTCGTTGACTGGCAAGCTTCTTTGAGTCTAGGGTAGGTCTCATATCTGGGTTTCGCTCTCTCCATATCTTAAGAACTTCTATTTCTGAGCCCCCATTTTTCGCTTTTGCATAATAAAAGCACCACATCACCTCCTTTAGTTCATCCCGTGTCCATCTCTGACGATGGCTTCGAGCTACTGCCGGCTCTGGGTTCCTGGGACTAATATCCTTGGGATGGCCAGATGCCGACAAGGTGACATTAGCTCGGTTTCTGAGCAGGTAAGGGACATTGGTAGAACAAGGCACGTTAAGGTTCATTACATTGCTTGTTCTATTCATTTTGCTCATTGGTTTCAAGTGAAGTTTCGCAGGTAGCAAATTCGAGTTCACAGATCACACTTAACCCTTGGGTTGTTTCCTGCCATCCGTTATTGCGACCCATAGTGGTCTCGGGGCATCCCCCCGCAGGGCCCAGCAAGGGGTCCCTCAGATCGCCAGTCGGCATTACTAAACCCTACGGGATTTTCACTGACTGCTGAAGGCAGCCTCCTTCGCTGGCTAATGCAAGGTTCGGGACTCCACTCTAATCAGTGGCCTGGTGTGCCAACCCAGTTTCTCTCCTGTACCCTCCATGGGCCGATAACAGGAAGCCCAAAGGTTCATGACCCTTCCCTCTCTACTTACTTCACACTCTCCTCAAAATGGAGTTTTTCTTCGTCGGACCCCTCACCTTCAACCTATTCAGCAAGGGAGGCCCTACTAGTAGCTAGGCTACCACTGACATAGCTCTCATGCTCATTGGGGTACTCAAGCTCTACCAACTGCAAGGTCGTGTACTTCCTAGGTGGAGTTATTATTATTATTATTGATCCTCCATATCACGACTACAGATGTTATGATTCGGCTGAGTATAAAATCTACTCCGGGTTGCAACCAGCTACCTAAGGAGCAGATCTAGGGACTAACGGTGCCTCTACAATACTTTGCGCAAAATGTGAGCTGTGCCAAATAAAGCAATTTCTTGCACTTCCCAGTCTTTTGAATGACCTGGAAGTTTAGCCAAGTTCTTACACAAATTTTGCGGAACAAATCCCAGAGCTCCGATAACTATCGGTACGACCTGTGCTTTTACGCCCCACATTCGGCTGATCTCAATTTCCAAACTCCGTATTTAAAACGTTTCTCTGCCTCCTTGGTTACGACATTTTGATCGCAAGGCACAGCAACATCCACAAATAGACACGATTTTTTCTCTAAATCCCGGATAACAATATCCAGTTTGTTTGCAGCTATTATTATTATTATTATTAATGAATTATGAAATGATAGGAGGATGATGAGAGAAATGGCTGGTGAGGTGAGTTGTGAGATGTGGTGAGATGATCGTGGTTTTTTGAAATCATCCCAGCAATCACCTTATGACCGATGTAAACACGAAAAACCCCGGTCAGGATGGCCGACCTGGGGGTCGAACACAGGTTTCCCGACTGCAAAGTCAGCGGGCTACACACAGCCACTTTGCTTGGTTTTAGCCGATAACCAATTCATTATTTCGTCGCGTCGCGTTTATATAATTGAAGTATTGCATAAAACACCAACGCGTCTTCTCTGTCCGTATCCCAGCTTTACCCTGCATGTATCTCACTCCCCCTTTCTATATTCAAGGGAACTTGTCAATCCTGGAAATGCGTTCGCCAAAGTTATCTGAGGATCAGTCGTATGCCCCTTTGTCTAATGGTTCTGCACTACGATGTTAGTTGGTCTGTTCAGCGCAGATTACGTTTGCTGTTACGCTCTTAAGAAGTGTGTTCGAAATGTCGAAACGAAAATCCCTTAAGGTTGTAGAAAAAGGTCTTGTTTTACGATGTGGACACTGGTATGCAAAAAAAGAAACGTATTTGCGCAGACGTATGACATATCAACTAGTACAGTTTCGACTATAATGAAAAACCGCAAAGAAAAATTTCAAAAATGTCACTCCTCACTCACAATGTTGTTAATCTACATCAGGCACGTCAAACCGCGCCCGAACGAACTTCTTACCCGGCGCCAGTTCCCTTCCCTTCACTTCGCTCGCGTTTCCCCTTGAAACACACAGAGGCGGCACTCGCGCGAGCTGAAGCAAGGGATGGTGGCTCCATACCAAAAGATCACAATGTCAGATTTGGTCTATCAAACAATCCGAGATTTGAATTATGTGTATATTCTGTACTATTTAATACTATATCAGGGGTTTTTCTTTTAAATTCTGCAGTGTATAAATGTTTTTGTCAAGTGGTAGGAATATGTTTAAATGGCAAACTCTTTCAACGTTTTCGTTTTGTTTTGGTTTATAAATCATTCAGTTATTTATTGTGTTTAGCTGTAATGTGAAATAAATTAACAAGTCTCTGTATGTTAACAATTCTCGCTTACGGACGGACAGTGCTTTTAACAGACAAAAATCTTGGTCTGTTAAACCTTCAAATCTGAACGTAGAAAGTCAATGCTATTTTATCATTTAAGTAAATACGAATACAAAATAAAGAAACTTTTTTTCAAATTATTTAATTTACTCTCAATTGAGATTTTGAAATCGAATTGATGTATTATTTCATTTTAATGGATCCTTTGCTTTAAAGAGAAAATTGGAATTAATATAGCCAAATTTGGTTAAGGGATTTCGTTCATATGTTCCACCAACGTTGAAAACAAACAAATCACCAACGAACACTCACGGACTTTACATAGCACATGTTCAAACCCCAATGAATTTCGTAATAATTCTGGCAAGACCGTCTAGAATAGATAATATACTATTCTAGGCGGCCTTGATTCTGGACATTGATGAAAACAGTCGAAGATCTCAGACCTCATCCTCTGGTGGCGCGCATCTAAACTATTGACATTGATCCACTATTGAATCTGTGTTGTAAAGCGAGGGGGAAAATGTGCGGAAAAGTAATTATTTTGTGAATATAATAAGATTTGCGATTGTATACCATAACCTATGTTATTCCAGACATTTAAAGGAAGCTACTACAAAAGTTTCATCAGTATTGGTTCAGTAGATTCAGAGATTATCGCGCTGAAGTCAGTGCAGTTCTGTCTTTAGATAATGGTTTCATCAAGAGTTATTTCGGAATGTTTTTCTTTCAATTTGTTGCAGTACATATTTTTAATATTAACGAAAACCACATGATATTGTCAGCAAACACGTATTTATCTGTTGTATCTTCGGGTCACTTGCCTTATCTTGATTTTTCATAAAAAATGGTAGTCTTTTGGATATTTTGTGAAAACATAACACTGATTCCCGCAACCCAGATGCAGCGACCGGCTCGATGGCACAGCGATGTTTTTCTTGGAAATGTCCAAGTTCGTCTGATCCGGGCAACTCAGTGGGCTGTCCACTTATTTAGTTCACTTTCCGTGAAAGGGAATTCTTCGTTTTTGTGCTATCGTATTCTTTGTCTTCTAAGACTTCTACTACGTAGTCATCTTTCTCTTCGACCTCCTCCTCGTCCTGCTCTTCGTCCCGCTGTTTGTCCTACCCTTCTTCCTGCTCTTCGTTCTCCTCTTCGTCTTCTTTGTTCTCCACTTTGTCATCTTTGCCTTCCTCTTCGTCGTTCTCTTCGTCTTCATCTTCGTCGTCGTATTCGTCTTCCTCTTCGTCATCCTCTCCGTTCTCCTCTTCGTTCTTCTCTTCGTCCTGCTCTTCGTCCTCCTTTTCGTCGTGCTCTTCATCCTTTTTTGGTCAGTTTTGCCATCCTCTTCGTCGTTTCCGTGGTCTTCCCCTTCACCCTCCTCTTCGTCCTACTCTTTGCTCTTCTCTTCGTCCTCTTTGTCGTCATCTTTGCCTTTCTCTTCGTCGTCCTCTTTGTCGTCATCTTTGGCGTCCTTTTTGTCCTGCTTTTCGGCCTGCTCTTCGTCCTACTCTTCGTTTTCCTCTTGTCATTCTCTTCGTCCTCCTCTTTGTCGTCATCTTGGCCGTCCTCTTCGTCGTTTTTTTCGTATTCCTCTTCGTCGTCCTCATCTTCGTCCTCTTTGTCCTCCTCTTCGTCCTGCTCATCGTTCTCTTCGTCGCCCTCTTTGTCGTCATTTTTGCCGTCCTTCTCGTCTTCCTCTTCGTTCTTCTCTTTGTCGTCCTCGTCGTTTACCTCTTCGTGCTGCTCTTCATTCTCCTCTTCGTTGTCGTCTTTGTCGTCTTCTTCATCGTCATCTTTGACGTCCTTTTTGTCGTTCTCTTCGTCGTTATCCGTCATTCTCTACGTCTTTCTCTTCTTCTTTCTGTTCGTCTTCATATATTTTTTCTCTTCGTCTTCATCTACCGTCGGTTTTGGTACTGTAGTTTAATCAACGCCACCTGCATATGTCTATTTAGAGGTGCCGGTTTAGTTCCCGGTATTCTCACTAAGATCACAGAGTCAAAACACAAAAAAATACTTTTTGGAGAATTTCTAAGAATTTTATGGCCGAATCTGAAAACGAATAATTTGTTCCCACCAAAAGACCGAGATGCGCCAAATGACACCTCGTAAATCTCGATTGGTGCTCGGGAAGTGGTCTAGTCGTGAGTGACGGAACCACTCATGCGATCGCACGCACGCTAGTGGAGTTACTCAAATACTGTGCAGGAATTCACAGGCTTTCAAGTTTGGTCCCTCCATCCTGCTATCTATTTAATAATATCAAACTTACAAATGAAATTTAATCTTTTCTCAAACGGTAAAAATGTTATTAATGCAATAATTCGTGATAATTGAGGTGATTCAATATTTTTAAGAAGTTCTTTAAGGGATTTTTGTGAACAATGTACGGCACTGAAATATAACGAAGAAACAAATCGATTTACAAAGTCCTTTGTATTAAAATTTAAAAGCAATTATTTTCGGAAAGTAGCTTAATACTTTAAAATATTGTATCGAAATGTACGCTTTTATTGTGTATGATCTGCTATTTAAATTAATCTTACATTTTGCTTACTACAACATCAATAAATGAGAGAAATTTAGAACAATGTGGAGCATATTATAGTATATTTCTAACAATAGGCAATTACGCGTGGGTCATAGACATACTGCGCTTTCGTTGCATTCCCTCGAAATAGCGACTTTTTCAGTTCGGATCTCTAAGACTTCGCAAGCGGTCCCTCCCAAGCTGCTAAGCCCCTTTCTCCGCCTCTGCGCAACCAGCGCCGGGACGTTCCGCGTGCCAGAGAAACGTTCACGTCCACTGAAGATACATCGGTAGAAAATTCCAGACTTGTTACGCCGCTAGCCCTGCTAATCGGATTTCTCCTTGATTTTATTCTACGTTCTTGTCTTTATAACTTCAATCGCGAGAGAAAAAAATCGATTCCAGGAAAGTCTTGCTAGAATTGGATTTGCGTTCCTTCGTTGGTGACTTATTAGCAGGAACATTCAGTTCTGTTTTTTTCCTTGTTTTCTGTAGTTTAATCTTCTCTATTGCAGTCTGCTGGCCCTTTTCCTCAAATTCTAAGAGTAGATGAGACTTTACGAGTGGAGTTTATGGCGAGGATGTTTAAATTAAGACCGAAAAAATTTCAGTGAGCTGAGGAAAGGAAAAGGGAAATAGCATACAGCAAAAATGATAATTGTAGTGTTCTAGATGGAATGAGGATGAATAGAGGCTTTTGTTTCTGTGATGAATTATACAAATAAATTAATAGCGATATACTCTTTTATTAAGCAATCACATAGAGCAACGGCTATGTAATATATATTTGCGTTATTGTATGCGTATTATTATATTACGTATATGTATAATTTTTGCATTATTATATTTTAATGTAAATCACATGTGTTTAAGATACGTATTTATAAAAAAACAAAACATTCGAACAACAGCATTCAAAGACAATCTAAAAATGATTATTTTTTAGAAATAAAAGTTTTGTCATTTTGTAACAGCCTCATAATATACTAAACAATTTTAGCAAAATATTTTCCCTGTATTTTAAATCGAAAACATCTTGAAAATTATTGACAATATTTGAAATATTAATAAACTCAAGAGAAAATGTTCTTTTCATGTAGTAAAGTTTCATGTACCAAACACAACACCCTAGCATTACCAGAGTTTGTATTTTATTCCTTCCAAAAAATTACATGCATGGCCAAGTTAAATATGCAAAGTTTACCAACTACGAATAGAAAATTCTTTAAATGAACTTTTCATGTTCGGAAACGTGACAGCGGCAGCTGGAAATTACCAGTTTCTATTGTCAAGGCTGCATTGTTACTGCTTCGCAAAAGTAAACTCGAAGCTCATTCCTGGGGCTGCATGCACGCTCATGCTTTCGCTCCCCGCCCCGCCCGCCACGCCCCGCCCCCTAAGGACACTTCTCTCTTTCTCTCTATTTCCGCTCGCCTTTGGGCCTCCCGTGTTGCCGCATAGGCACGACTCCGCCAAGAAAGAGCACCTACGGATGAAGGTGACAATATCGTGAGAACTAGTGGTGCTACAGAATGGCACAGACTTTCCCGTATTAGTTTTCTAATTCCTTGGGTTTTCGCTAGCTATATTGAATTGCCACATACTCTTTCTTGCCAGCTGCCATCTATCACCGCCAAAAGTACATTTTTTTGTATACCAGTATTATAAACAACCCTTTTACATTAACAAAATCGTTCATAGTAAGGCATATTATTGCACGAATCATTAAGTCATCGCTATTTCTGCACGAAATATGAGCCATCATTCACGTAATAGTCACGGTCCCTATATTTTCAGTTATGGAGTTTAAATAAGGCAGTGGTAGCATATAAATAGATTGCAGTGTTCGCAGTAAAATCAAATAAGTAATGAAAAAACTTACTTTTAAAAAATTGAATTGCAGCTGCATTTGCCATGATTGTAAAACAAAAAAGTTTTTTGTGTTTAACATGTAAGGGTCTTAAGGAAATGTATTTTTTACAGACCTCAACATAATTAAATTCTTCACTGGATACGATGGTAAATATTCCGGGCTTGTCATTTTTTTGAATATAAAATAACAGTTCCAAGAGATTTATATTGTCATTTTTTGTTCACTATCGAAACAGCACCTTCTTCTTTCACATCGTTGATGCACAAATTGTACAATTCGACACGTCTACAACTACTACGACTACTTGATATCCCACATTTACGTGTTTCATAAGTAAACTTACTTTGTGAAAAGTTCCAATATCAATATTCTCTTTGATCTTTAGCATTTCCTTTAATTTGGAATAAGTGCACCATAGTGTCGACGCTTTACATGCTGTGGACTTAATGTTTAAAGAAGCATGCATTAAATTAACAAACGTCTTTATTCTAGCATGTGCATTATACTAACTTAACCAAACTGCTCGGATAGATACGAAAGAAAAGCAGCCTTGCATAATAAATTTGCATAATTTTTATCCATAAATTTCCTTAACTTTAAGTACTCTTTCTCATAAAGTTTTCGCTATCATAGCATTTTCTGCTTTTGCAGCTTCTTATACAATTTATCTTGGCAAATACATAATGTTGGAATCACGACTTTCAAACTAATTGCCATTAGTAAACAAATTTGTCGCTTAGGTAGCATTCATAAAAAACATGAATTTGAGATCTACTACAACTACGAATTACAACTTAACACCATTAATTTCGCTCCCTTAATCCTTATAATACTGTTATACAAAAATTAGTGTATGCAACTCGTTTACAATGTTAATTATTTGCACTCGTTAGAAGATATTACAGAACTCACTTCTAACGTCGTTCGTTCGGTAATATCTTCTTATTCGTGTAAAAAAAGGACAACGTTATAAACTAATTGCATAATATGCTATTGTCATTTTCTTAATATTTCGGTTTCCTATTGGTAGAACGGAAATATTAATTTTAGAATATTAAAGAACACAAAAACCTAGTCATAAATAGCAATTTTCTTTTAAAAATTATGTGCCGTTCAAGAGAAAATGGCGTTTTAGCGCTACTAAAAGTGAGAAATTTGAAGCTCATTTTCACCGAAAAATTTTTGAGTTTTCAAAATACATTAGTTGAAGTTATTTGAAGCACTTACACTCACAAATATAATAATGTTTACGAATTGCCGGTAATGTGCATATTAAAGATGTGAGAGATCTTTCAAAAAAATTACAATTATGTAATATAGCGTTTGAACATTTCTGAAAATGCCGAAAGTTGAGCTACTTTTCACAGAAAACGGTAGTGTTTTTCGAGAAACTTTATTTGACATTATTTAAAGCATATATACTTGTAAATATAATAATGTGAAAAAATCGCCGATAATATAAATATTAACGACGTGAGAGACAAGTAAAAAAATTTACATTTTTGTAATTTCTGAAAAAACCAACCAATAGAACAATATGACTTTTATGTCATCTAATAGAGTACATTTACCACTATTCCCCCCAAAAGTTTAAAGAAAAAATTTGGAGCCGTTTTTGAGAAAATCTTGTTTTTTTTAATTTTTTAAATTGCACATATTGCACGCAATATTGCACGAAAACTACAAAAATTTTGAAAAACATTTACATGACCTTTATTAAAGAACTCAATATGCAGGACAAATTTTATTTGAAGAAAAAATCTCTATCTTCAATTTTGTAGTTGGAGAAAGACGCCGAAAAAAAGTCAAATTTTCACAATTTTCGATAATTCAGAGCTGTACGTGAAAATCGGACCTATGCCATGTTAAAAGTGTATTTTAATCTATTCATACAAGAAATTTAAAGAAAAAATTTGGAGCCGTTTTTGAGAAAATTTTGAAAACCCCCGGGGGGCTTTATATAAAGTACCCCCAAATTTTAAAGAATCTTTTTCAAAATCTCAAAGCTTCGACTAGAATTAGATCGACCGGGGAATATCCATTTTGGAAGAAATCGCATGGTGTAGGTGCTAGCAGTGTTCACAGACGGAGAGAGACAGACGGACGGACGGACAGACGGACGTTTTCCTTTCAATTGTGTTTTTCGGTATCAAGGACCTAGAAAACAGGGTTTCTGGCTACACCACGTGTTTAGGGGATTTTTTCTTAATTTAGCAAGTGGTTTTATCCACTTCTTCGTTTTCACGGCCCGGCAATTAATTTTTTTCCGCCGAAAATTGGCCATTTTTTTCGCGCAGCATTACATAACTTTCCCTATACTACGTATATCACTCCGTGTATACGTACGTATACGGGAAAGTAAAAAACTGGTGATACTTTCCAACGAAGCGAAATAATGCCGAGAATTATCATGGCGTTTTCCGCAACAACATTTTCATGTTGCGTATTTTCGGGCACTGGCAATTCGCTTTTCACTTGTTTGTGGAGGGAAAAAATTGCCTACCTCTAGTTTTACTACTAGATTTTAAATTCAAAATTTATGTGATGGATTGATTTTCAGGTACATCAATTCGTATAGTTTATTAGTAGGGGCGTATTTTAATGAAATGTTATATTTTTCTTTGGGTTTAGAAAAATGACGTTTGACATAGAAATTCATTTTATGTTATGACGAAATGAAATGACTCATTTTTATTGTTCATTTTTTGCATTTTTTCGCTGATTTAATTGATTTTAATATAATTTTAAAGACACTTTCTCCACATAATATTTACGAGATGCAACAAATGTTCTCCACAGAATTCCTGAATAGCATATTCGATTTCTTCGCTCAGAAATGTACCGACAGCCGTTGTGTGATCTAAGGTTTCTGTGACGCCTATCAGTGCCATTATTCGGCCGAATTTGGAATAACTAAAGACAAGATTTCCTAATAAAGGACAGTCTGTACCAAACATTTGCAAGCTGAGTTCACTTCGAACGAATGGAAATAGCTTCAATAACACCAGTAACATATCCAACAATTTGAGGTGTTCGAACTGGTTTTGAACAAATTTTTTACGTCATTTTTGTTTTCTTTTAGAGCATTTAAAAAAATTTAAGAGCATTTTATTGGTCATTTTCGGCGATGTTTTGCGCCCCCTAGTCATTAGTCACGTTGGTGAAGTGAATGTTTCGTCGCGGGTGTGACAATGATCTCATCTCGATCAGGTTTTTGTCCAGTTTCCCCCATCCATTGAGCAAATGCTGAGATGGCCCCTTGTTTTGTTTCTGAACGTAAATGTAGCTTCACTGTGCGCACATTTTGTTGAGCACTCCTTTTGCATGCAGTGGTAGGAGTAGAACTGATGTTCGTTAGTATTTTATTAGCAACGCAGAAAAATTAATTAACAGTTCATTTACCGTTCAAATTGATTTCCTATAACTCGATAACAAATTTTTTCTAATTTCCAATTTTCGAAAATAATAATTTTTCTAAATTCTTTTTCTGTTTTTTCAAATGTTGGTAATTTCGTGTTTTTTTGTTGTTTTTTTAAATTTTGGGCCTCAAGAAAATGTGCGCTTATAATCTCTACCCCCATACGTCATATACAGTTTTTTACTGTTTTTTGACCAAATAAATAAATAAATATCCCTGCTAGAGGTCAAGTGGGACGCTTGTGGGAGATTTCCCCCTCCAGGAGTCTTCCCGAACGGCGCGCCGCCCCAGCCGGGACCAGCGAAGCTTCCGACTGCTCTCCTGTGACGTGCAGTGGTGCACAGCATGAAAGGTGTAAGTAAGAGGAGAGGGTAGAACGATCAAGAGGAAGGAAAGGTCGCGAGAGGTCCCTGGAGCGTTTCCTAGGGCATTCGCCTCTTATTGATTGGAGAAACCACGGATAACTGCCGATCAGAGCAGTCGACCGCTAGAATTCTCTTGTAGACAACCACTGAATTTGACCTAGCCCTATTTTTACCCACTGAATTTGACCTAGCTCGTGCCAAAAATCTGTCACAACGGAGACTCGAATCCAGAACGTCCAGCCCAGAGTTATTGCAACGACAGTGACAGTGCTCGATATAAGCTAAACTTAATCTTTTTCACTCTTGCGATGACTGTGCGTTTTGAGGATGGGAAATTGGCTGTTATCGAAATGTTTAGTGACGTAAAAGTGCGCAATAATGACGTGCATACGACGACCAAAGCTGTTCCTGAACTTCTTCTTTTGAAATACGTAATGCTAATTAAAGTAAAGGGAACCACATCAGTAGAGTGAAAAATGAGAAATAATACGGTGTTGGGCTTTACTTTATCATTAGGAAATGAACTTCTGAAAGGGTTTCGACAATTTATTCTTCCATTCCATCATATTTGATCTTGATACAAAGATTTGATGTTCATTTTGCTTACTTTACTTTTGATGTTCATTTACTATTTGTCGTACATAGGTATTGTTCACTTATTTTCCTTTGTTTTCGTTTCAAGATAACATATTGAAAACATATCGTTTTGCTCATTTTTCGTTTCCTCTCACATGTATAAATGACACAAATTTCGTTTATTGCATTTACAATAGGAATTGTATAGAGCTAGAAATGGAATTCACTCCAAATATTGTAAGTCATTTTCCCAATTCACTTTTTCCTAACCCACTCCACCTACTTTTTCTCTTTACTACAATTCCATCCGTTCTCTGTAGAGATTTAATTGTTGTTCTAATATTTCCTCCAATCTTTTGTAACCTCACATCGCGATCACATCCGATCTTTCACTTTTCCTAATTCCGCCTCACATTGCTTGCTATATTCGTGCCTTCATCGCAGATATGTCTTCCGCGAACCCTACTTCTGTCTTCTCCACCAATAGCTCCACCTCCATCACCACATTTACCCCACTTGGCTCCAAGGCGATCACAAGTCCTAACCTCATTGCACTATCTCCATTACCACCTTCATGACCAACACTATCATCAGGGGCGTACTTAGGTGTCTTGGCGCCCATGGCAAACATAGAATTTGAAGGATTTCCTGTCAGCATTTTTCAAATTAGGTTTGTTGTCATTTATTTTAGCGCGTATACTCTAAATAGCGCCACTTCTGAATCGCGCCCATGGCACGTGCCATGTCTGCCATACTATAGATACGCCTGTGACTATCATCACATCACCACCATTTAAATCTTCACTCTTCAGTTTTTCATCTCTACTGCTAACGCTCTCATCTCCAGCACCAGAATTCATCATCAACACCGCCATCACCCGTCACCTCAGTCGGTGACACGAGCACCAATGCCCAACTCTCACCATTACCGCCGTCACAACACTGAACTGAATTGAATTGATGCCTTATTTTACGTGGCGAGACTCAGGCCGTGAGGCCTGCTCTTCCGTCTGACCACGCAAATTCTGCTACGCTCCTTTCACCACCTAGCGAAGAAAGAAGGTATTCCATGGGCGACGATGCAGGCGATTTTGAATTCTGTTCAGAGGCGTCATTTAGGTTTGAGGATCTATTACATGCAAGTAAATCTACTAACATGGACAGCCGGCTTTACTTCCCCTCCGAAGGAAGGCTTACGATGGATTTTTTCGCGCTGTAAATTCCACGGCTTCGATCGGGTTTGAACCCGCCTACAGTCCAATATGCTAACGGTCACACCATCGACTCCGCTAAACTGCCACCACTACCACCGCCACATCCACTTCCACTACTCCCACCATGTCACTGTCATTTCCTCCGTTCGGTCATTGCCATCGCAGCTGCCACGTCCTCCTCGCCTCCCCGGCTTCCCGTCTCCGGTTTTGGCCACCGCGATGTTTCTTTATTCATAGCAGCAGGCGCTTGGATGAAAGGGGGCGGCGGGCAGGAAAGGGCGGGGTGGGGGGAGGGGCGGGGGCGGGGGCGGCCGCTACTTTTCTATATGACAGCGCTTTATAGCGCCATTCTGCGGCGACCGGCCCCTCCCTCCCTCCTCGTTCCCCCCTACTACCCTTTCCGAGAATATCGACCTTCTTATCCTGAAGCGCAACTTCCCGCTGTATATCCTTTCTGGCCGCCCCGTGCTGCGAAGCGTTGTCATCCTGAATGCCTTCATAATTGCCGTCGTATAGTTTTATCTGGCGTCGTATAATTTAGAGAAAGGATTCAAACCACAATTCCGCGTAAAGGAGCAGAAGGATCGAACAGATGTGCGTTTGACAATGGGAGCAAATCACTGAAAGGAAAAGGCGATCGCTTTCACGGCGTCGAATGCATGGTCTGTGTAGGACAGACGGTTATTGTCGGATTTCTTCTCTTGTTCACGATCTCTTCAGGCGGTTGCTCAAACATTCCTCCAAGGTGCAGTTGTCTATCCTGTTGAATATCTTTAAGTACTCTTAAGTACGATTAAATTGAAATTTAATAACGACTTTCTACCGTTAATATTTGAGATAAACACGTCATGCAAATGATGCTCTTTTCCTTTGGTGAAATATTTGTTTAATCGCCATTTGATATCCAAAGTATAGTTCATTAGGAGCCAATTGTCGACATTGTAAATCATTTTCAAAATAAAAAAGCTTTTGTGGGACAAACTAAAGCATATAACAAAAGTGAAAAGTAATGCCAATGCTTTTGATATTGGTACCAATACTTTTACATACAGTAATTGCTCTATTAATGGCACTGATTTTATGGAGTAATGTATACATCTCATTAAAATAAAAATAAATACAAGTTCGTATATTGCTGGATGTTTCAAAGTTACAAAAATGTTCGTGAGAGCATTCGTGATGAATACAGAGAGGATTAAAATTATAGTATTGCTTTTTAGGAAACAGATAATGTATTGTGAAAATATTATAAATCAGATGAGAAATAAATGAAAAAATTGTTTTAGGAATGCTCCTATTGACATGAGAATTTTATAGTTGGAAATGAAACGTACATGTCATTCACGAACGAATTCAGAATTTGAATTATTCAAAGTGAGCATCGTTAAATTACCAATCGTATATTCGAAAAATCTCACTCCACTCTTCAATGTATGTCCATTTTTGCTCTCTGACCGACTGCAAGCAAAATGAGATGTGAATCTTTTATATGCTGTTCTTTCGGTCCTTTTAATAACGTTCTTCATTTATATTATTCGGATCATTCTGCGGCAGCTAATAATCTGTTTAAATTATTAGCAGTATAGTATTCAAATTCACGGAATACTTCATTATACTACGTATTTAGACTTGCTGAATTAATTCTGATATACATAATTAATATAGAACCTTGGTACGCATTTCCTAAGTTCAATATTTACATTAAAACTTATGAAACTGTTGCTGAATAATCAGTCATCATAAAAAAGTGTTGTAAATTGTTGTATCGTAAAAATAATATGAATAAACTAAAGATAAAAAATACTACCAACAACTAGATGCCGTTACACACTCGTTTTGCCATGTACGTTATACCTTATTCCAAACTATCAAAGGACTTTATTAATATAAAATTATTGTTTCCCGTTCAACTAACAGACATTTCATTTTAACGTGATATTAAAAAATTCTTATTTTTTTATTCTTCATTTTTACATTGCTGTATAAGTACGTATATCGAATAACATAATGTAGAATAGGGAAAGTTATGTAATGCTGCGCGAAAAAACGGGGAATTTTCGGCAAAAAAATTCATTGCTTGGCCCTGATAACGAATAAGTGTATAAATCCAATTTGCTAAATCAAGAAAAACATCCTCTAACATGTGGTATAGTCAGAATCTCTGTTTTGTGAGTCCTTGATACCGAAAAAGCAATTGAAAGCAAAACGTCCCTCCATCTGTCTGTCCGTCCGTCCGTCAGCCTGTAAACATCACTAGCGCACGATTTCTTCCCAAATAATTGCAAATGACGTAAAGTTCATTTTAAGGTATTTGTTTGTTATTTCAAAATTACACAAATGTAATTTTTCTGAAAGATCTCTCGTGTCGCTAATATGCACATTTCTAGCAATTTGTAAACACTATTGTATTTTTGTGAGTTGATGTACTTCTAATTATATTTAATGATTTCTTATTATATTTTTCGAAAATTCACAAATTTTCTGTGAAAAAGAGCTTCAAATTTCGAATTTAAAATACAACTGAAACGCCATTTTCTTAAAAACTGGCTGCAAATGTTTTGAAAGAAAATTGCCAATAAGGACGAGGTTTTACTATTCTTTAATACTCTTAAAATAATATTTCCGTTCTGCTTATAGGAAAGGGAAAAACCAACAAAAGGTTGAATAAATGTATTTTGGGCGGCGATAGATGGGAGCTGGCAAGTTTTCGTAAGTCCTTTACTGAGCTACGAATGAAAGTGTTTTCAGACTGAATTTATTTCATTTAACTTACATTATTTAACTTTTAATATACAGTGGTATTTTTATTGGTAGAATATGTACTTTTTTAAGTTTGATTGTAGTGTGGGATACAAACAGACAAAAGTCTTAAACTCCTAAACAACTTTCGAAGCTCAGAAGGAAAGAGTAGTAAACATGAAAACCACAAAGGCCGGACTACCTAGACACTAACTTGAGTGGAAACAGCTGCTGGCGACTGCTACGCGTCTTCAGACTGGAAACGCTGGGGTTGTCGACAACGTGTGGTATATTTAGCGTTCAAATATTTAGTTTCACCGTTGTACGTAAGGAAACATTACAAGACGTGTAGACAAGTGACTCTTCTAAAACCGTTTTGGAGATAGGGCGTGTGAAAATGGTAGTAAACATGTACATCCGCCAACGCCCCTCCTGGCGTGGAAAGCGCGGCTGGCGACGGACGCGGGCGAAGAAGCCCGCGCCTGGAGCTTTATTCGGATGGTTCCGCACCGAACCGAGGCCATATTTCTCCGGCGAGGACGTGTCGAGTTGCTCGTGGGCGACTCGCGCGCCCTGTGTTCGTGGCCCGCCCCCGCTCCCGTTCCCGTCCCCACTCCCGCCCCCGTCCCCGCCCCGTCCCCGCTCCCGCCACCGCTCCCGCCTTTCCCCCGCTCCCGCTCTCGCTCCCGCTCCCGCCCCCACTCCCACCCCCGCTCCCAACCTCGATCCCGCCCCCTCCCGCCCCGCTCCCGCCCCCGCTCCCGCTCCCGCCCCGCTCCCGCCCCGCCCCCACTTCCTCACCCGCTCTCGCCCCCCGCTCCCGCCCCCGTCCCGCCCCGTCCCGCTTCCCGTTCACGGCCTCGCCTCCGTCTCCGTCCCCCAGAAGTGGCCTAGCCTCGGCAGCTCTCTGCAACCTCCTCCACTAATTCCATAATCATCACTAGAGACAGGACTTTTGTATAATTACAAATTTTTTGTCTGTCTACTTACCGCTCCAAGAATTGCAATCTTGGTGAATCGTGGCATTCCTAACACAAATATCAACATTTTCGTTACATATCTTTATATATTTTGTATTTTATTACATATTGTACATATTTTGCCATTTTCACGAAATATTTTTTTCATTATGTCAATTTTCTTCAATTTTATTGCGCATTTTTTATGAAAAGAAATACCTTCAAAATAGCAATTTTTCCTACATTAATAGTGCGTGCTGTTTACTCCAGGTATGCCACACGATGGCACGGTAGGGTGTTCACACAGTCCGGCCCGCCTGGTTCATTTCACTCAGTGTGGCGGGAAGTGTGCGTCAGAGACTGATATCAGTTTCACCTTAGGTGTGAAAAGTATCACTGACGCCGCGTGTTGTGACCTTGAACCTGAATTTCCAAACGTACGTATTATATTTTAAATTTCTTTAGGAGTATTTTTATAATTACAATTTCATATTATGTAAATGTTCGTTTATAATTAATGTATTTTAATATTACGTATATCTTAATTCACATTTTTATTACATATTCTTACAGTTTTTCATTACATATTGATGTACACATTTTTCCGGTCTCTAACAATGATATCGTTTACATAGTTGTTTACCACTTGTCTTCGCCATAGTCGTCAATGACGGCGACTTAACTCGAATACCGATCAAGTGTCGTCCTCACAAGCACCGCCAGCGAACGCCCCATCCCCGTCGCCGCATTCCCTCTTCTGGCATTGCTTTCGTGACGTCGTGGGTGGGGATCATCCACAAAGGAACAGACGTGAGTGGGTATGTCCAATTTATTTAGAATAATTACAACCTCACTCTAAGATGTTTCGTCAGAGCTACCCACTGCAGCCCCCCTCTCAACACGCGCCTTGCGGCTGCGCGTACGAGTAGCCAACAAGGTCTTCTCTCAGATGGGTGTCTGGTGTGCCTCGGCAGATACTCAATCTGCCCTGGAGTGTTAAAGAAACACTTCACCGTGTTCGAACACATCGAACCCCTACTTGTTTCTAGAGCACTTCGCGGCAGCCTGGACGGATGAAGTTTTGCGGACTGACCGCGAGGAAAACCAAAATTCGTTACCCAACGCGAGGCACCGTGACGCTTCCTTACGAAGGACCGAATCACGTGATTTGATTGATTGATTCGTGTTTCCGGGCGCGTCAACTAAGTAGGTCATTAGTCCCGTTAGTGTAGTGAGTGTTTTTTCTCGGAAGGTGGCGGTGATCTTTTCCCCGCTGAATGGCGAGATCTGGCGCCGATCTGCAGTCGACTAGCGGGGTTTCCCCTCAATCAGGTATCTCCCACCAGCGGGGCACCGCCCCAGCCGGGACAAGCTCTAAGCTCCCGACCGGTCTCTCGCATGTGTGGTAGTTTAGTGCATGTTAGTGTGTGTGTAAGAGGAGAGGATAGGACAAGGAAGAGGAAGGAAAGATCGCGCGCGGTCCGTGGCCTGTTTGTTAGGGTACTGCTCCGGCATTCGCCTGGTGTTGATCGGAGAAACCACGGAAAACTATCGATCAGAGCAGCCGGCCGCAAAAATTCTCCTCCAGACAGCGACTGAACCGAATCACTTGACGTCCTACGTCGTCGACCCCACGCTCTACTCTGAGACATGTCCAGCCGACGCTGTCTCTGTGCGCGCGGCACCTCACCAGCCACCTCCTCTCTTAGAATTCCCTCCGATCTGGTGTGGCACCCTTTTGTTCGGGTGGCTATATTTAGCTCAATCATGCCCATACTTTGACAGGCAGTGAAACATATGACGCTGCACTATCATGTACACTAAACTCACCTTCACCCACAACACAATCACCACGCTCTATCACCACCTGCTCTGCCGCTTCCGATATCGCAACTGCCAGCAACCAACGTCATTCCATCCGTACATTCTGTCATCAACACCGCCCCCGCCACCGCCCCAGCCTCCGCCCCCGCCACCGCCCCCGTCCCCGCCACCGCCACTGCCATCGCCACCGCCTCCCTGCCTTCCGCCAGCTCCGCCTCCACCAACGTCACCACCAACGTCGCACCCGCCGCCGCCCCCGCCGCCAACACCGCCACCGCCACCACCACCGCCCCCGCCGTCGACACCAACACCGACACCTCCACCGCCGGCGCCACCGCCGGCGCCACCGCCGCCGCCGCCGCCACCGCCACCTGCCACCGCCCTGCCTCCCGGCCTGCCACCAGCTCCGCCGCCATCAACGTCGCCACCAATGTTGACTCCGCCACCGCCGCCGTCACCGCCACCGCCACCGACACCTCCACCACCGCCGCCGCCGCCGCCGCCCCCGCCGCCGCCGCCGCCGCCGCCGCCGCCGCCACCGCCACCGCCCCCTGCCTCCCGGCCTGCCGCCAGCTCCGCCGCCATCAACGTCGCCACCAATGTTGCCACCGCCGCCGCGCCGCCGCCAACGCCGCCTCCACCGCCGCCGCCGCCGCCGCCGCCAACGCCGCCACCGCCACCGCCCCGCCTCCCGGCCAGCCGCCAGCTTCTCCGTCATCAAACGTCGCCAACCAATGTTGCCACCACCGCCGCCGCCGCCGCCGGCCGCCGCCGCCGTCACCGACACCGCCACCGACACCTCCACCGCCCCCGCCCCCGCCCCGCCCCCGCCGCCGCCACCGCCTCCCGGCCTGCCGCCAGCTCCGCCGCCGCCGGCGCAACCCGAGGGCCGCTCGCGCCGCCGAGACACGCGGAGCGCCGGCCGGGTGACCCAGGAAACCCTAATTAATTAAGTCTGAAGCAACACCTGCGGCCGCCCCGGGCAGCGCGTCGCCCCGGGCGAAACCCGCCCCGCCCCGCCCCCGCCCCGCCCCGCCCCCTCGCACCGCTCGCTGTCTTTAGGCTGCGACTGCGGACAGCACGGCTCAGCGGCCGGCCTCTCCGCCTCCGCCGCGCCGTCCCCGCCACGCCACCGCCACCGCTGCAAGCCTCACCACCTCCACCTCCACCTCCACCCCGTCCCTCCCGCCCTCGCCCTCGCCCCAAGTCTTCGTCCGCTTGATTGATTAATTGGTGGTTTCGTACACGTCAACAACCACGGTCATTAGTCCTGTGAGAGTGGTGCATGTTTTCCCAGGGAGGTGGTGGCGATGGTCTTCCCCTGCTGGATGGCGAGATCCGGCACCGACCTCCCGTCCCCTAGCGGGCCTTCCGCACCAAGCATCTCCCACCTGTGGGGCTCCGCCCCAGCCGGAGCAAGCTGAGTTTCCGTCCGGTCTTTCGGCAAGTGTGGTAATATGCATGTCAGTGTGTGTAAGCTGGTTTAGTGGGTTTTAGTCGCTGTCTGGAGGGGAATTCTAGCGGCTGCTCTTAATCGGTAGTCTTCCGCGTTTTTTTTTCGATGAATACTGGGTGTATGACAGAGCAGTACCCTAACAAACGGGCCACGGACCGAGCGCGATCTTCTCTTCCTTATTCTGTCCTCATATCTTATACACATACTTACACTCTCACGCACTACACGTCCCAGGAGATCGGTCGGGAATATCCAGCTTGTTCTGTTTATGGCGGTGCCCTGCTGATGGGAGATTCCTTGTTGGAGAAAGCCCGGTGGACGGTAGGCCAGCGCCGGATCTCACCATCCACCAGAGGGAGACCATCGCCTCCTCCGGAGGGGAAAAGCATGCACTACACTGACAGGACAAATTACTTTAGACGTTGACGCACCCCAATTTAGTAACGGGAAATAAAAAATCGCAACTTTCTTTCGAGAGGTGTCGTCCAGCAGAGCATGGAGATATGAACTGCGCAAGGTTGAGAGAGAAACAGGACAATCAGACGTCGAGAGTTGTTGCAAGTGTGAAAAATCTGGAAAGGAGAGGAATAGATGGTGGCATTGATTACTAGATATAAGTAATCAATCAATCCACCACTGCCATCATTACCACACCACCACCACCACTGCATGCACCACCCCCTACCCTCACCGCAACTGCCATCTTTTTCCTCTCCTTTCCACATTTTTCACACTTGCAACAACTCTCGATGTCTGATTGTCCTGTTTCTCCCTCTACCTTGCGCAGTTCATATCTCCATGCTCTGCTGGACGACACCTCTCGAAAGAAATCTGCGATTTTTAATTTCCCGTATATGTACGTATATACGGAGTAAAATACCGAATATAGAGAAAGTTATTTAATGAGAAAGTTAATACCCTATGAGATGACATAACTCCATATCGCTCTATCATTTGTTTTTTGAAAAATTGCAAAAATGTAATTTTTTTGACTTGTCTCTCACGTCATTAATATTTATATTATCGGTGATTTTTTTTACGTTTTTATATTTTTTGCATGAATACATGTGCTTTAAATAATGTCAAGTATAGTTTCTTGAAAACTCGACTGTTTTCTGTGAAAACTAGCTCAAAATTTCGCATTTTCAGAAACGTTCCAACGCCATTTTCTCATAAATGGCTGCAAATTTTTTCTTCAAATTTTTGGAACGGATAGTGCTAATTGCACTCTTTAATGTGACGTAAAGTTTCATTTTGAGTTTCTTTCTTTTTTTCAAAAATTACACAAATGTAATTTTTTTTAATTTCTCTTCACATCTTTAATATTCACATTACCAGCAATTTGTACGATTATTATATTTGTGAGTGTAAGTGCTTCAAATAACTTCAAATAAAGTTATTTTGAAAAAAAAAATTTCTGTGGAAATGAGCTTCAATTTCGCGTTTTAGTACTGTTAAAACGCAAAATTTCTTTAAAACGACACAATAATTTTTTGAAGGAAAATTGCCATTTAGGACTAAGTTTTTCTAAGATTAATTCTTTAAGATGATTAATTCTTAGGACTAAGTTTTTCTAAGAGAGATTCTAAGATAATATTTCCGTTCTACCAATAGAAAACGAAAAATCAGGAAATGACAAACAAATGTACTTTCGGCGGTGATAGATGGCAGCTGGCAAGAAAGAGTATGTGTCAATTCGGAAAAGCTAGCGAAGACCCAAGGAAATAGAAAACAAAAACAGGAAAGTCTGTGCCATTCTGTAGTACTACTAGTTGTATTATAGTGTGATTTTATAACTTTGCCCCTCAAGGTCTGTCTTCAAGATGGAATATGTCACGGTATTTCGCGCCGTTCTTAGTCGTGCCGCTAGATATCTCATGATCGCGACCATATGAACAGTGCTTGCGATCATGCGACATCTAGCTGCAAGACCAAGAAAGTCGCGAAATGCCGTGTGATATTCCAATCGTGGCCATAGGAGCTTGAGGGGCAAAGTTATAAAAATCGCAATATGACCTTCTTCATCTACCATCATTATCAGATCACTACTTTTAAGCTTGTATAATTTTATCACTACTTTTAAGCTTGTATAATTTTATTTGTGGTCAAGTTCAAATCTGTGCCATAAGCCATTGTGGGGAATGCTCCATCCTTCTCCGTAGCAAACCACAATATGTTCTGAGAAGCCCCATCGCCGTACAGTTAATGCGGACTTCACCCCGCCGTGTCGGGTGTAGTTTACGCACTAATTAGAAGCGTGAGTGGTGGCACGCACCAAGCGGAGGTCGCAATATTACAAATCAACACAAGGACAAAGTCACATTTATTCTCACATAACACTAAATTATTACATTTTTTCAGATTTTATTAAATTTTCTGTAACTACTTATATACACTCTGAAAATAATATGCTTTGTATTTACTTATAAGTTTAATGCACACATATTACCTGATATTAATTCTTGAATGTTTTTTAAGTAAGCACAGCCTCTTCTATTGTGCATATTTTAAGGTACATAATCTGTCTCTAAATGGATGTAGTCACAATGAGTGAGAAGGGACAGGGTGGGGCTGAGCAGACGGGATGGGGCAGGGCGCTGATGGCGAGGCGGGGAAGGGACGCGTCAACAGAGTACCATGCGTATCACGGTGCAATAATGCGTAAATTTCCCACATATACTAGTACATTATGAAACGATGATGTAATGATAGGTATTTATGCACGAGTGTGATATTACGATACGAGCGAGGAACGAGAGAGTATCGTAAATTTCACACGAGTGTATTAATACCCATTACATCGAGTTTCATACGGCACTTTTTCTACGACTTTTATAAGTTAAACTTCTTCAGTGAATCGTTTCCCGGCAGTCGACACTCAAGATTCGGCCAAGGCCACCTAGCGGGCACCTCTCTACCCTACACGCACAGATGGCTTTGTTTTACCAGAGCGCTTGCGAGGGACTACAAAAGTTCAGGGATTAATATTCCGACGTCACAATTTCCGCAATTTCTTATATTTCTTGAAATGTCAACACCACCAGAAAGAACCACCATTCACTAAATATTTTAAACTAACGAATTGGCTGTTTTTAAGGACAACACGGCAGCAGCAAATAACAGCAAATGACTCGCGTAATCTCGCCTGGAGATCTTAACGTCACTCAAATGTTCTCTGCAATAACTACCACTGCGCTAGTCAAATACGATCAAAGTGAAATTACAATCCAATTTATTTTAACTAATATTTCAAGTAAAAATCACTGCTAATAAAAGAAATTAAGAATGAGAAGCATAAAATAATATTAAATGCAATTTTAATATACACACTGGAACGAAACATTTACTGCAAAAATTCTCAATAATTAATGAAGTGACAATATTGGTTTGTAAGCGACTCTGTGATTGGTCAAGAACCTGTATCATAATGAAAACTGTATCGAAATGACCATAATTATGCAACTCGTTGCAGCCATCCAATGACAGCGTTATAGAATGGGAGTAGAAAAAATTCATTATTTACCTGTCCAATAGAGAATTGACATTAATAAATTACAGGGTACTTCGGCTAGCATATATTTGACAAAATAGGTCGCCACTGCGATCTCCAAAACAAGCGCAGTCGATAATTGTAGAATACAATGTGTAGTGTGTAGAATAAAATGTGAACCACGAAAGGCCTGCGCCCGATTTGGCTGCTTGCTGCCTCCGGGCACGCCAGATGCTATTGAATTGAATTGAATTGCCTTATTTTACGTGGCGAGACTCAGGCCATGAGGCCTGCTCTTCCGTCTGACCACGCAAATTTTGCTACGCTCCTTTCACCAAGCAGCGGAGAAAGAAGGTATTCCATGGGCGACGAAACAGGCGATTTTGAGTTTTGCTCAGAGGCGTCATTTAGGCTTGAGGATCTTTTACATGGAGTAAATCTACTAACATGGATCAGCCGGCTTTACTTCCCCTCCGAAGGAAGGTGTACGAAGGATTTTTTCGCCAATAACAATAACACAACACTGTTTACAATAATTAACATGATAGGTCAAATTTCCTTCATAATACAGAGTACTTAATATATAATGCATAAAACTTAAACAAAACTTAATCACTTGATTTTGATGGACAGGGGAATGCAACAGAGCACCAACGTCCAGCCCGCGCAAGAGGTTTGTTCGCTGTAAGGAAAACATGGGGCATGGCTCAATGATGTGATCCAATGTAAGAGTACAACTACATACGTCACAAGTTCGGGGAGGATTCTTTTGTAGTAGGTGAAGATAACTTATTTTTGGATGTCCCGTCCGAATTCTTATTAGAACCACCACTCTTCGGCTACGTTTTTTATTAGATACCAATTCCTTAAGGTTTTCAATAGTTTTATGAATACTGCTTGCTTTGTATTCTTTCCATGGACCATTTCAGTTTACCTTCATTAGTTTCCCAGCATGCTTCAAATTATCAGTGACAGTGTAGGATAGGTTGTGCATTAAATGATTTCTCGCTAAACTGTATTCAGCTACTCTTCTAAAATTACGGGTATAACTAATTCTTAAATTAATGTACTTCGGAGATAAAATGAAGAGCAACAATTCAAGCAAACAATTGATCTCTTAAATCATCTTTTGGTAAGTAGCCATAAAACAAAACTACTTTGGTTGAAAGTTTATCTAATGCGATGGGAATACAAAGCCTGCTCTAATACTTTTGACTTTCCTGTTGTGAGTGAACAACCAAAACAAGTATCATGAAGCTTTTCCTCTCAGCACGCCAGCCGCTCCTTCCCTTCTGTTTCTTGAATTACGAGGCCAGCATAGCTTTTCTCCCTGCACGACTGATGGCTTCATTTGTTCTCTAAAGGGAAATACGTAAACGCCTACCAAGAAACTAACTTTGGTGCTGGCTTGGGAGAGTTCACCTAAAAGGTGCGTTAAAGGGGAAGGTTTCTCTAGAGAATACGTTAAGAAGTTTGACGTCCTTTTCTACATTCAGGAATTCTCCAGAGCGTATGATTTACGAGTTGAACTTGCATAATGAAAGGATGATAATCAATCTGAGCAGTTCAAGATAAGGTACAAACTACAATATTTCAGATTTCTAGATTGAATATCACATTAACAGATTATTTAATTGAATTTTCTTCATTCTTCATAAATACTTGTATAGACATATTTCTCCCGAGGCAAATGAAAATGTGATATTATTGGAAATATTCTACTTTGGGTAATTTTGAAAATAATTTTATTTTATAACTGTTTTTTTAGGTATAATACATTGAAGCAAAATACTAGCAAAGTTTTAAGCATATTGAAAATTTATAGGAACAACTTTTGTCATTAACTAGCTTAGGAGAGTGACGGAGGTGTTCTTTTTACTATGATCATTTTAAGATCTGTTAAAAAAGCCCAATACAGTGAGATAGCTTCTACAATGGAGTGCTTGGAAGTTCCTTTAACTTGAAGAGCTGTTTTGGGATCTGAAAGTTTCTTCTCTCTCCTTCTCTCATGCAGAAATCTTTTCAACCCCAGAGGACTGTTTTAAGTGTTCCACCATTATCGTTACGTATATTCTATTTTTCCTTCACTCACAGTTCCAGAAACCCATTTCTATTCCTAGTTATCAGTATGAGATGAAAAGGGATGGATTACAATGAGAATTAATCAGGTACTTAATTGTGATATAGATTGTTGTTCTTTTGATCATCGAAACTTATTTTACTCAACAAGTCACTTTTCATATAAATAAGTAAATAATATAAAAATGTATTTTTAGTATCGAACCATATCTGAATTTCATTCAACAAATTTTCCATCTTTGAAAGAAAAATCGTAGTTTGGAAAAGAATTCAGAGGAACATGATGGTCTTGTACCACTGGGTACGACCGCGGATACCAGTAAACCCATCTTTTTCCAGTGAATTTAAATAAAACCCAAGAAATATTGTTCACTATACATAAAAATACAATTAAAGTTTACAAAAACGCTGATAATATTTTCCCATTGTATAACATGAAATTTAATGAAATTACACAAACTATTTAATAGAGGAAATATGACTGGCCCGAATACTACGAATTCGAATTCTATGAGATGTTACATTAATTTGAATGGAACTCCCTGGAAATTTAGGCGCAGAATGCATTCAAAACTACGAATCTATTTGAAAAAGGACTACTTTTATGAATAACGTTTGCAAGACTTCTCAAAGATTTTGTTACGTAAATTTATTTGAATATATTTCTCTTTCAAATTCGATCCAGTTAACATAACTTTAAATATTTGTTAGCTTGTGACATAAACATCATGTAAATATGAGTACCTAACGTAATTCTCGATCCGGCTACCTTGTGACTGGTCCCGTCGCAAAATGAAACGCTCCCACTTAAGGGTTCATTTTATGAACTTGGGCCTTGAACTCGCCGGTTGCCTCGTCGCTGGCATTCAGCAGTGCCCCTTCTGACCCTTTGGGCCAGACATCCACAACAGCGTCCTGCTCCCCTCCCCTCCCCGTGCCCTGCTCTCGCTCCGCAGCGTAGCGCCGCTTCCTGCCCGCCCCCTCCCCCTCCCCCTTCCCCCTCCCCGCCCCCACCGGCGTGCAGCGACTGTCGCGTCGCTGCTATCGATCCCGCCCATCTCAGGTGTAATCAGAGGCTGATTGCGGAACACGCCCGCTCCGCCCCGCGGGAGGCTGCGGCGCGGCGCGGCGCGCGGGAGGGGGCTGGAGGGGGCGGGAAGGGGAAGGGCGAGCATCCGCGGAGTGGCGTGGTGTGGTCGGCGAGAGAAGGGGAGGGTGGGAGGCATACCGTGGTGTGAGCACCCGGGGGGGTGATGGGGTTGGTGGTGGGTGCGGGGGAGGAGATGACGCTGGAGGCGATGGCGCGCGGGAGGGGCCGGGAGAGCGGGGTGAGGGCGAAGGGAAGGGCGCACATCGGGGGAGGGGTGGAGTGGCATGGTGTGGTCGGCGAGAGAACGGGAGGGTGGGAGGCGTACCGTGGTGAGAGCACCCGGCGGGGGTGAGCGGAATGGGGGAGGCGGTGGCGGTAAGTGCGGGGGGAGGAGATGACGGTGGAGGCGATGGAGGCGGCGCGGTGCGTAGCAAAGTGGGGAGGTGCTGGCGACGGTGGGGTGAAGGGGGTGGAGGCGGGGGGAGGGCAGCGTGGAGCGGCATGCAGTGTGCGGGCAACGGGAATAGTGAAGGAAATGCTGAAGCGGGGTCGGTGAAGAGCGGAAGGAGGAGGCGACGGAGGCGGTGTGGCAGCGGCAAGTAGGCGGCGTGTAAGGGGGAGTGGAGGCAGCATGGATTGGCGGAGCACCGCGAAGAGGGAGGGACTGGTGGACGATGGGGGTGGCGTGGCGTGGGCGGCGGGAGTGACGAGAATGGCGCGAGGGCCGAGGGCGGAGTAGTTGGGCAGCGGTGGCGCACAACACGCAAGTGGCGAGTGGAGCGAGGGGAGCGGGGACCGCCGGGGATGCGGAGGCGGTGGTTGGGGAGAGACGAGGGGGTGTGGGTGGGGCGGTGTCTAGCGGGGCAGCCGGGGGCGCAAAGCCGCGGGCAAGCGAATGGGGCGAGGGCAGCGGGGGCTGGGCAGGAGGTAGGGACGTCCTGGGGGCGGGGGGCTGCGTGGGGGGCGGGGGAGCTAGGCAGGAGGTGGGGACGTCCGGGGGGCGGGGGGTGAGGCAGGAAGGTAGGGACGTCCGGGGGGCGGGGGGGGCTAGGCAGGTGGTGGAACGTCCGGGGGCGGGGGGCGAGGCAGGAGGTGAGGACGTCCGCGGGACTAGGCAGGAGGTGAAATGTCCGGGGGGCGGGGGGGCGAGGCAGGAGGTGGTGGACGTCCGGGGGGCGGGGTCTGCGTGGGTGTGGGGCGGGGCACGCGCCACGGGACGAGCTGATAACGCGTCGGACGTGACGCGGGGGCGGGCGAGGGACGCGCGCAGCGGGCCCCGTCGCAGGCTCTGTGCCTCTGTGCCAGCGGCCGAGTGGACGCAGTGCAAGGCTGGCGGTCATGGCGTCGCCAAGGTTGGACATTTTGATACGCCCCTCGTTGCATTGAAAGTGTAAAAAACGAACGATATGTTTTTTTACAGTGATTTAACATACGGTGCATTATTAAACATGCGGTTTCATGACAGAACGACCCAATATTACATTATCAACGCCACACATCCCTAATATAGATACTTTTTAGAGTAAATAATATTAATGGGAAAAAATTCTGAATTGTGGTTTTCAGGGCTCTCTGTAGTCTGCACATGTACACCTGTGCAGAATATTTGTGTGAAAAGATAAAGAATTCATATTGTACTCCGGATAATCTTCAAATGTTCCATAGAACGGATATTTACAGAAAATGTTGTATGCGTTGTAACATTTTAAAGTTAATTTGTAAACATTTTAAACGCAACAAGTATACAAGACTTATCAATCTTCCTAAATTTCAATCACTGTATTAAAGATTCATGCTTCGTTTGACGTACTCGTATTTAAGAAAATAGGAATTTGGCTGAGGAATAGCAAGGGAATATAAGGAGAAACAGGTGGGGGGAATGCACAGGCCACATGCGGAGGGAGCGTGTGGGGCAGAATACAGTTGTGCCTGAGGTTAACATTTAAGACCATCTTATGGGGAACATGCGAGGTAACATTTGGGGGACATACGAGGATGACAAGATGGTTCATAGGGGAGAATGTAGAGAAACATGCTGGGAGAACGCGAGGTAGCATATAAGTAACTTGCGGGGAACGTACTGAGAGAATGGGAGACAACATATGAGGAACTTGCGGGGAACGTGCTAGCAGAACGGGAGGTAGCATATGAGGAACTTGCGGGGAATGAGCTGGGAGAATGGGAGGTAGCATGTGAGGAACTTGTGGAAACATGTGAGGAACTTTCGAGGAACGTGGTGAGAACGAGGGAAAATGCGGGTAAAAACATGGGGCAAATGTATCTCGAGTTATCTTTCTTTAAGCAATATTCTACAAATTAAGATATTTTTCATACTACTTTCATAGGTTCGTCTTTTTCTGGGTACCCCCACCCCCCTGTGCGCATTGGTGGACAGATGCGAGGAGAACCTCCAATTTTAGGTAAAATTAAATCGTATGCCGGCCCATTGTGAGGGGTGTATATCGCTTTCTTAATACACTTCAGGGGTTGAATTTCAAAGATGGGATCCGTATGGATCTATTTCACTTCTAAATCAATGTTTCTAACGCGGAATGTTTGTAAAGCCCAGCCTAGTACAACGTAATCAGAAAACGTCTACTTTCATGGACGTAAGTCTGTTTCATATGGGGGTAATTGTGATTCCTTGAGTGTGCTCAGAATAAGAATAATTTTAGATTTTCTGTTTTTGTCGATTTCGTTTACATTTATGATCGTTCTCGTGTCTTTTTTAAAATTTTAAATTCTGAATTTTGCTATTAATCATAATTTCATTTTAACAAAATGAAAATCTTATCATTGCACTTACTATTAACATCAGATTTCCCGAAATGATCTGTGAATATACGATTTCTATCCGCAGAGAATCGAAGATGTTTTCGACCACATTGATGGACTAAATAATGCTACTCTCCACTCTGACGCCAAGTTTCCCAACTGTCAATTACCGCGTGCTCGATATTGAACACACACTGGCGCTCAACGCGTGACTGTTAGAGCCAGAGTTAAAACCATTAGCGCGTCGGAAAAGTGCCTGACTACTCTCATGCCCCCTCTGCCCGCTCGGGCGGGCGGGCGGATTTCGATCGGCGTTACAAGGCCGTTTGGCCCCGGTGCGTCTGTTTGCAGCCGATATTTTCGCGTTTGCCCCTCGCTTTATGAGAAAGATCGCCACACCACAGTTTCCACAACAAATGCTGCCTTTCGGATCTCCGGTGCTACCACCGCTTGCGTTATTATTGCCAGCACGTTGTCCCTCGCCCACCACGCCATCGCGTCCTTGAGCGCCCTCCACAGTCGTTGCCCCTGGCGTCGCACAACACCGGGCGGGCGAACGAAAACGGGTGGAGTGCGACGCTGTTTGTTCGGTTTTTATTTGCACAAAGGTCGCCAACACGCTGTTGTTTTTTTAAAAATATACCATCAGGCGTTTGCTCCCTTTGGATTATGACACTTGCGCCGCATGCAACCACCTGCGCAGCTTAAGTTTTCAAGAGTTTAAGTGTTCAAAACATAATACATGTCGAAGTCGTAGGCTTCCGCAGCCGGAGTCATGTGGATGATCTTGGCTGTCCGGGTGACGCCGCGTCGAAGGCTGTGTTGCCCACGTTTCGACCATCTTGTCAACTAATAAATTGTATATTGAATTGTCAGAACTTAAGGATTTACTTGTTTTATCAAGTTCTTTCTTCAATCATATTTGTTTTTTAGTGTTAAAGTATATATATTACCAGCTTGTACATCAAATCCTCATAACTAAGGATTATTTTTTTTCCTTTATAAAGTTATTTCTTTAACGAACATTCTTTAAGTGTTTAAGTGTTCAAACATTACAATAACTACTAACAACGTGTACTCTTGTACTCTTAATTCTTAATTTAGGATTTATCTATTCTTGATCAAGGCCGTACTTTGGGATTGGGATCTATTGTAATTCGCTTTAGGTGTTTTCTCTCTTGTAGTCGATTCCTCGCCATGATAGTTGCGCAAAACGGAAAGCAACGTAACGGTCACTATACGGAAATCTGAACAGTAAATTAATTAAAACTGTCTTGAGAAGTGAAGAAAAGTGAAGAAATGCCTTTGGCGTTGCTGATGGCACACTAAACGACAATCAACGACAACGTCAATGATTTGAAAGGAACGAAAAATGAAACGTGAGTAATGGGGAGTGAAATATTTTTTGGACAAATTTAATTTAATAATGATACCACTGACGATTATGATCATGTCATCATGAAATAATGTGAAATGAGACGTTATGAAGCATCACGTTTACCTCAAATTTGTTACAGAATTCTTCACCATGGATGAGAAGCCTCTGTAAGAGTAAATACGTTAAATGAAACTTTAATCAAGGTACCAAAAATTCTATTGTACATTCAGAAGAATATTCATTTTACTCTGAAAGTCTAGCCGGATTGCATTCAATTATTCAATTCAAACTGAAAATCCCGTTTATAGGAACTATTACTAATAGAACTATTTGAAAATGGAATGGACATAAGAATTATAACTAGTCGACTGTAACAACAACTCGAATACGTCATGTGGTCGACTGATAGGACTCTCCTTCTTTGCTTTTACACTGAATATAGATGACAATTACTAAGCAAATACAAACTAGGTACTAATTACATCAATAAAAACAATGAAGACGATCTCCGCTTACAATCCGGCAACGTTTCACGGGTGTTGTAATTAGGGGGGGGGGATTTAATGAATGTCTTTTTTCTTTTCAACTTCAGAGCCAAGGCATTTTATGACTTTATAGTATTTTTCATCGATTTTGACAAATAAGTTATATTTAGTTTTCCGTCTTTTCTAAAGCATTTTTTGCTGAGTTAATCGATTTTAATGATACTTGCTTCCTTAATAATTCATTTTAATGGTACTTGCTGTCAAGTAATGCGAGTTTACGAGATGCAACAAATGTTTCCACAGAATTCCTGAGTAGCCGATTCGATTTCTTCGCTCAGGAATAGTAATGTCATCGTTGTATATAAATTTAGGTTCCTGTGACATCTATCAGCGCCATTGACTGTTCAGCCGATTTCGGGATAACTAAAAACAGAGATTTGCTGGTAAAGAACTGTCCACACCTAACGTTTGCCAATTCACTTTAACGAATAAAAGCCTCGATTACATCTGTAACGTATCCAGCTTGAGTTGTTCATCTGTAATGATTTGGATAACATTTTTAAGTCATTTTTCTCTTCTTTTAGAGCATTTTAAAACATTTTACGAGGATTTTTATGGTAATTTTTTTCAATGTTGTAGGCGTCACGTAGTTATAATACTTACCTACTGAAGCAATGATATCCGGCATTCATAGAAGTATTGGAACATTTGAACATATCTTTGTTACTCCTAAAGCTGCGACCCTGCTCTGTATTCCCTACTAGAATCCTAAACTCTTACATATTATTGAAGGTTGCAAGTTCTCCACCCGTGTTCTACTTGGCGCAGATTGTTGAGGTAAGCGCACACCGAACAGAGGAAATTCCAGATGTTGGCGGAGTTATTACCATCGGGTGTCGCAGATCCGCTCTTCGTCTTCAAGCAATTTTCAGCGCACCGAGCGGTAAGGACATAACCACCCGCAGACGGGGCCCTTACGGGAGCTTGACGCCATCTTGAGAGAGAACAACAACCGAGGCGGGGCTTGCCACAACTCGTCGTTGCAGTAAAACCGGGATTACGATGCACTTGACATATTCGCAAAGGAAACGTAATGTAACGTAACAAGGCAGCAGAGGTATAACACATGCTACTTTACGCCCCTCTTTACGACTGGTATAAGGCGAAGAAACCTACTTTATCAACAAGGTGTGTTCATCTGTGTCGAATTTCTGCTACTTTTTCTTGTTTATGTGTTTGCAGATCAATTTTCTATTTTTTCTCAGATAACGACGCATTCAAGATGTTACATTTTTAAAATTTTGTTTTATAAATACTTAGATTAATATTTAATATTATTTGTTTAAAATTCGAAGAAGCCTAATCGCAAATACAATTAACAATCTAGTACTCTATTGTACACAAAACTCCGTGACTGTGTTCCCGTATGTGCAGCAGTGAGTTGAATTATATTGCATTAAGCAAATATCATATTTTATGCACAAAGAACATTTGAATAATTCTAGATATATGCACGCCGTTATACAGGGTGTCCGGAGAGGAAACATCGAAAACTTCGAAAATAAGCTCTTAAGACTATTCTAAGCATATTTTGTCTAATAAACTACGTGGATATTCCGAATGGTTGGGCCGTAATGAGCACTCAAATTTGGTTTGAAAAATTGATTTTTAGGCAAAAATTTGTATTACAGAATCATAGAAACACTCTAGAGACATGTTAATTTGCTCATTATTTACAAAACAAATTAATATATTTGTTCAGAAAGAAAAATTAAGCGATAAATAAAAAAAAATTAGTCGAATTGTGCAAATGGGTGCTTTTACATAATGCACAAAGATCACCTGTAAGTTGTTCTTCTAGTTTATTCTCTAATCCCAACATAAGATTATTCTCAATTAGTTTCGAAAATTCTTCTGCAAAATCATCTTTAACTACATTAAATGTAGTTATAAATGATTAAGTAAATCCTTTCCCGGATTTGCTTAACACTTTCATATTTTTCTCCTATAATTTTTGAAGAGATTAAAACTCCTCAAACACAGTGTAATCTGTGTTCACTTCTATTTTTGCAATTGCTCCATTAATAGTTTCGTATGCGAATCTAAATAAAAATTAAAAAACAAACTGTTTTGTATGTTTATGTTAATAAGGTATTCGTTAAGTTTAATATGTAATTTGTGGGTCACATATCATTTAAAAATCGGGATTTGTATTGGTATCGGTATTTGTACACTTAGGAACGTAAAGTGAGAAGTCGAACATAACAAAGGTTAATTCATTCTAACATTACTCACAGTTTTGTTTTCTCCGTATTTACTTGAAATTCTTCGAATATAATAAGTTCCGAGGCAATACTGTTCGTAGATTTTGCAAATTATTTTTTTAAATACGATATTACGCCTACGGATATAATTTAAAATGAAATATCCCTCGTGCGTCACTTGTACCAATTAACTTCAATTGTTCACGTAAATATGTCAACATCAGTGTTGCCAACGTTCTGAAAGAAAATTATGGCATATTGAGCAAAAAAAAAAATGCCTTTGGAGACTGGAGTTTAATCAACGCCACCTATATAGATCTATTTAGGTGCAATGGTTATTTATTTATTTGTTTATTTGTTTATTTATTTATTATTTATTTATTATTTGTTTATTTATTTATTGATTTATTTATTCTCTTAACTATTTACGCGTGATTATTGTATTAACAAACATTTACCAAATATATATCCTGTTAAAATAATTAAATTTAATTTTGTTGAACTTGGCTTTAAATAAATTAATAAATCATACCTTTGACAAACGATTGTCAAATATGTCATTTCTGAAATGGATTATTTTTTTTTCTTTTGAGTCCCTCTCACGACATACTTTTCTTTCGCAACTTTTCCCCATCATGCAACTCATTCCTCATACTTTGGTTGAAAATGCGTTCTAAAATGTTAATGCTCATTTATTGAAATCTGATAAAAACGTTGAGATAGTAAATTTTCTCTGTTCTGTAAACTGTTTAATAACCGTCACTTCTACATTGTCACTGGAGTGCATCTACGATGTCGATGTTGAAAATGCGAAATCTTGTGAGACCATCATCGGGAAACAGCTATCATTTCAACCTTACACTATAAGCCGAGAAGATGATGAAATATACAGGCGTAAAGATGCAGCATCTACACCAAACCCTGCCTTTTAAAATAAAATTTCTATTACACAAACGTTTAGAAAATAAGGATGTATTCTGCTATAATTTTCACGTAGGGACCTACACACGATGCCACGTTTGTCAAGGATAATTTTGTGAAACACTGGAAGTGTACGAAAATAAAATTCCGGAAGTTTTCGTTCATGCGAAGTCAAGAAACCGTTTGTTACAGTGGACATCTAGAGATGTCTGGAACCAACGTGTTTGCGGCGAGCTCTTACTTTCCCTTATCAAACTATTTTCCGCTCGGTTATCTCAATCGTTCTTTCGGAGGTACTCTCCCCCCTCTCTCCCTCTCCGATTCTCTCCCGCTCCCCACCCTCTCCCTCCCCCCTCCCTCCCCCCTCTCTCCACTCCCTGTCTCCCCCTCGCTCCTGTCCACTTCTCCTACCTCTCGCCATCCCCTCCCCCCTCCATCCCTCCTCCCTTCTCCCCTTCACCCCTTTTCCTCCCCCTCCTCCCCCTCCCTTATCTACCTCTCCCCCCTCCCTTATCCCCTCTCCCCCTCCCTTATCCCCCTCTCCCCCTCCCTTATCCCCTCTCCCCTCTCTTCCTCTCTCTCTCTTTCTCAACCTGCTCCATGAGGTTAATTCTTCCACCAAGAAGGCAAATTGAGGAAATTTGTGTCGCGTTCTGCTCCACCTTTTCCGCCCCGCGCGCCGCATTTGTCACATGGTGGGTGGTCGTGTCTGCCAAGCGTTAACATTGCCGCGGGCGCCGCGTGCCACGCTCCAATGGGGTGGCAAGATACGCACGCCGTCGAGCGGCAGGCGCCGCGCGCGCTGGGCGCAGCACGCGCCGATAATGGGGCGGGACGATACGCGAGTCCCTCTGGTTCAGCAAATCCCATGTTCCGTCTCGATTCTCTCAACCCCCTCCGCTAACACGGTTTTTGTTTACGAATCAGTGGTTTTTCTGTTAAACATCACTCACTCAAGGGCGCGAACATATTTTCAATGATTACAGATGTCTGTAACTATAACACTTACAGACTTTGCTGAGCATAAAAAAGGAAATAATAATGGTTTCAACAGTAATATTTAATGTATTAGTTATTATTTGGAAAATTGGACTGTATAATTCTAAAATACAAAATATCCCTGTAAAAAGCATTGTACCTCTGCTCCTGGGTCAATGTTTCCCATCTCCATTAGCTTTTTGGTCCACTTTCCTTTATCCTCTGAGCAAGTGGTGGGATTGTTTCTTGTTTCGCTTATGAACATACATGTAGCCTCACTATCTGTGCGTGCCTTGAGCTCAGTAGGAAAGTAAATATTCAAATAATCGTTTTTTGTTTTAAATTTTCCTGCTGCAGTAAGACAGTGTCTTCATATAGAACACTAGAAGTAATAACCAAAAATACTTGCTTATTTGCCTTTGCAAACACATTTTTATTACAACGGAGTGAATATATTCATAACAGTTCTGACCAAAACGTTCGTTTCCACCTGTATTCTTAATTCAACTTAATGTGATGTGAGGTGGGAGAGAGATCTCAGAGCTTAAGAAACCCTGCACAGAATTTACTCATTGTGCAATCACACACTTTTCACTGCTTTAACTTTAAATCAATATATTCCTTTTAGAAAGAAAGAAAATTATAATGAGTTGGCGTGATAAATTGAGATGTAAGAAAAATAATAATCACTCTTTTGTTTGGGAACTGACAAGGAAATAAGATTTAAATCTGAAAATGGTAATGCGATTTTCAAGGGTAAAAGAGAGTTGGAGTAATATCCAATTAATTCAAACAAATAGGAGAATAATAAAATTGAAATAATAAAAATCACCTATCCACGTTACAAACGCATTCGAAAAAGGCGTTATTACGAAGTTATACGTTATTACGAAAATTATTACGAAGAAATTATCAAAATATTGTTTAAATAAATGTAGTATTATTTCATATAAAGTACAATGAAATATTGTAAATGTTTGTTTACCGAGGTAAGTGACATTTACATATTTACATGACTCATTATTTTTCATTTATCTTCTCTGAAAATGTATATTTTTCTCAATATTCATTTAAACCAAATTCAAAATAATGGAGAAACTAATGTTTCTTCCCAGAGAACTTTACATTAGTACACTTTTGGTTTGTTTGCTGCTGTCTCGTGTTAGAAATTTAACCAAACTACATCGTTTCATAATGTCAAATGACTGCAAAGACAATGTGACACATAATACAATATTTCATGATTTTTTATACTTTATATACCTATGTTATCCATATAATTAGAAAGACTTGAAAAAACCAAAACATTGGCCATTTTACGTCATACTATTTCATACGTTTACACGATCCGAGGAAAAGACTAATAATAAACACATTTTCATTATCATTAACTGTAAAAGATTATCTTCCAAACACATGCAGTGAATCTCGCTGATGAAAGGCTCTGGGGGTGCCACACACCTCGGCTCTTTGCCGCCGCTTTTTCGGCGTCACGGGAGGGGGAACAGCGAGCACACGTCCGTATCATTACAGCTCGCGAAGCACTTCGTCTGCTCTTCTAGGATTTAATATGCCACGCATAAAAAAGGACAGGCATGTGTTCCTCAACCGCTCCCTCCCAGCCTCCCGCTCGCCGCCGCCCTCGGTGCAGCCTTTTACTCCCTGATGCACTATCTACTCTCCGTGCCATCCCGCGCCGCCGTTCACCTCCTGCCTTCTTCAACGCTCATCGTCAGGGACGCAGCCGCGTTCTTATCGGCCTTTGTTTCTGTCACCTCCCCCGCACTCCGTGGCTGGCTTCGGGTCTCTCTCAAATTATCTTGTCTGTTTTCAACTGCCTTCTTCATTGTTCACTACACAGGGTGCCCGGGGAGGAAACGTCGAAACTTCGGAAATAAGCTAAGACCATTCTAAGCATATTTTTTCTAATAAACTAAGTGGATATTCCGAATGGTTCAACCGCTATAAGTACTCAAAATTTGGCTTGAAAAATTGATTTCTAGGCACAAATTTGTGTTATAGAAGCACAGAAACACTCCAGAAACTTATAAGTTGTTTATTATTTACAAAAGAAATGAATATATTTGTTCAGAAAGACAAATTAATGGAGAAATAAAAAAGCACCCAATTACACAATTCGACTGCTTTTTTATTTCTCGCTTAAATTTTCTGTCTGAGCAAATATATTCATTTCTTTTGTAAATAATAAACAATTTACATGTTTCTAGAGTATTTCTATACTTCCATAATGGAAATTTTTGTCTGGAAATCATTTTTTCAAACCACATTTTGAGTGCTCATTGCAGTCCAACCATTCGGAATATCCACGTAGTTTAGACTTTATTAGACAAATTACGCTTAGAATTGTCTTAAGAGCTTATTTTCGAAGTTTCGACGTTTCCTCCCCGGACACCCTGCATAAACTTTACATAGGATATTGTCACGCAGAAAATTGTTGCTAATCACATTACCACTTCTGTCTACTGCATACGTTCAACTTTTTTGTTTTCTTGCTAGTTATCCGCTTCTTTCTATTTTCCTTTCTAGTGGCAGATTTTCTTTTGATTCTTCTTGTTCGCAAGTCTTTGTTACAGATTTCTGTGTCTTGACGATTGATCAACCACGTTAACATATAATATCATCTCGTCAGCGTCTAAAAATTAAACGATCTTCTCCTTTGCACTTTATTGATGCAGATAATTTTCTAGCAATTACGGTCGCTCCTGGGATACAGTTGCGTCCATCATCTTAAAAATCACTATAATATTTCATTTCAGCAAATCGTGCTCACCAATGTCTTTGTTAAGTCTTTAATCATCTTAGTTCCCTTTCTTTTCTACCACTCACTCTTTGCGGTTGTCTCCCACCGTTTCCTCTCTCACCTTTTCCCCACCTCTCTTTTTCT
Source organism: Acheta domesticus (assembly GCA_031308135.1). Lineage (NCBI taxonomy): Eukaryota > Metazoa > Arthropoda > Insecta > Orthoptera > Gryllidae > Acheta > Acheta domesticus. The sequence continues at coordinate 123,327,996 of JAHLJT010003656.1, read as the reverse complement.
CTCTTTTTCACTTTTCAATTGTTCTCTTCCGCTTCCCTCATCCTTTTCCTCATATTCCCTAATGCTCAATCTTCCCTTCTCCCTCTCCTTTTTTCACGCACTTCCTTTCTCCCCTCACTTACAAACATAAAATAATATCGGATTGTCAATGCTACTTCTATTTTCCTTTCGTTATCATATTTAACATGCCACTGTATACTGTGTTCCCACTAAAAATTCAATGAGGTAAATTGGAGAATCACGAAGAGATAGAAGTGCACGCTTACCCCCACTGACTAACTTGAATGCTTCCATGTTTTCGTGATTCCACCAATTTACCTCACACAATTTTTCTCCTCTCCCTCGCTAACAGCACAATTCAATCATTGCTGTCTCCCGCACTCCCACCAAAATCCTAATTATCTTCTCAAATCCTCACCCTACACTTTTGAAACTTCTAATCCTCCCTTCCCTATTTTTTTCACTCTACCACCTCCATGTTATCACCTCCTACGTCGCAACCAATCCACCTTCTTACCAGCACTCTGCCATCGCCCAATCACCATGTCGGGAAACATCCCATCCTCCACCTTCTCCTCTCTTCTTCCTCCCCACCCTCCATCACCCCCACCGCCATCCTCATCACCACCACCGTCCAGCTTCCTGAATTTTTGGCTATTCCTACCGTCCTTATTAAACTCTCCATACTCACACTTCCCTCAAAAATTTTTCCCACCAACCTCTCGCTCCCAACTTCCCTTCGCTGCCGCTGCCACTGCCACCACTCGAACCACCCTCCGCCACCCACCGCACTATCTGCGCCTTCATACCCCAACCTTCCCCATTACACCCACCCCCAATTTTTCCACCAACGTCCCCTCCGCCGCCACCACCACCCGAACCACCCTCCTTCGCCCTCTCCCTCTCAATTTCATCCCCGTACCCCATCCTCCTCCATTACACCCCACCACTAATTTTCCCACCACTAACTTCCTCTCCGCCGACGCAACCATCCAAACCATCCCCAATTATCCACCCCTCACTCCAAACCTCCCCCACTCACCCCACCCCTAATTTTTCCACCAACTGCCCCCTCCGGCCGCCGCACCCTATACCCGCACTCCCAACCTCCCCTCCGTGGCCACCATCACTCGAACCACCGCAATCGCCCTCTCCCTCACAATTTTACTCCCCGCACCCCCAACTTCCCCCATTACACCCACCACTAATTTTCCCACCAACTTCCTCTCCGCCGACGCAACCATCCAAACCATCCCAAATCCACCCCCTCACTCCAACCCCTCCCCACTCACATCCCACCCCTAATTTTTCCACTAACTGCCCTCCGCCGCCGCGCCCACCCGCCCTCACCCAACCTCTCCTCCGTCGCCACCATCACTCGAACCACCTCAATCGCCCTCTCCCTCACAATTTTACCTACTCCCCGCACCCCAACTTCCCCCATTACACCCTCCACTAATTTTCCCACCAACTTCCTCTCCGCCGCCGCAAACATCCAAACCATCCCTAATATCCACCCCCCTCACTCCAACCTCCCCACTCACCCCACCCCTAATTTTTTTCCACTAACTGCCCCTCCGCCGCCGCGCCCACCCGCACACTCCAACCTCTCCTCCCAGTCGCCACCATCACTCGAACCACCTCAATCGCCCTCTCCCTCACAATTTTACTTTCCCCGCACCCCAACTTCCCCCATTACACCCTCCACTAATTTTCCCACCAACTTCCTCTCCGCCAACGCAACCATCAAACCATCCCTAATATCCACCCCCTCACTCCAACCTCCCCACTCACCCCACCCCTAATTTTTCCACTAACTACCCCTCCGCCGCCGCGCCCACCCGCACTCCCAACCTCCCCTCCGTCGCCACAAGCACTCGAACCATCGCAATCGCCCTCTCCCTCCCAATTTTCATCCCCGTACCCCAACCTCCTCTCTTACACCCACCACTAATTTTTTTCCACCAATTCCCCTCTGCCGACGTAACCATCCAAACCATTCCCAGTGCTCCACCCCCGTCACCCCCAAACCTCCCACTTACCCCACCCCTAATTTTTTTCCACTCCCTCCCCGCCGCCGCCGCGCCCCACCCGCACCGCACCGCCGCCCAAAGTGGCTCACGAAGCTGAAAGCGGTCCCGCGCCCCCTTTGAAGCCCAGATGAAAGAGCGCCCGTCTTCAGCGTCGAGACGTCTTCCCCGCAGAGTCGCGCCCGATACCCGGCGACCGATCCGCGCGCTCTTTAAGGCCGCTAATTGGCTGCCACAGTGGTGCGATGTGGACGAGTCGGCCGCGGAAAACGAACAAGTGGCGGAGACGCTGGGCGCTCCGGGTGGCAGCTGCGGTCGGACCGCCGTTTTATGAAGCTGCGTAGGCAACGCTCGTGGGTAAGGCGGGGTGGCCTTCTGTTTTGAGAATGCCATGTGTAATGGTGGACCTTGCAACCAGGATTCTAGCTATTCAAACGACTTATAGAAAAACAAGATACGGTTATGTAGAGGACGGGTAATGTGGTTGCGTTCAATGACAATGTTTTTCCCTTGGAGTGCTCATGCAGTTTCATGTCATCAGTCATCCTTCCATTGTGCAACGTGTAAACAAATGTGAAGTGCGGTTTGCTTTGAGATGCTACCACTTTTTCCTTACAAATGAACATACATCACATTTTTTAGTATTTTGTTATTCATATCGTTTCAGGGGTTACAATAAACAGAAACGGAAGTTTTCAGTTAGTTGGGTTTCAAGGTTTAGCCTTGAAAATGAGATTTTATTGACAGACTATGGAAAGTGACGTTTTTCATAGAGTTCGATTATAATAATAGTGTATGATTTGTTTTTGTATTTTTTACAAAAGAAACCGTCACAGAGGAAGCCGCCTATAGATTCAACAAATGACGGCCAAATGGCGTGTGGATATTTTTTTGTGTTCCAAATGCCGCGGTGAATAAACATTAGGTGAAACAATAAATTGCCAGAGGGCAATTTAAGAATAACTTTCTATGTCACACGTATTGTTTATAATACTGCAAGTGTGGTGGTTTTCTATTTAACAGAGTGACTTGTGTCAAAGACAAGTGCGAAAATTGCTGGTTTTAGTGATTCTCAGAGAAAAGTACAAAAATTCGAACTGAAGAACTGAAATTTCAGGTGTTTTCGGACTAATAACCAATCGAAAACGGGAATTTATAGGAGGGAATTTTTTTGATAGATACCGTTAATAAGGGGGACGCCGAGGAGGCGTAATACTCGGAATAATTTAATGTCAATAAAGAAGACAAAAGACTGAGAGAGCGTGTTTCGTTGGAAAAAGGCATTGCTAATTGAACTGCAACAGGTTCTGTTCAGTAAGATGAGTTCTACGCCATCAGAGGTGAGAGTACCTCATGTCTTGTGTGTGAGAAATGATTTTTTGTGACGTGAAGAAAAGAACGTTCGGAGTTTTCCTTCGAGGAGTGACGTCGATTTTATTTGTGAGTTATGTTGATCATAGGGAAAATGGTAACTGGAAACTTTGTGTGTAGCCGTCGTAGACGTCAGGAAGTGTGCGCAGCTTACGACAACGCTACGAAAGGGAAGTGGTAATTTATGTACTTTAATAAACACGACGAGCATTAACATCTTTTTTTCAAGTCCAAGCGTGACATCGTTTTTTCTTTAATTAATTTTTTTATTCACAAAGAAAAATGCCATACAGGAAGAATGCGCATGACTCGTGTTGGTGATGATTTATAAATATTGTGTGAATGATGAATCTCTTTTTTAATTTTCTGTTTTATTTTGAATTCTGTTTACGTTATAGTAGAACAATGTTGATGTCCATGTTAGCCGAATAAAGAGTAACAAACACGGTGTGTTTGTGATTTTGTTGTTTTTTTTTGCATTGAATTTGGATTTGTTATTTGTAGTACAGCTGATACCGGATAGTATTACAAAAAGGAAAGCAAGTCTTCATCCAGTATTGAAAACTTGCGCCGGACCTACGACATATAATTTTTTTTGCAGACGGCCGCATCCAACGATAAAGTGGATTATTGATAAATTAATTTAATAGATAAAATATAGGAAAGGAAGGGATGTTAGATAATAGTTAGTAGTTAGATAGGTAGATACAGAATGCAGCCGGTCCCAATCGTAATAATACTAATATCAATAATAATAATAATAGTAATATCAATAAAATAATAATTATAATAAAATAAAAATAACAAAATAATAATACTATAACAATAATAGTTTTAATAATAACAATAATTATTATTATTTTTAGCAGTTATAACTCAAAATGCAAATTTATGCAGTATAGCCAATGTTCAGTCATAAACGATATTTTTCATTCTTCATTATGGTTCTGTTACCTGACCTATAATTGGTATCTCCGATGACACTCTCCGTAATAAATGCATGATCGATTGTATAGAATCATTAAAAATAGCCATAGGTACTATGTAACGATATTTTGTGTTTGATGATCGAATTGGCAACTGATTGGCATATTAGAAATAAGATGAAACAACTCATTTCCGTATTTACAGATATTATTACATAACTTGATTTATTTAAATACTGTAAAATGAATGTGCCGTGCATGATGGCAATGAATCTGGCGTGAATGTACAAGTAACGCACCATAAACAGAGGTCATGGATTCGAACCTCGACTGAAGCAGAAATTTCGACTCCAAATAAATAACTGAATGGAATAACACCTGGATGAGAACTGTAGACCGTTTTTTCGGATTGGTGGTTTCTCACTTTTCGTGCGTTTAATTCCATGCGACTGCTGGAATACTTCCTTAACACTTTCTGGTTTGCCTGTTTTAGGTGATAAACATTGTTTTGAGGTGGTGAATGTTTTCTTTCATTACTGTGTCTTAAGGCCGATTTCACCACCATTACTTAAAATTTTAATTTCGTCTTAAGAACGTTTCGTTTCACCATAGTCTTTAAAGCGAACTTAAACGATAAGTTCGACTTAAATTTAAGCACACCTCTTAGCTGCACTTATACATTTGATGTCGTGCTTTACGTCGCAAAAAGTTAAAATAGCGAGTGCATTGTGGAGTGTTGCTTTTTATAGCGATAGCTGAGACAATTGTGAAAGCCTTCTTGTAGGTCGAAGTGGATCCATGAAGAGTCCGAATATTTCGAAAAGCTTGATAAAAGAAATTTTGGACACCCGATTTCCCGTATCAAAGATTGCAATACCACATGTTTTAGAGCTAATTAAAGACCGACTGGAAATTCCAAGTTTACTTCATTGTTAATTATTAACGAAGTGAACTTTTTAATATTTTGTTTTATAAATGACATGCAAGCAACAATTTTGTCTTTAAATGTTTTGTAGGTTGTGTTTACATGGTCCCATATCTACTTTCAACCTTATAAGTTTTACATTCAGTAATTTTTATTGCATTTCCTTTTCCACCTGAACCTAATCCTGTCCACAACTTTAATGTTTGTTATATTTCATTTTGTAGCTCGTTGCTTTAAAATCGCGATCAATGTTCCCCCAGTTATCATTTTTGTCGGTTGTTGCTCTATTTGCAACTTTATTTTCTGTAATTGAAGTGTACTTTCTGATACATTCGATGACCACTTCTTTTCCCGACGATGAAACTTTCGCAGTCCTCTGTCCTTTCCCCATTAAGAAAAATCACAAAAATAACCTCTTTTCACTAGAGTATAAATCAGAACCAAGACAAACAAGGTCATAGTCACTGTTTGGTTCACCAGGGTCCAGCATTGCCAGCCAACTTTCAAATGCATTTAAGTCATACTTCAATAAGCATTGCTTCAAAGAGTGTGGTGAAACGATGAACAACAAAGTACGACTTTAAACGCGTCATAAAATTAAGTATGACGTTACCAAGTTATCGTACAGGATCATGACACGTTATTTCCTGGAACGCACATTTCTTAACAGGAACCCCGAAGGCATTCTAAATGGTATCTTTTTGGATATGAAAAAACTACTGGAGAAAGAAATGTCATTTTGCTTTCTTAAGCAATCACTAGGATCGCACCCGATCCTTTCTTCCCCACCTTGCCCATCTCACACGTTGGGGTGGGGGGACGAGCTTGATCTCTCATGGACCCCATTCCCACCAACTAGAATGACTTTGGCCGCACTGCCAATGCAGGTGTGAGACCAAATTCCTTAGAGCGCGGAAGGATGAAGACGTTTTCTGTGACGAAGAAGACCGAAAAGGTGATGTTAATAGTGATGATGCAAATGGATGGTGGCTATAATGCTGCTAAAAAATATGACAATAAAATGTATGAAAATGATTAAAATAATGAAAATTAGTATGATGATAAACATTGTAATGAAAATTGTGATTAAGTTTATGATGAAGTAAAGAAAAGAAACACGAGTAAAGAGAATCGTAAAGTTCAAGAAGAAGTTAATGAAGAAGAATCAACCGGTGAAAACGACAACGATGAGAATAATAATAATAATAATAATAATAATAATAATAATAATAATAATAATGGAAAAAGCTGAAAAAAGAGCAAATAGGCACAGTGATTTGCTCGCCATTAATCGCTAATGAGTGCCACAAGTGGTAGTAGTACTGTGGATGGAAGTAGAACTGTGTTCCAAGAAGCAAGTTGCACGTTGCGGAAATTCTTGTTGGTTGCTTAGGTAGTACTTAATTTTATGAAGCTGCCGAAAGTAAACGATTGTTGGCATTCAAGGTGTCTGTAGAAGTATTATAATTGGTGTAGAATGATATGTATGGCAGCGGCATGACTTTCCGGGAACTATACCTAATTCCAAAGCGGGAGAAATCCGTTCACCATACGGGCGTTTTGCTCTTTCCTGAAAACATTCAACTATGCTCCGCAACAAGTATCTTTCTATCAACATCTGCTCGTGTCCACAGTGTGGTTTTGACAACGTTTAAAGATGGAGTTCAGTTTTACCTTCATTATTGTAATGACTGTTGTGTGAACAGAATGTACCAGGGATCTGGTCGTGTTTGTAAAGATATTAGGTGAAACTACTGTTTGGTCTCAGGGAAAACTAGCTACAAAAAGAAGAACAAATGAAAAAACACGTGCCAGCGTAAAGTGCGATGTATGTCGAACTTTATATGTAAACAATATTCACATAAAATAATAACGTGTGTAGTATGAAAATGAAGATGTAATCTAATACGAAAAAGAATGTGATTTCTGTGAATTATTTCACGTAAAGCCTCATTTCATTTTTGTTTTTTGCACTTAATACTTTTTTGTATTACGTTTTGTAAACAATTCGTAATTTAATATTCTTACGGAAAGAAAAACTAACAATAATAGTATTTGAATAAATTAATTTCTTTAAAATATGGGTTTTTCGCTATTTTAACAAATTATCGTGAAAAGAAATGATTCATGGTTGTTAATGTGTAGAATCAATGCAATAAACCTTTCATGGCGAAATGAGAAATTTTGATACAACAGTATCAAAACTATGAATAGAAATTAGAAATAAAAACAGAGAGTAAATGCAGTCTCCCTGTAACTTACGGTTTAGGATGACTTTGTCGCGCCACCCATGAATGATTGTGTATGTTGTATAGAACTATTCCACTGTGAAATTAAAACCAATTGTGTTTAACCATACATACAAAATGCCCCAATTAGGGCGGTGTATCTAAAAAATCTATCATATCTCGTCTATCTTAGAAGGTGGTTTGTATAGATCTCTGAGTTGATGTGCAATAAACCGCGTATGTACTATGACATAACCTCTCCGATTTTAACTTTCTTTCAGTTATTTTTAATAGTTGGTGCATTTTGGAACTCTGTTGGTCTCCTCGCTTCGCAAGGCAGGGATTTATTGACGATTTTCAAAGCACTCACCGTATTACCGATGATAATCTACCATCAAAGTCGTTTCTACAAAGCTCGTTTTTTTGCGAATGCCATGTGAATAAATTGAGTAATTTTGAACACAAATCAATCGGCTAAGTGACGTTTCCGGAATCGAATACTTCAAATTCCTTGAAATTTTCCCGTAGTGAATAATGTAGTTGAATTACATAACATGAAAAGAAAGAAAAATACTCGTTTCCTCCACATTTCTGATGCTTTTTAATATGGACTGAGCAGGAGGTATTAGAAAGACGAACAAAGAAGTCGAGTGGAACGCAGATTAGTGTGAGTTACACGTGCCATAACTGTTTCAATAACATTTAAAAGCAATAAACTGAGAAGTATTCGTCTTTGCAACCGTCTTAGATGTGACAGGGCATCAACTAGATGTCACGCCTCTGATTGGGAGATCATGGGGTTCGAGTACCGACGGAGGCGGGGCTTTCCACATTAGGTAGATTGATTGATTCGTGTTTTCGGGCGCGTCAACTACTTTGGACCTTAGTCCCGTAAGTGTAGAGCGTGTTTTTCCTGGGGAGGGTGGCGATGATCTTTTCCCCGCTGGATGGCGAGATCTGGCGGCGACCTACCGTCGACTAGCGGGTTTCCCCTCAACCAGGTATCTCCCACCAGCGGGGCACCGCCCCAGCCGGGACAAGCTGTAAACTCCCGACCGGTCTCCCGGCATGTGTGGTAGTGTAGTGCATGTTAGTGTGAGTGTGTGTAAGAAGAGAAAACAGGGCAAGGAAGAGGAAGGAAAAGATCGCGCGCGGTCCGTGGCCCGTTTCTTAGGGTACTGCTCCACATTCGCCTAGTGTTGATCGGAGAAACCACGAATAACTACGATCAGATCATCCGGCCGCTAGAATTCTCCTCGAGACAGCGACTGAATTCGACCTAGCTGACAAGCCAGTGTCGAAAATCCTGTCGCCGTCGGGACTCATTAGGTAGAGAGTGACGGTCAAATTCATCCGCTGTTCGCAGGAGAATTCTTGCGGCGAGCTGCTCCGATCGCTATTTTTTAGTGGTTTCTCCGAGAAATAACAGGAGAATGCCGGAGCAATACCCTAACAAATGGGCCAAGGACCGCGCGCGATCTTCCCTTCCTCGTCCTTGTTTTATTCTCTCCCCTTAATCACGCTCTACACTGCCACACGTAATCGGGAACTTTAGAGCATGTCCCGGCCTGGGCGATATCCCACTGGGGGAAGTACCTAGGCAGGGAAACCCCGCAAGCCAATGTGTTGGTTGGCACCGCTTCCCACCATCCCTCCGGGGAAAAACACCGAAAATATCCCGTGATAAAAAACATGATTTATACTTTCGACACTATTGTCCAAAGAAGTTAACGCGCCCGAATACGCGAAATGATTAATAAATCAATATATTCTACGTTACAATATCGGATTATATCCCACTGCCCCTCTCCACTTCCCGAGAAAACTACTTTGTACGCTGTGAGTTCGGAAAACCAAAACGAAGTCGGCGCTGAGAGATCCGAGAACATTTTTTTTGGAATTAAATGGATTGGAAATTACCCTTTGAACTCAGATATTGTCCCCTGGCCAATTTCTAAAGGCAATTTTTTTTCTTTTACTCTTTCTTATAGAATTTTTTATTACAAAAAGGTTGCCAAAGATAAGAAATAGTATAAGAATGAAGCAAAATAAAAAATTAATTGTCTTTAGAAATTGTCCGGAGACAATATATAGTTGAAATAAATTACAAGGACAAATTTAAATAAAATTACACATTATAAAAACTTAAGGGGGTGATTACGTTGATCGTTTCCCACATCTAAGAAAAGATATTTTATATAAAATTTTGGAATTTAATAATTCGATTCAACAATTCGACATTTAGACAACAATTCGACAACAATCCGCATTCACCCATAACTAAGCGTCAGAGTTTGCGAACACCAACATAGACGATCGCGACAACCCATTTTTCACTTCCAGGCGAGTTTCTAAGGCATCGATATAAAAGCAGCCGGCTTGGACGGCCCGAGTGGGCTGAGAGCGTGTACCGAATCAGCGCTCGGTTTGAAGGGTCCTGGGCTCGAGTCCCGCACCGGCAGAAATGGCTCAGTGCATCAACCTGATGTCACTGCAGTCCCTCTGACCGGGAGGCTAGGACTCCACTCCCGACGGCGCCAGGATTCTCCATACTAGCTTCTCAGCTAGGTCGAATTCAGTCGCTGTCTGGAGGAGAATTCTAGAGGCCAGCTGCTCTGATCGGTAGTTTTCTGTGATTACCACGATCAACACCAGGCGAATGCCGGAGCAGTACCCTAACAAACAGGCCACGGACCGCGCGCGATCTTTCCTTCCTCTTTCTTGTCCTATCCTCTCCTCTTACACACACACGTACAATAACATGCACTACACTACCACACATGCCGGGAGACTGATCGGGAGCTTACAGCTTGTCCCGGCTGGGCGGTGCCCCGCTGGTGGGAGAAACTTGACTGAGGGTGAAACCCCGCTAGTCGACGGTAGGTTGGCGCCAGATCTCGCCATCAGCGGGGAAAAGATCATCGCAACCTCCCGAGAAAAACACGCACTACACTTACGGGACTAATGACCTAAAGTAGTCGACGCGCCCGGAAACACGAATCAATCAATCGATCAATCAAGTCCCGCCTTGGCCACCCCTGTATTATTGTCGCGGAGGGCTCCGCATTCCGTTGAACCCAGATCAGAGAAGCCCGCAAAAATGTGTTGGTGACTAATGCATGGTCGAACATGCGTCCCATGGAGACGCAGAGGGTAACCGGTCCTCGGCTGGATAAAAGCTCCAGGAAAAATAAGAAAAAACACATTACTTTTCTGTTGTTTTATATTAACGGGTCGCATCAACGTCTTGGTTATTAGCGATCACTGTTGCATTTTAACGTTATGGTATTTATGAGGATGAAACGATATGGGGACGATGGGGGGTGAAAGGACAAACCATGCCCGAGGTGGGATTTCGAAGCCGTTTCCCCTCGGTCCTAGATCACTACACACCGATCTCGGCCATGGGGCAAACTACAAAAAAACTTGTATTTTATCAGTGCTAACGGATTGTTCAAGGCTTTAGTCACAATGCTAAACTGTCTTTTATTTTAAAATTCTTACTTTAAACTCTTTTTGTTATATTGTCAACCTGTAAGTATTGTGTGGCAACATTTCAATTATTATTGTAAAACTACTAACTTCAAGAATGTTCAATTTAAATATTCATTATAAATATGTGAGGCATTAATCGTAGCTGCTGCCAATACCAAACCTTTCTCATTACGAATTATATTGACAATGAAGTCAGCATGTATCTAATAATTGTCCACCTATTAAAGTAAAATCAATTCGCAATCCTGTTAAATGCACATACTTGTAACTACGCTATTGCTTGGAAATAAATGTGATATAAAACACATTCTTACAATTATTTCTAAATCTTTAATGGATATCCAACTTCTTTTAAAATTTTATACAATATTTTCTATATTATGGTATATATTATATATAAAGTTTAAAATACAAATTATGTATCGCTGTTTTTATCTTTGTATTATTTTTCCGACACATTTAATAAACAATTCAGTTGCTTTCATTTAAGAAAAAAGAGTTTTTAATATCCATTTAATTACTGTTATTAACATTGTAATACTTCGGGCGGAATCTTAGTCTTCACGAATTAACTTTACTCTTCTTAATATCTTCGACCAAAGCAAACACGTGATTTCAGTGTCTTCCTACAAACATAATGTATTAAAGCGTTCTCTCGTCTCGGCTTGATCAGTGCAGTGGTTCCGTCTGATCAGGATACTGGAGTTATCAGCGATTGCGAACTTCAAGATATTTGTTGATGTTTATTGTAGAGCCAATGTCGTTATATTCTTCGGAATGTTTCAAAAAGTAAGAGGGGATGGTTATACGAGTAAAGTGATTGAAATGTGTAATAGTTATTATCGCAGTTAGGCCGATAAACAGCAAATCACTATCTCAGTCTGTTATTTGGGTTATCAGCCGAGTGTTGTGTGTGTAATATTAGCATCTTATAAGGAAAAACTCATATCAACAAATAACATTATTCGAAAGAGAGTACTCACTCATCATCTGTAGCTAAAACGTGTTTGGATTGTTCGTAACGAACGACGGGCTGTTACATCCATAATGAACACTGGCCGCAAATGTGTGGGTAAAGTGATTGAAATGTGTAATAGTTATTATCGCAGTTAGGCCGATAAACAGCAAATCACTATCTCAGTCTGTTATTTGGGTTATCAGCCGAGTGTTGTGTGTGTAATATTAGCATCTTATAAGGAAAAACTCATATCAACAAATAACATTATTCGAAAGAGAGTACTCACTCATCATCTGTAGCTAAAACGTGTTTGGATTGTTCGTAACGAACGACGGGCTGTTACATCCATAATGAACACTGGCCGTTAAATGTGGTTTTTCGGTCCTGAGATTGTTGACGGGTCAACCCATTTTAAGTGGTCCAGCACTGGTCGCTCTGACTATCTCAAAAAATTCATATTTTGTACATACATTTCCCCATGTTTTGGCTCTTCAAAAACATCAATTTTTTTATTGTACCTGGTTTAAAAATGGCGGCCATTTTTGTTTCATAACATTTCGTTTCGTTTCATTTCATGGTGCGCTATTTTTCGCGTTTGCAGACTTTACTCTTTTCTAAATTACTCCGCTCTAGATTGTTCTAGCATTCTACAATAAAAAGCATTCAATTTAGTAGTCTCTGGCCTGCAAATCGAAATTTTATTTATCTATTTTATGTGTTTTTATCTGGGGAATATTTGCAACCAAAGATATGGAACGCGAATGAACGAAATTCCATTTTTAGAGAGTAATTTCTCAAAGAAGGAATAGAATAATAGCCTTATTTTTTTCTATCCTTTTACACATAACAGTATAGTTATATTTTGTGAAATATCATTGGTATATAACGCACCATTTGAAACTTACATCCTCGTGAAAATTGGACTTTTGGATTTTTTTCAAATTCTGAACTGTTATAGCTCTGTTGGGGGACCAGGTAAAAACTGAAAATTGCACACATGCTAGACTTCAGTATCATACCAAACTTCAGTAAAAATGTCAGCTTTTATATTTGACTCCAAATATTTTAAAAAAGTTGAGAACTTACGAAAAAAAGAGGCTTCATTTCCACATTGAGGATACGTTGTGCCAAGTAGTAATCACATTATTTAGAAGTTATTTTAAACTAAAATCTACATTGAATTAAAATAATTAATTATACTTTATTATTAATAAACATAAAAGTGGCTTAATACATTATTTTCAATACTATTATACCTTACTTTAAAACAAGCTTACAAATTGACGTCTACGTATGTAATTGAAAATATGGTCACCTTGATTTTAAAAACTGAACGGGCCAAAGAGAAAGATTTATACAATATAACAAATATTTAAATTCAGAAGTTTGTTTACTTTTTCGCGTTTCTGCATGCAATGTCTGCAAACGCGAAAAATGGCGCACGGCGTGAAACAAAAATGGACGTCATTTCTAAACGAGGTCAGTAAAAAGAAGTTGAAGATAATTTTTAAACAGCCAAAACATAAGGAAGTTTATGTACAAAATATGGATTTTTTTCGAGATGGTCGAGCGACCAATTTATTAAATCCTGGGCTACTTACAATGGATTGACCCTGGCGTAAATTAGAATAGTACACTTTACGACAATTTATAAATGTAGAAAATAATCATTTTATATCTTTCAAAATCTAATTCGATCTGTTAAAGGTGTTTGTACGAACGAACGAATCTGGTATATACATTAAAATACTCCTCAATTCATATAAGATGACAACTTTGGATTCCATTGACATTGACTTATCATTAACAAAAGAACTTTCCCAAACTCGTTCCGTACTGATTCTTTTAATACCTGCGCACATTTGTCTATTTTACTTTCTTTATGCAATTTTTCTACGTATTGAGTATCCGTGACTTCTGAAGTTTCATACGCAATGTGCACTATTTTAGGGTTGAAAACGTAAAAATAAATATTAGGCATTCTCCTTCGTTCATACAAAACTGTTGGAGGCAAAGAAATTGTCGCAACTGTTGCATAAAATAGATCACTTGTACCATAAGACACGATTGTTATCCCCTAAGGTCACCAACACCACCATCACCACTACTATCACCACCATTACCCCCATCATCACCATCAACACCACCACGACCACCATCACTACGACCATCATCAGCACCAACCTTACTGCAGGAAAATACATGACCAATAAGTACAAAACAGAGTACATTGTACATTTCTTATTCTTTTTTTAAGTTTACTCCTGTTTATTCCGTAACAACATTTGTTGAGTATGATTATCTTATTTTGGAGCAATTCTTGTGTATAGTGTTCTGATTCATCAGGACCAGGATTGGTGGCTCAACTGATGTCACTACAGTGTCTCTCTGATCGGAAGTCTTAGGTTCGAGTCCCGACTGTGGAAGGATTTTCGACATTAACTAGATAACTAGGTAGACTTCAGACGCTGTCTGGAGGAGAATTCTAGCGCCTGGCTGCTCTGATTGATAGTTTTTCCGTGGGTTTCCCCTCTCAATACCAGGCGAATGCCGGAAGAGCGCCCTAACAAACGGGCCACGAGCCGCGCGCGATCTTTCCTTGTCGTATCTTACCCCTTACTCACACCCTAACATGCACTACACTACGACACATGCTGGGGACCGGGGCAGGAACGTAAAGCTTGTCCCGGCTCGGGCGGTGCACCGTTGGTGAGAGACGCGTGGTTGGAGAAAAATCACTTCGCCGACGGTAGGTCGGCGTCGGATGTCTCCATCCAATGAGGAACGATGACTGCCACCTCTAGCGATAAGGCATGCACTACACTTACGGGACGAATGACCTTAGCCGTTGACGCGCCAGAAATACACCAGGCAGCGTTGATTCATTACACGGTGTAAAGATATATAGGTACGTTCAACTAGCCGCCTTTGGGGCAAATTTTTCTGAAGCCAGTTTGAGGCTAATTCCTCGCTTGTCCGTACGGTGGCGCACGATCGGTTTGGGTCCACGGTGTAAGATATACATCTTCAGATTACATCTTAAATTGTGTCTGTTACACAGATTTTACAAAACATTTCCTACCCATTTTCGTCACTGTTCGCTCTAGACCAATTCCACCGCGAAACGACAAATCACTGATTAGAAATTTTGAAATCAGCTGGCCACCAAGCTGTCGAATGGATCACGACCTTGCCCAAATGAGCCCCAAAGATCGCAGCGCTTCTATGCGAGAACTGTGAGAACTAGTCTCACATAAGCTTCAGTTTTAGACTGGGAGTGAACACACCTACAAATCTTACACCGTGATCACGACCAATCAGGACCTTGCCAAAGAGACCCAAAGATCGCAGCGCATGTATGCGAGAACTGTGAGAACTAGCCTCACGTAAGCTTCAGTTTTTAGACTGGGAGTGAACACACCTACAAATCTTACACCGTGATCACGACCAATCAGGACTTTGCCAAATGAGACCCAAAGATCGCGGCTCTTGTGTGCGAGAACTGTGAGAACTAGCCTCACGTAAGCTTCAGTTTTAGACTGGGAGTGAACACACCTATATCTCTTAGGCCGTGTTCATTAGGCGATTGTCGTCATCCACCTGATCCCTTCCCTTGCGGCCAATCCGTGCTAAGGAGCCTTAACGGCGCGACAACTGCCGGGGACGCGGCCTTTCGTCCAGCCCTCGGGCACGCGGCCGCCCGGCAAGACGCCGGCGTAGTCACCGGGGCCGCCGCCGCCGCCACCACCGCCGCCGCAGTCCTGGTCGCCGGTACCGCGTATTGATAGCGGGCTCGAGGCGCATGCGTGGCGGCGGCGGCGGCGACGGCGGCGGCGGCGCGGCCGGCCAAGTCGCGATTTCGCAAGCCGTCTGCGTCGCACTCGCTCCCGCCGCGCCGCCGCCGCGCCGCCCGGCGTCGCCGCTGCAGCCCGGCGCGCTCGCCGACGCCGACGCCGACGCCGACGCCGTCGTCGTCTCCGCCGCTGCGGCGCTCACCCCCGCACCCGGCGCCGCCCGCGCCGCGCCGCGCCGCGCCGCCGGCGCCGCCCTCCGCCATCCACTGGCGGCTTCGCAGGTGCCCAAGGCCATGCGGAAGTGGACTCCGACTCGCGGGAAGTTGGGCGGGGAGGCGTGAGTTGTTTGAGCGAGGACCAGGGACCGCGTGAGCGGGAGCGTCGCGGGACAGTGAACAGTGGTGGGAGTGGGAGTGGTGGTGGTGGTGGTGGTGGCAGTGGTGGTGGGTGCGTGCAGTGCGACGGGGCGTGGAGGTGTCGCGAGAGCAGCAAGAGGCGAAGGCGCGCCCCCCGACGACGGCCGCCGGCGCTGAGCGATGGCGGGCGGCGGCGGAGGCGGCCGCGGCCGCGGCGCGCCAGGCAGGCCCGGCCGGGTGCTGTCCATCGGAGTGCTGCACCTCGTCACCATCATGTGCCAAGGTGATCACCGCTTCGGCCTCCGGCGCCTGGGGGCTCCCCGCCTTTTTTTTTTTTTAATTTATTTCGGCTGAAGTCTAGTGTACGGTACCACTTAAGGAAGTCGTTCAAATCGGCATTTCGCGCATTTTTACGTGTTTGCAACTGCGCAGTTTAAATAGCTAGAGGCTTTCTTATAAAGTTCTTACTTGTGATTTCTATAAAGAGTGTATTGGTAATTATGCGATGGATAGACTCAAGGTTGTTTATAGTGAACGCGAGGGCAGAAGGCCCGAGCCTCGCCGTGACTTGGGTCCGGGCAAGCGAAGCGAGAAAACTTGCCATTGAAAGTAATTTGGCATTATAATGCGGCGGAGACAAACCGAATGAGGGCGACCAAAAGTTTATGAGCCATGAAAATCGCCTATCGGTAAGTTTTATTCATTTCGCATCGTGTCTCTAAGGGGGTACCGTACACCCTACTTTAACCATTATTTCTTCTCGTTCGACGTACTTGTCTTTCGAGGAGGTTAATTATGCAGTACATATTAACTTTTTGGGAAGGGCCATCCATAAGCAGTGGTTTATATAACTCGGACGAATGTAATCATAGTGCTAAATTAAATGAAGCTAGGTTGAAGTTTGTTACAGTTTGATCAATTCACAGTAATGGAGGATTACGGTGGTTTGAATCGGTCTTTGGGATACCTGGATCTAATACGTGGGGATGCAGCATTAGGCTCTCCGCCTGAAATAAACTTCTTACATATCCAGGCCACACACCATGTTAGAGGTTTTCTGTTGATTCCTACGAATACAGATTTCCGGGAACAACTATTGCGTCCGTCCGAGACAACGAAAGAGTGAAGATCAGTTTTAGACTTCAACGCAACTTCACCGTTATCTATGAACCACCATTTCTCTGCGGTCTGCGCGAAACAAACTACGCGGGAAACGGCTACAAACCTCTACGTATAAAGATGAATCGTTATAGTCGGCTACTCTGTAACCAGTCGCCGGTTCATTTCAGGCGCCTGGTGGCTTTCCGCATTCGTCATCAGGCTCCGGACAACTCCTTAAGTTTAACAACTTGTCAGCCGCAATATCCAATTGTCTGCGACCTACAATGTGAACCACTAAAACACGCTATTCATTAACAACTTACAGAGGTTCACGTGTATTTCTATGAAGCATGTCCGACATTGCTTACTTCTTGTCAGTTTCTGTACTACAATGATTACCAAAGTAAGACTCGTGATGTTTTTCTTTTATAAGCATTACATTATTTTGAATGGATGTGAAAGTTTCTCCTCCTAATAAAGCTTACAAACGCGTTGCAATTTCTGATGCGTTACTTCTTATTCTTGGCTATATTTCGACCCGATCACCGGTGACTGGTTACAGAGTAGCCGACTATAACGATTCATCTTTATACGTAGAGGTTTGTAGCTGTTTTCCCGCGTAGTTTGTGTTCGCGCAGAGTAATGGTGGTTCAAGATAACGGTGAAGTTGCGTTGAAATCTAAATTTTATCTTCAGTCTTTTGTTGTCTTGAACGGACGCAAGAGTTATTCCCGAAAATCTGTATTCGTAGGAATCAACAGAAAACCTCTAACACAGTGTGTGGCCCGGATATATAAAAAGTATATCATATTTACATTCGCTTCGGTTCACCCTTAATGGTTTGCCAGCCCGCCTGATGCTTCCGATGGGAAGTAATGCATCGCCGCGGGTCGTTGATTTGTGTTAATTCCCAGTGGTTTACAATGACTCGCGGTATCACGATTCGCAGAGATTCGCCGGGGTTATCATTGTCTGCCGTTGATACCCGGTGCTTCATCATGGTTCATGTTGATTCACAAAGATTCAGGGATTCATCAAAAGTTGCACTGATTCGCGGTCTTCGCGTTAATACGCATTATTTCACGGTGCTTCGAGATTATCCATGTTGTTTCATGGTGACTGACAGTAGTTAGTGATGGTTCGCGGTGATCCGCGTTGTTACGTGATGATTCGTGATGACCTGCGGTGTTTCGCGGTGATTCACGGTGCTCCGTGGGGGCGCTCTGGCCCCCAACGGTCGCGGGCAATTTTCGTCGTTTTAATTACGGGCTTGCTCAACGAGAACGTCCATATTTGCGGGCTAGTGAGCAGACGTGTGGGCGCCCGATGAAATTAGACGCGGCTTTGAGAAGGGCCGCGACCTCGACCGCGCTCCGCGAAGGCTGCGGGTCTTTAATGAAAGCGCTGGATAAGCTGCGTGTACGCAGTCCAAAGAGCATGCATGATACGCGAGCCAGCCGCGGCGAGGTGCCTGGACGCCAGCGGGTAGCCGCTTTCTACATCATCCACGTACAGACGCGCTTGAATATTTGAACCCCTGAACTCTCTGTCCGTATGAAAATTTCTTGAGTGATTCAATTTATTCTCACTTGTTCAAATATCGTAGGATTCTAGGCAGTCTTGTATTTTGAGTTCTTTTTCCTGACTTGTGAGTCAAACGTAATTGCCGTGAAAGTTTTCGACACATTGCAGAGTCTGTTCAATATTGGATTTACTAAATGTTTCCCTTCAGAACAGTTAAAATATACATATGCAGGTTTTGTATTAACTCGCTCAGTTATTCTCGTGTATTTCTCTTCCGTCTGATTTGAGCTACGAGTGGAAACTTCAACGACAATCCGAAAAACCAACATAGTTTTATTCTTCTTCCTTTATAAGCCCCGAACGCTCACAATAAAACTTTCCGAAACGGAAGTCTGCAGAAGGGATCAGAGCCGGCGCTCCTCTTATTACTGACTTCCGTGGCCGGCGGCGGCGGCGGCGGCGGGTGCCGATCGTGACGCTTTTGCGACGTCACAGAGAAATTAATCGACGAGCGGATAAGGAAAGAGTAACGTTTGGGGCTCTGAGATCCCAGAAGGGAGAAGGCGGCGGGGATGTTTCCATGGAGATATTTTGGTCTTCGTTTACAATGAACTGAGACAGGTAAAGCGAACGGTTTGCGGCGTACTTCCATGAGTCGCTCCGCGGTTTAGAATTTCCCTACGGCTATAAACAAATAGTTGGAAAACAATATAGTTGATTTGATTTATTTCAGACTTGTATGGCCTCGTAAATACCTCTACGTACATATACACACATACTTCACATTATAATACAATATATAATTTCATTGCAAGAATTATAACACGTGATATAAAAATGTAATAGCAAAGCTACAAAAAGACTATCCATCTTGATACATAGTGCACAGGGCGATCACAGTGATGCACAAATTCATTAAAGGAACCGACGCCACCTGTCCAGACCGTATTTTGAAGTTTCACACTGTTGAACTAGCCATTCAATTTGACAATCAATATTGACCAAATATTCTCCTTAGGCATACCTAAAAGAAATAATGAGTAATAATAGAATTGTCAGTACCGTTATGCCACAACATCAAACGAAATTCATTTTTAGAATTCCTAAAAATAGGAAAATTTATTGTATGAACTTAAAAATATTTGGGAATTAAGACATACCACTCTTGATATCTACGGAAAGCCTTGTCACCGAAAGTTATAAACTCATGTGACTTCAAGAACCAAAAGATACATAAAGAACATAGAATATCGCGGTTCTGCTGGAAACAGACCTTCGCAGGAAAATGTCGTTTGTAGGTCCAGAAAATTCTTTGCATTTCTACTTTACTTGCATTTCTGCATTTGTTGAAATAAATTGCAATTTTGCATTTCAACGACTGAACCTTTTTCTACAACATCTCTGGGAAAGGCATGTGCTGTTTATCAGCAAGAAAAGGAAATATTGTTATAACAATAATTATTATTATAAAAATTACATATTATGAGTTATGAACAAGACACATTTGCGGAGAAGTGTAAATACATTTACTTTTTAAAAACAAGATCATCACAGCCTTTATCCACTCGATCAATGGAAAATTGTTCAAAAACCACAATAATCGATGGAGAGTCGCACATCGACAGTAAATAATAGGATGAATCCAGAGGAAAAGCGCCAGATGTCCCGAAATATTGTACATACGCATCCTTTGATTCAAAATTGACCCTGATATACAAAATATAGGACTTTGATGATTTATTACCAATGGACCGTCAATATGTCTAAATATAAGGAATATATTCCCGTAAATGTACCAAGGTAATTTTTTAAAAAGCTCCTCGCGTCTGCTGGCTGTTTTTGCACAACCGCTTACAACTTGGGGGTCTTGACTCTTCGTTGCATCGCAAAACTTTCTGAAACATTTTAGAGAACTTTTATTAAGGAGTAGCGAATGTTTCCTAAGCCCTCAGATGACATTTTCTTGATTAAGTTTGGAAAATACTTTTCACAAATTGGCAATGGGGCAGCAAGTTTGCATTGCGAAACTAATCAACCGCTAGGTATTGTTCTGAAGATCTGAATTTCGATGAAAAGTTTTTTAGAAATATACCATTTATAAAGTGATATATTATAGTTAGCTAATTAATAGATTTTCAATAATAATAATAATAATAATAATAATAATAATAAATAATAACAATAATAATAAAAATTAATGTTGCGCTAGATGAGGACGTTGGATGCTACAAATAATATTAATAATAATTCATTTTTGAAGATGGCAAGGCTGATAAATTAATCAAATTGGAAATGTTCTTTTAAATACGTTTACCTATTTTAATAATAGTAATAATTTACTATTATTACTATTTTAATAATACGACTCTTCACTTTCACAGATTCGCACTGTCGGCCTACTTACTGAATCAGCATTTGCCGAATAACAAATCTTCTTCACGAAAACGGTTTTTCGAATAAAGCGCTTTCTTAAACGCACACAGAAGTGCACGGCGCAGGCAGCCGGGCGAAGTCGAGGGCAGCAGTTCGGGAGGCGCACGGATCTCGGGACCGCCGTGGAAGGGAAGGCCGCGACGCCTTGGCTCATACGTGCGCGCGCCTACTTTCCAGTACAGTAAAACGCGATGATCGTCTCCTATATTGTTTCAGTAGTATACCTTCCCTTTGCGGACTCTCACACGCAACTAATATTTATAAATGAGGTCTCTAAAGAAAGATACATTCATCGGAGACGTGACGAATTGCACATTGACTTTAAAAATAATGAAGGATTTGTTTAAAAAACGCATATAAATATTCACGTAAAATGCAACCCGCAGCGTACGTCAGGATTTTAAAATCTATATCGTTAAATAACTCCTAAAAGAAGCGTTTTAGGGCCTTAAAAAACTAAACTTTAGAGGCCAAAGGCCTCAAAGACACGTTCCTCATACCGTAATATACAGGATGAAATCTTCTTGATCATTCATAGTATATTTTTGCTGGTTTGACGCTTCTCCATTCTACACCACCTGTTTAGAGCCTGTAGAATGTGCACCTGTTTGTGAAATTACTAATTACTTGAAATTCTATGCGATTAAATTACAGGGGTGTTCCTTTTCGCTCGCTAGCAAAGTTAAGTAAGAATAGTTTGAATTGACCAAGGGTGTATTCCATTGTTATCAATTACCAGGTGGCATACAGAACAAGTGACGGAAGATAAGCGAGTCTTGAAGAACATTATATTGCCGGCTTAATATGGAAATGAAAAAATAAAGAAGAGGATGAGATATAGCATGCGAGAGTTCTCGCACGGGTACGCTAGTTCATTCATAAATGTACGAACATATCGGTCAATGGTGCGCATGCTGATTAAAAAACTAGTGGTGCGAAAACAGCACGTATTTTCACCTAAACATTTACGCGAAAAGTACTCAATATTTTGAAATTGTGTTCACAATCTTATTTCAAGACTTATCTTCAAGGAACAGATTTCACTAAGGGAACATTTTTATGTCTTTATAATTGTATTTGTGAGAAGACATCGAAAAATGTTTCAATTTTTGCAATTTTCGAAAAATCAGAGTTTTCAACGATAATGAGACCTACACGAGACCTTCACACTATCCAACAACGATGGAGCCAATTTTTTGAAAATTGGAAATTTCCCAGTGGTTTCATGTAAAGAACCCCCCAAAATTGAAATATCGTTTTCACATTGAAGGGGCCGCGACATCAGACAAGATTAATAGGCGTATGTTAATTTTGGAGAACATCGACTGAATGGTTTGGCCACTAGCGTTGTTCACAACGAGCGTTTTGCCATCATTCGATTTTTTGGCATCAAAGACCCACAAAACACACTATTCTGGCTTTATCACGTGTTAAAGGATTTTATCTCAATTTAATAAGTCCAAAATTTATCCATTCTTTCGTTACCAGGGTTCTGTAATACGAGTTTTTCTTTGAAAATTCGCTGTTTTTTTCACGCAGACGTACCTAACTTTCTATCTAATGCGAATGCGGTAGCGAGAAATTAAAAATAGTTTTGAATTATGACTGCTGTTTTATAACATTTATAATAGTTATTGTTTGTAAGATACCCGTGAAGCCATTTAATAATGGTTACTCATTTTTTAAAAATGTGACGTCTGCATTTCAGCCAATGGAGTGGCCAGCGAAAAACTTCTACAAGTTTAATTTTCGTAAATTTATTTTTCGTTTGGTGTCAGTATTGCAGCCCATGGTAGTCATAATGGCTTGCATTGACTTCAGGGAGAAAAAAAAATGTTAGAAACTTTTAAGAACAAATTTGCGTACGACTTATAAAGTATCCCTAGATTAATAAAAACTATTCGTCTAAATTGTCCAAGAAAAATAAGGACAAATCGGCCTATGCTGTTTAAGAACAATCTGTTAATATTTGAAACTTCAATTCAATTCAGCTCATCATTATGCTGGCAAATTATAAAATAAATTCATATTACGATGATTTGGAATCCAGTGCAATGTCTTGGTTGCTACTCATCCAGTTACCAACAGCAAAATGTAGATGTTCCTCTCCTGTGACAGGACAACTTTACAAAATGTACCTTAACCCTGCGGTGGGCGCGTCCCATATTTTCCCACCAGCAAGCGCGTGCGGCACTCCGTACCGCATTTATCAACTTCGATTTTCGCGTCAATAGTTATAACTTTTGTTATTGAATGTGAAGGAAATATGCTTTTTTTATGTTTTATACATTTTGTTTCATAACAACTAATTTAATACCAAACGAAATAACAATAATAAGAATCTGATCCATCACTCGTTCCCTCCGTGACTTGGTATGTGTTAACAAGTCGGGGAATGAATACGGTGCAAATGTGCCTTCTAACTTTTCTTCGGAAACAACGCATTTAAATTTGAATTAGTAGTTAGTTCTCTAAAATCTGTGCCATAAAGCTCAATACCAAAACAGCAGTAAAGAATTATAATGGATAAAATACGCAAATATGAGACTTACATGACAAAGCGCATGCGGTACGGAGTGCCGCAACCGTTGCAGTTTGAATTACTAATGAATCGATCGGCAGTGTCTAAAATCGTGATTTGAGTGGCATTCGGTTGAAAATATAGTAAGTGAAGAATAACTATGAGCTCAATAGTGGGACGCTAATTATTTATACGAAATCAACAAAAATGTAAGAATGCGGCACTGAGTGCCGCTACGCGCCCGCCGGAGGGTTAATGTGTGGAGAACCTTTCCGAAAAAATTAACCTTTCGGAATTGGCCAGTGCACCTTCTAGCCGTGCGCTGTTAGCCAGAGGCGCCTGCAGGGGGAGTGAGCGCGCGACGGAAATGGTTGTGCGGACGACATTAGAGTGGCATTTGCGTGTGGGTGAAAAAATGAGAATAACGCAAAGGAGTAAGTTGGCTTTTTTCTCAGAAATCATCTATAACATTTCTGACTAAGCGTTAATCAATCAAATTCGTTCTATGCTGGTCATATGTTTATCGGCGAATCTTCATGTTCTATTGCTTTTTTTTGTATGTAAATGCGTTGCATGAGGTTTACAATCAATGTGCTGTTCCCACTGATAAAAATCAGAACACCGTCAACATCCGATGGAGTCTCAACAGGCTACCGAGGTTGGCGTGGGGGCGGCATGGGGGTCGTCGTCGGGTCGTCGTCGGGGCGGCGTCGGGGCGCGTCGGGGCGGCGTCGGGGGCGGCGTCGGGGGCGGCGTCGGGGGCGGCGTCGGGGGCGGCGTCGGGGGCGGCGTCGGGGGCGGCGTCGGGTGGACGTCGGGTCGTCGTCGGCTTAGCAGCTCTGAGGGGCGCTGACGTTTCGGAAAGGGACTGAGAGTGGATGGAACGACTGGAAGGTGGATCAGTAAACCTTGGACCTGATAGCAAATTCGTACTGAAGAAATGTGCAGAAACACAGTCCGATAACACAAGTGAAAGATTTCATTGTTCGTTTGAATGTGGAAGGAAGATGAGACGGGCGTATCAAATGAGCCTCCTTTTGGGTGATTTCTATTGCACACAAAAATCACCTGAAGCAACTTCTTCGATATAAGTCATTTTAGACTCATTTCAGATTCATCAGGAACGCACACACCATGAATAGCGTTGTACTTCAACAGAAATTATAAATGATTTTTTCCCTAAATGATTAGATTATAATCGTCCATTTAATTCTTCTAAAACAGCAAATACAAGATTTTTGAAGTTATTTTAAACAGAAACTGTTTTTTATCGTTAATAATGTAGTATAATAGTATTGTTATTTCACTGAAACGAAAAATTCTAAAAGTAGAAAACTTTCTTTCCCGATATTGTGAACGACTTGCAACTTGAATTGTTAGATTCTTTTCTGCAGAGGGAACGACAACTATCCAGCGCATGTTTGTCTGCGTTGCAACAAAAAAAGTTTCAAAATTACTTTCGCAATGTTCTATTTTAAAATAGATCATTGATCCCGAGCATTCGTCTTTGAGAAATACAGTGCCCATCCACGACGCCGTGGCAGATTTTCGTTTCCATCAAGCCGGGGAGGCGTGGGCGGTCGGTGGGTCGGGAGTGGCTCGGGGAGGGCTTGGGGTTTGCGAACGGCGATGCGGGCGCTGGCGGCTTAGAAGCCGCGGGGCGGAACCGGGATGTCCGGCAGCTAGCTACCGTTCTGCGCTGCTTCGCGTCAATCTGAGAAGGGCAGCGCGTTGGCGGCGGAGACGGCAGCACGGCGAGAACGGAGGAACACGATACGAACGGCGAGAGAGCTCCAGCACAAATGCGAATCCGTTAATTCATAATTAACACATCTTGCGTAGGTCTTAACCCTCCGGCGGGCGCCGTAGCGGCACGCAGTGCCGCATTCTTAAATTTTTGTTGATTTCTTGTAAATAATTGGTGTCACACTATTGAGCTCATAGTTATTTTTCATTCATTATTATTTCAACCGGATGACACTCAAATCACGATTTTAGACACTGCCGATCGACAGTTATTCATTAGTAATTCGAACTCTGCAACGGTTGCGATACTCCGTACCGCACGCGCTTTGTCATGTGTAAGAATAATATTTGCGTATTTTATCCATTAGAATTCTTACTGCTGTTTTGTTATTGACATAGATTTTGGAGTACTAACTACTAATTCAAATTTAAATGCGTTGTTTCCAAAGAAACGTTAGAAGACACGTATTCATTCCCCTTCATGTAACATCTACGAAGACACGGAGGAAGCGAGTGATGCATCAGATTCTTATTAATATTGTTATTTCGTATGCTATTTAGTTACTTATTTTGAAATAAAATGTATAAAAACATAAATTAATATTTCCTTCGCATTCAATAACAAAAGTAATAACTATTGACGCGAAAATGGAAGACGATAGATGCGGCACGGAGTGCTGCACACGCCTGCTGATGGGAAATGATGGGACGTGCGCGCCGGAGGGTTAAATAATTTTTGAACTACCATCTTTCTTCAAAGTCTTCAATTGTATGAAGTGTACTGTTGTGTAAAGTCCTTGTGAGTACAAATTATAAGTTTAAAAATGATTATTTAGAACATAATATAATAAAAATCCTGGAAATGTTCTGTGCATGATGAATGAATGGGAAAATAGAAGTAGCCAATATACGCTTTAGAATGTAAGACTAATGGGGATGAACTCTTGAGTTTTTCTGTCATTAAGAAAACGCACCATGTGATTTTGTGATCGTAAACTATTCTGCAGTCCCACTTCTTAACACCCAACTTTTACCAAAAGCATTTTTAACAATATTTTAATCATAAAATTACGGGAGAATATTAGTTTGAATCTAGAATTAGCATGTTCGGTTACGTCTCTTACTATTTAAATTAAGTGTCTCATAATAAGATACCGTTAAATTTTCCAATATCGAATACTTGCGGTATCTAATATAAGGGTGTTGTTATTGTTATTCTCATTATTTTATAAATATGAATCCAGAATGATGAATCATTTATGGCCTCATTCAAGTCTTACTTTATTCAAGAACTTGAAACATGGTTTCTAACAATCGTTATAGAGGATTAACCTATTATCAAATTGACAAACTTATGGGTAAAGCTTATGTGAGTGACGCCACTCTCTTGATATCTGTATCTGATCTACACATACACATTTAGATATACATGATACACATGTACACACCTTTAGATACACATTGATTTAGATACACTGATACACATTTAGAAAAAATAAAAACTCTTATTGATCAACTAAGTACAATTTTGTTGTTTTCACTACTTATTTGCCTGTCCGAAATTAGGGCACCCTCTCATTCAAAATATTACTAGTCATATTACTAGCAGCGGGAAAGATCACCGCCACCTCCCAAGAAAGAAAATGCACTACACTTACGGGACTAACGACACTAGTTGACGCGCCCGCAATCACTAATAATCAGTCAATCATTCTATAACTTACAATGTGTTGCGTCAAGTAGGGTGACGAAACTTCAAAATGCTCAGCTAAATATTTTATACCGGTTATTAACTGTAGTTTCTCTGTTTACGATAATCACCGACTATTTATTATCAAATCATTACAAAATACGTAATTTATTATTTCAAGGACTTTGGAAAACAAATTTAATTTTTTAAGTTAAATTTTCTGAAGTCTTCGGTTCACCGAAGGTAATACACCTGTAGGTAATACTTCCCGTAGGGAGCATGAAAATAAATAAAATATTGTCACCGTAGCATGCCTTCTTGTCTGGGTGCTAGTGGGGGCTCGCAGCAACTGTGCGGCCAGGGGCTGGGGCCAGGGGCAGACGCTAGTCGGCGGCGACTTGGAAGCGCCTGGAGTCGCCGGCTGTGTCGCAGCAGGCCTCCGTTTCGCGGCTTTCCGTGGACGCGTAAAGCCGCAGGGTCGGCCGGCGGGGCTGAGCGGGGCGGGGCGGGGGTGGGGCGGGGGCGGGGTGAGGGCGAGGGCGGGGGCGTGGGCGAGGGCGGGGCTGGGCGGGGGCGGGGCAGGGGCGAGGTGGGAGCGAGGTGGGAGCGGGGGCGGGGCAGAGGCGGGGCGGGCGAGGGCGGGGGCGTGGGCGGAGGCTGGGTGGGGCGGGCAGGGGCGGGGCGGGCCGGGGAAGGGGCGGGGACGAGGGCAGGGACGGGGGCGGGGCGGGGGTGGAGAGGGAGCGAGCGCCTGCAGCAGCGCTGAGGGGGCGCAGTTCGAGGGCCGGCGCAGGCGCTGCCCCGGAACGGGTCGTGGATTTATAATTCAGGCGGAGGCGGAGGCGCGCCGGCGTGCACCGGGGGCCCCGCCAGCCACGGCCACTGCGGCTGGCCCGCGCGCCCTCGCCACGTCACGCCACGCCACGCCGCGCCGCGCCGCGCCACGCCTTGCCGCACGTCGCCCTGCCACGCCACGCCTAGCCTAGCCACGCCACGCCACGCTACGCCCCGCCAAGGCTCGCCACACCAAGCCTCGCCTCGCCAAGCCACGCCACGCCGCGCCATGCCACGCCGCGCCACGCCGCCCCGCGCCGGGCCTTGCCGCACGTCGTTCTGCCACGCCACGCCTCGCCTAGCCACGCCACGAACGTCACGCCTCGCCTCGCCTCGCCACGCCACGCCACGCCACGCCACGTCTCGCCTTGCCGTACGTCGTCCTGCCACGCCACGCCTCGCCTCGCCACGCCCATGCCACGCCATGCCACGCCACGCCACGCCAAGCTACACCAAGTCGTGCCTCGCCACGCCACGCCACGCCTGGCCACGCCACGCCTAACAAGCCTAGCCAAGCAAAGCCACGCCACGCCACGCCGCGTCACGCCACGCCACGCCAAGGCTCGCCACACCAAGCCTCGCCTCGCCCGCCACGCCCCGCCACGCCTCGCCACCCCTCGTCACGCCACGCCACGCCTCGACAAGCCACGCCACGCTTCATTCATTCATTGGTTACTGATTCCCGAAGCGTCAACCGCTAAGGACATAGTCCCGTAAATGTAATGAATGTTTTCTTCTGGGGAGACGGCAGTGATCTTCCCCTGTTGGATGGCGAGATCCGGCATCGTCCTACAGTCGATTGCTGTTTGTCCAACCAGGTATCTCCCACTCGAGTAGCACGGCCGAATCCAGGACAAGCTTTAAGCTCCCGACTGGTCTCCCCGCATATGTGGTAGTACTGTGCTTGTAAGTGATGTGTAAGTAAGGTGGTGAGGATAGGACAAGGAAGAGGAAGGAAAGACAGCCAGTGGTCTGTGGCTGTTTGTTAGGACACTGCTGCGGAATTCGACTGGTGTTCATGGGAAAACCACGAAAAACTACCGATCAGAGCAGCCTGCCATAGAATTCTCCTCCAGACAGTGGCTGAATTCGACCTATCTAGCTAGTGTCGAAAATCCTACGACGCTCGGTATTCGTATCCTAGAACCAGTCAGAGGCAGTGCAGTGACATCAACTGATGCCCTCACCCACGGAAGCCAGTGGTACGAAGATCATAGAAATTGTATTAGATTTTTACACACATCAACATTAGCTTTTTGTAACTCTTAAATACAAAAAAAGCATGACGCGTTGTCTGGCTTAGAGCGTCAATTGGTGCATTCATGTCAACGCATGGCATTCATGGCAACGCTGATCACGAGGCCCTAGAGTAGGAGTTCCGACAGAGGCCTCGACATACCTTCACAAGGAGGCCGTTTGGAAGAAACTTCTATCTGGCTGCTCTGATCGGTAGTTTTCCGTGTTTTTCTTCGATCAACACCAGGCGAATGCTGGAACAGTGCCAACTGAAGCGAATGCTGCAACAGGGCTTTTTCTTTGAAGTAAGTGAACTTTGTAAATATTTAGCATATTGGTAATATAACTAGAAACATTACCGACCGGCCTCAATTGAAAAATGAGGTGATATAATGATACGACTCTTTGGGCGCAATCAAGTTGATTGTTTTTTTAATGACAAGTAGTAGCTCTCTGCTTTACATAAGTTTGAAGAAAAAATAAAACAAATGGTAATGATAAATTCACTTTTAAATTATCACTTTTACATCGTTTTGCGCGGTGTTACATAGCGTTTCCCTACAAAAAGTGAAATATCACATACCAATACACCCGAACGCCTGAAATAAAAATATAAAATCTTGATATGAACAAATTGTGAGCGAACTTCAGGAATGTGTAGGTCCGTAATTCTTACATTAAGATTTGAACATAAGTTTGAAGTTTTAGTTTGTAAATACGATTTTGTGAAGTATTTTTTCTATGCACCGTTTTATTGCTTGTGTAAGTTATCACATCACAAATGCTAATAGGAAGCTCTGCTTGAAGTATTTATTTCATTTAGGAAATTTCAGGAGGGAATCAAGGGCTTTTCCTGCAAACGGGCCCCCGGCAATGCGTAATTGCTGAGCAATTACCGACAGAGTATCTCGCTTCTGGGAATTTGTGAAGTAGTATTGGCTTTCACTACCTCCATTGCTATAAGTTCCTATTTTACACTTCCTCGTGATTTAATGGTTAAATCGTTCCTAGGATTACCTTTCCAAACTTTCGAACATTGGTATCCAAGATCACTTTATGTGAGTATACGAGCTACGAATATATTCCCAGAACTGAGTTGATGCAGAGTATTCAAGCTACGACTATACTCGTAGAACTGAGTTGATACAATCAAATTTAAGTGAAACCAATATCTTTTATTGGAGAAAAATGGTTTTTCGCATCCATAATTCTCATTCTAAATAAGTATGTATGTAATCAATAATTGGCATGAAATATTTGCTTAGTATTAAATCAATATATGCGAAATATAATGCTAATTTTTTCTATTAAATTAAATGAATTAATTATTTTACCATGCGATTAACATTTTGGATGCTAAAACATTTTTCATGAAAAGTTAACGTTGCCCAATGTTTTTGCAAATACAATCAATTTACGTTGTCTTTTCTTGTCTTCACATTCGTAAAAGAGAAAGTGTGTGGTTGGGTGAGCTTCTTTTTAATTAATTTACGAGATATATCGAAATTAAGAGATGCTTGTCTTCTAGAGGGTGTGTCATTGTATTTGCGGTTGTGTTTGTATTTAATCGATGTGCGGTGATCTTATCTGATAATTCCATTTGTATCTGAATTTCTCTCAGGTTCTAATATTGGTATCGCGGTGCCGCGGAGAATGTAATCTTGTTACGACTGCTTTTTACCACGCAGCCTGCTCTGATCGTTTTCTTTTTTCGGAAGAAAAAAGCAACACGCTGGAAACGGTTGTATTTGCAAATTTCGCGTGACATCACGTATTCTATTTTTCTTGCTCGCGTTTTCCTACTTGCAGAACGGTTCTGAAGAAACAATGAATACTAGTAAGCTGTGCTTCTGATAAATTTATTTGGCAGAAATAATAGTTCAAAGAATAAATTGTCTTTAAAGTAGGATATAAAATTCGATTACGTTTGCACTCTAAGGATGTTTATTTCAATAAAACTTTGTGTTTGTTGCAATGAAACATTTTAAGCAGGACTCACTGATAAAGAGACGGTACATAACTCTGTCTCTTTGTTTGTGATTTGCATTAACAATAATTTATTTAATGCATCCAGTGACGAGGGGGAAACCTTAATAATATGATAAAAGAGCTTTACATATTTTTATTGGAGCGCATGCAGGCAAAGGTGGAGCATTTTACTATGCGACAAACAAAAAACAATTTTCATTCTTACTTAGCATATTGCTGAAACGCCATTTTTGTTAAAACGGCTACAAATTTTTTCAAAGAAAATTGCCATTTATTACAAGGTTTTACTGTTCTTTAATATTTTGTGATTAATATTTCCCTTCTACCATTACGAAACCGAAAAATTAAGAAAATGTCAAAAAAATATACTTTAGGCGGCGATAGATGGTAGCTGGCACGAGTATGTAGCAATTCCGAATAGCTAACCCAGACACAAGGAAATTGAAAACTAATACGGGAAAGTCTGTGTCATTCTGTAGCACCACTAGTTCTACTTTAGCGGAACGTTGTAAATGGAGGAGTGACTGAGATCCCCACAAGCTACACTTTTGATGTCTATGAGTTGAGCTTACCAATGTGCTCTCCGATAAGTGATTTTCCCATTCAGAATAATGTAAGTCTATTAACTCACAAGATGGTAGGAGAAAATCTGGATGATTATCTGACTCCTTGTCGAATCAAACACGTCTAATATTAACCGAGATATTCCTCAAAACTGGATTAATGTGACTTATCGATATCAATCGCTAAATAATTTATTTATATCAATAATACCAAGTCTTGAAAGACTTAATATCTGAATATTTTCTTAAATTGTTTCTGTGAAAGTTTTTTGCAATGCAGGGATCAATAGTAATTCTTCTGAGTAATGTTTACGATATGCAAATTAATCCTTAATTACATTTTTGAAGTTTACTAACATCGAGAAACCGTTTTCTTCTCTCGAGAAATCCCAACTAAGTTAAACTTGTTACGAATAAATCTGTTTGAAATGTTTTGTTCTGTAAATATAGGATTTTTATACCAAAATTATAATAATCCACGGAAATTCTTGTAATGGTTTTCTAGGACCAACTATTTCGTAAACATTTTATTCCATTTATGTAGCTTTTGTTTAATGCATCTTATATACGTCAGTATCCGAAGTGATGGATCTAGAAAGCTGCTTGACTATTTGATAGCATTCCTCAAATGCTGATGTAACTGCATACATACTAACATTTAACGTACTGAACTCCGCATATCGTACCAGGCGTTTTGTTCTACTCTACCACCACCAACGCCACTACCATTTTTTCACTGTGATTATGGAAACACAATGAAGTTGTCTGTCTTGGTCCAACTTCCCGTCTATTCAGCCTTGCAAGCGATCTTCTTGTCAGTTTTCTTCACTAGGTGCTTCTTTTACAGTAATGCCTCCTACAAACTCTAATGATGGTAAAGTTTATTATTAATTCTAGCAGTTACACATTCTAAATGAAGTGTCTTGGGGGAAGTAATCTGCTCACCTGGGACTTGCCACTTAAAATGTCGGCTATTCCGATTGCTCGGGTGATGGAAACCGCCATTCTGCCGCGCCTGCTCGCTGAGACGACGAACAGGCGCGAAGGTTCGGCAATTCGCCAGATTAATAAGGGAAGGCTCGGCGCCGTCCGTGAAAGCTCGGCGCGACCGAAGTATCGGCGAAATTTTACACTCGGAGCCATCGCGCCGTGAAATTTAAAGGGTAAATTACATGGAGAGGCTCGGAACACGGTCGATAAGGAGTGAAAGAGGGAGACATATCCTGAAGCAGGGCGAGTCTCATGGAAAGAAATAGAGGGGTTTTGATTTTAATATCAGGGAGTTACACGATCCATTGCGATAGGTCGTCATCGAGGCCGTGATTATTATATTTTGCTAAGAAGAACGAAAAAACTCTTAAATACGGAAAATATATTAATATTAACGCATGTTAGGTAATTTAATACTAAGAAACATCTAATTATTACACTTAAGTAATGGTAAATGCTTGAGTAATGTAACGCAGATATTTTTTGTAATATATTTTTTATATATTATACACACACAAAATTCTCTCATTAGTTTAACAATGTTGGGGAAGAACAATTTGTTTCAGAGTTAAAGGGAAATGTTTAATAATCAATTTGTTTTGAAGTTAATTTTTTACTGACCATAGTTATGTACTCAAATGGTCATGACAACATTGTTTAATCCAGACATTAATTTTAGGAAGATACAAGCCAGGCAATATTTTAGTGCCAGACCTTTATTTAGGCGCCATATTATCCCTATCTCAATCATGATTTGTATTTCCGATAGCGAAACGATTTCACCTTAATTTTATTTCGGTCAGCAGCTGGTTCAGGTGGAGATATTTTGTAATAATTGTAGAAAATAAAATTTTAAACAGATGGTCATCCCATCATCGAAGAACACTTGAAAAGATACACTTACGTTATTATTGAGATAACATTATTCGATTCTAGGAAAGTAGGTTTAGTAAACAGTTTTCATCCAAATGTCTAATAAAAAGAATAGAATTCTCGCAAGTTATTTCTTTATTGGAAATCTGTATATTAATAGAAATTATGATTTTTTTTGACATTTCTTGAGAAAAAAAATCTGGACAGGTTGACTTCTAAATGGTATTGAATCGAAGATAATACTTCACAGGCATGCAGAAACTATTTCAATAAACTATTTTTGCTCTAAATATCAGTACTTAGACCAGAAAACACGCAATTTTGCAATGGCTGCTAGGTCCTGGACCATACGCTCAGCCTACGTCTCTTCGTAGCGATCAGCAAAACTTTCCATCGGAACAGGTGCGCCTACCCAGCGGTGTTCGTGTGTGTGTGTGTTGGTGGGTGGTGCATTTTGTTGTGAACTGAAGGAAATAAGTCAGTTGAAACGAACTACATGTAGATATCTTTAAATTGAGATTTTTTCAATTGATTTAGCTTGTTTTCTCTATTCTCTTTCCTTTTACTTTGTCGCTATCGCTTACGCAGTAGAGAAAAAGTTATGTAATGCTGCACGAAAACTGGCAAATTTTCAGCACGAAAACTCTTATTTGCAGGGCCCTGATAAAAAAAGTGGATAAATTCAGCTGTTAAATTTAGAGAAAAATCTAACACGTGGTGTAGCCAGAATCCATATTCTGTGGAACCTTGGTACCGAAAAATTGAATGACGGAAAGACGTCTGCCTGTCTGTCTGTCCGTCCGTCCGTCTGTCCGTCCGCCTTTCTTTGAACAACGCTAGCCGCTAAACCGTTCCGCAGATTTAATCTAAAATTGATGTTCCCCAATCAATTTGGCTGATGTGGCGGTCCATTGAACTTACCTATATTTTAATTTTGAGGTGTACTTTACATGAATCCCCTGGGACATTTTTTAAATTTTCAAAAAAATGGCTCCATCGTTTTTGATGAAATTTTTTGTTGCATAGTCTAAAGGACGTTTAAGAGAATGATGTTGGTCATACTAGCTAAAATCTCTGATTTTTCGAAAATTTCAAAAATTCAAAATGTTTTCCTCTTTATACAACTAGTTATAAAGGTTGAGATTTTCTCCCTAATTAATTCTTGCTTAAATATAGATTTTGAAATAAGGTCATGTACAATTTTTCGAACATTTGAATACTTTTTGCGAAATTTTGCGAATATGAGCCAGAAAATATGTGCTGTTTTAGCATCACTAGTTTCAATTGATTCAGGTTATTTTCTCTATTTTTCTCTTTTTGATCCTGTATCCCTGATTAATCTGTTGCGATGAGAAACTCTTTGCTCTTTGTCTATTTTGTCCTGATGTACTACTTCACTAGTGACATTCCATCTGAATATGACAGGTACACGTATTCAAGCACAGATGCATATGCAAACAGACACACTTCAGCACTAACACTGTCTCACACACACAAACATACAAGACTTCCCTGACAAATACATACGCTTGTTTTAACATCGCTATACACGAACGGTCTCTCACATTCTGCCACTCTCACATGGATACTCGCCTACTTGTTTGAAAACAAACATACGAGTGTGCTCTCCTCCCCTCCAATTCACATGGCCAAACATTCATCCGTTCACGCGC
This sequence comes from Acheta domesticus, assembly GCA_031308135.1. NCBI lineage: Eukaryota > Metazoa > Arthropoda > Insecta > Orthoptera > Gryllidae > Acheta > Acheta domesticus. The sequence continues at coordinate 123,292,740 of JAHLJT010003656.1, read as the reverse complement.
TATCACATGAAAAAAGTAAAAACAAAATACGCCACTCACTTTTCGTCGACAGCAAACGAGACTGCAAAGAATGATTAGTGTATTTCTGTTTCATATCCTTGCTTTACTGAGAACCGTTATGAGACGATGCATCTCTCAGGAATATGGGACCGTTTGACCTAGAAATGCCGTTATGGACCGAAGAAATATTTTACTTTCAGACCGCTTGTTCGAAAAGATGTAAGCAGTTGGTAGCGTGTTCAACATTGTTTACTGCTGCTATTCTAGAATTGTGGCAATGTCATGCAGATGTAAAGTAAAGATACCTTTTATGCGACGATCAATCGATGAAAGATGATAGATTCTAGTGAATATAAAACTGTAGAGGGAAGTGAATTATGAGCATTTAAAGTAGCAAGTTATACGGAAAGGTACGAGCCCGTACCACGTATAAAGAGTTGGAAATAATAAAACAACACAAGCAGCCTGAACTAGGCTGTATATATTATTTCCAGACGTTTAAAATACTTATTAAAATAAGTTTGTAATACATACGTAAATCTGATTTTTTTCAGATATTTACATTATCTTTAGAAAAATAGATTTTCAGACTGTGAATCGCTTCTATGTTTCCTATTTTCCATTCCATTTGTTGACGGTCATTCCGAAGCGTGTGAAGAAAATAGGCGAATAATTATTGGCCAATATTTGACTTTTTTGAAATGTGATTTTTAAAACGCAGCCGAGGCAAACGCAAGCCCAGTAACATCGAAGTAGGTAGTAAAATTTATTTATTCCAAGACAACATATTTTCATTCTGAAAGAGATTTCTTCTTTCGTTGCGTATTTTTACGTTATGCCTATTTTATTTAGTACTGTATTTATACGTACTTTATTCGGAATATGTATTTCCAATTTCGCGAGTTTGACGAGAAGATAATACAAAGTATTTTCAGCTTAGTCACCAATTTATCAGATCAGACGGTACATTAAGAGAAAAATGTGCAAGTCAGGATCTGAGAATTTTATCAAAGATGGACGTGAAGAGTCGGTGCAGAAACTGAAAATAAGGCAGAAAATAGAAGTTCCCTCTTGCCAAGGGCAGTATCTGCAGAACAAACAGCACAATAAAAGTCACCAAGCAAGAAAGCGGATTTCTAGTGTTAATGGGATCGTAACTAAATTCAGATACATACACATACTCTGTGTGTGTGTGTGTGTGTGTGTGTCGACGAGTGGGAGCGGGGAGTGCATGTGGATCATTTTATAAGGGAGTTTCACCGACATTTTCCATTTTGTTTTGTACAGAAAACTCATGGCAAAGCGACGTTCATTTCGACACTCTACTCATTCGGTATCGAAACTGGATGAATGGATAGGGCGTTTTTAGTCGTCATTTCATTTTCTTGTACGTAATGGTGATGAAAACATTTCCTCTGGACTCGCCAAAAATCGCTGAAGATCTAACACCTAAACGTCGCGTCAATAATAACAAATTAAGTTGGGTTATTCCACTAACGTATATGTTCTGTAATCTGTAACATTCCACTAACTTTCCACACGGAAAACTTCCACTAACATTTATGTTCTGTAATTACACAGAGAGTAATGATACTATAGGAATGAACTAAAATGTAATGAGTAGGAAATTTCGTTAACTTCAACAAACGTTAAATTCTTTTTAATGGACTTCCTCACTTTTTTCCAAATATTCGCAAATATCTGAAAGAGTGCATACTTAAATTTTCTTATGACGTATAGTAAATGTTTAGAACAAAACTTACCTCTTCACATTTATACCCCTTTATTGATAAAGGTTATCCCCGAAGATAGAGCGGTGGACTCTCGTTTTGGCCTCCATTAGCATTAAAAAAAACTAAAAACAATATATTATCCGTCAGTAAACCACTTGAAATTTTGTGTCACGCCCTCTAACGCTTCCGAGATGAAGTGCACAAGCCAATTATTATTCTTTATAAGTTTCCATTGTCTAAACGTCATGTTTTCCTGACGACCGGTGCCCTGCAGGAATTCGTCCACATTAATTGAATGCGAGGCGGCATCCTGTTTGCGGGCGAGGTGCGGGGCCTCGTGTCCTGTGCGCTGCGGCGGTGGCGGCGCCCGATCGACTGCCTGAGGCCACGGCGGGGTGAGGGTGGGGGTGGGGGGCGGAGCGGGTCGCGAACGGCCTTCGGGCCTCCGCCGCCGCGGAATCGCTATCGCCGTAATTAGGAGCGGCGTCGGAGGCGGCCGGCGGCCGCAGACCCGCGGCGACGCGACGGCGCGGGCAGAGGAATGGCCGCCACGCCCCGCCACGCCCTCCACGCCCTCCACGCCCCTGGCCGGCGCCGCCGCTTTCGGCGCCCTTGCCGCCTACGCCGCTCCTCTCGCCTTCACTTCAGCCAATCCAGTCGTAGCCGCCGCTCTTGCCACCCGCTTCCCTTGCCCCACCAGACCCTATTCAGGCCGCCCCTTTCCCAGTGCCCCGCCCCCACTGTCCCCGCCACCACCGTCCCCACCCCGACTGCCCCGCCCGGACTGCCCCCGCCGCCCCGACTGCCCCAGCCCCTTGTCCCCGCCCCCACTGTCCCCGCCCCCACTGACCCCGCCCCACTGTCCCCACCCCACTGTCCCCGCTTCCACTGTCCCCGCCCCACAGTCCCCGCCCCCACTGTCCCCGCCACCACCGTCCCCGCCCCGACTGCCCCCGCCCCACTGTCCCCGCCCCTTGTCCCCGCCCCCACTGTCCCCGCCCCCACTGACCCCGCTCCACTGTCCCCACCCCACTGTCCCCGCTTCCACTGTCCCCGCCCCACAGTCCCCGCCCCCACTGTCCCCGCCACCACCGTCCCCGCCCCGACTGCCCCCGCCGCCCCGACTGCCCCCGCCCCACTGTCCCCGCCCCTTGTCCCCGCCCCCACTGTCCCCGCCCCCACTGACCCCGCCCCACTGTCCCCACCCCACTGTCCCCGCTCCCACTGTCCCCGCCCCCACTGTCCCCGCCCCCACTGTCCCTGCCACCACTGTCCCCGCCACCACTGTCCCCGCCACCACTGTCCCCGCCACCACTGTCCCCGCCACCACTGTCCCCGCCACCACTGTCCCCGCCACCACTGTCTCCGCCACCACTGTCTCCGCCACCACTGTCCACGCCACCACTGTCCCCGCCACCACTGTCCCCGCCCCACTGTCCCCGCCACCACACTCCTTGGCGCCTCTGAACGAGGCTCTTGACCCTGCCCCGCCCGCCACTCCCACCTGTCCCCGCCGCTGCTGCCGCCGTCGGTCCTGTCTCCGCTTTTCTGCCGCTGCTTCCCCCGCCGTTCTGAATTTTCGGCTGCCTGTGTCGTACCTTCCCCTCGTCATATCTACTATTTTATCCACTTGCCTTCTGTCCCCGCCGTCCTCTCCTCCCAGGCCTCGTTCTTCACAGCCGTCCTCTCATCCCGGCCACCCCCCCTTCTAGCGTTTCGAGACGGAATACGACGGATTGCAGGCACATGTGCAGCCCGTTATGTTCGGAGAAATGCACTACGGAATCCGCGTTCTGTCGGTAGAAGGGTTGCGGTGGTTGTGGGAATGCGATATGAGGGCGTTGACGAGAGTTGGGAGATGTATAGTACATAAATAGTCATGAAAAAAGCATAAGAAAATAGATCGCGATGAAAGTATATTAGAGATTATTTGCAAAACTTACACAAATGTAAATTTTTTTAAAGATCTCTCACGCCGTTAATATTCACATTTTGCACAAGTTGTAAACACTATTGAATTTGTGAGTTAAAGTGCTTAAAATACCTTCATGAATAAGTGAATAAGTAGGTAAATAGTCATGAAAGAAGCATAAGAAAATAGAACGGGGTGGAAGTATATTAGAGAAGGAGAGAGAGATCAGCAGGCATAAAGAAGTAGAAACGCCAACGTGCAAATAAAAAAGAAACGAAGCGAGAAAGACAGAGGGAAGATGGGCTCACCCGGGCGAACAAGAAGGGAAACATCCGAGAGAAGTGGAGAGCCGTGTAAACAATGCGGCAGGGCCCGTGGGAGAGCCGTGCGCGCGGGGGAAGGGGGCGGGGGGGGCAGCAGGGGGGGCGGTCCCTCGCGGGCCGTTGGGGCGGGCGCGCTCCTCTGTGACGTCACCGCGCAGATAGCGCCGCCACTGCCCCCCCACCCGCCGCCCACCGGCGCCCACGCAGCGATAACCCCGCTCCATCACGCACCGCTACGTGATGACAAGGGCGGCGGAACGGGCGGCCAGGAGACCACACGCGCCCCGTGGTAGATGCACTTTCCTAAACGGGACCCGCCCTTAGCCTTGTGTGCACTTCCCTGGTGATATACTTCGATTTTTCTTTCTTGGCGCGTGGGGGGGGTGTCATCAAAATGCAATATCTCACGGTATTTCGCGTCGTTCTCGGTTGTGCCGCTTGGAGTCGCATGATCGCGACTGTACCGAGCAGTGCTGGCGATCATGCGACTCCTAGAAAGAAATACCGAAGTACAGCGTGATTCCTTTCGCCCTCTGAGTATTGCAGTTCAAATTTTAAGTCGTTGACCGGGAGAGTGGGTGAAGGATGTCAACTGATTTCACTGCAGGGCGTCTGACCCGGAGTTCCTAGGTTCGAGTCCCGAAAGTGGCACGATTTTCGACACTAGCTTGTCAGTTATATCGAATTCAGTCTGTCTGGACGAGAATTAAGGCGGCCGGCTGTTCTGAGCAGTAGTGGTCCCTGGTTTCTCCGATCAACACCAGGCGAATGCCGGAGCAGTACCCTAACAAACAGGCCAAGACCGCGCGTGATCTTTCCTTCCTCTTCCTTATCCTTTATTCATGTCTCACTAACACACACACACACACACACACTAGCATGCATTACACTATCACATACGCCGGGAAACCGGTCGGGAGCTTAGAGCCAGTACCGGATGGGGGATGCCCCCTAGTGGGAGATACCTGGTTGGAGAAAACCCCGCTAGCCGACGGCAGGCCGGCGCCGGATCTCGCAATCCAGTGGTGGAAGATAACAGCCACCTCCCGAGGGAAAATATGCACTACAATTATGGGACTAATGACGTTATCAGTTGACGTGCCCGGAATCACTAACAATCTATCAATCAATCAATCCATCCAAGACGCTGCATATTGCTTTTTTGGTAGGCAAAGAGAGTGAGGTAGAGTGCTTTCTATGAGATTCTCACATTTCACTGACTTCAATTGCTCAATTGCCCCTCATTGCTATATTATATTCACTATCATCTTTGTATCTGTTACGACAGCTCAACGACGACATTATTACCTCTACAGCATCGTTCATCGGGAGGTCTAGGGTTTGAGTTCCGACTGTAATTCATTTTCAGCACTAGCTAGACAGCTGGGTCGAGTACAAGTACTGTCTCGAGAAGAATTCTTGCTGTCGGCGGTAATAATTGAAATTTTTCTTTAGTTTCTCCGTTCAACACCAAACTAATGCCAGAGAAGTATCTCTACAAACGGTATCTCTAAAAACGCCGTTTCCTCATAAATTCCTCCACATTTTCCTTCAAACATTTCCCACAGATAGTGCTAATTGTCCTTTTTAATATGTCATAAAATTCATTTTGGAGTATTTGTTTTTGTTTTTGCAAAAATTACACAAATGTAAGTTTTTTTATGATCTCTCACGCCGTTAATATTCACATTTCTCACAATTCGTAAACAATTTGTAAAAGTGTTTAAAATAACTTGTAATAAAGTTTTTCGAAAACTCAAAACGTTTCTGTCAATATGATATTCGTATTTACAGTATCGCTTAAACACCTCCCAATTTTTCAAAGAAAATTGCCATTTAGGAAAAGGTTTTACTGTTCTTTAATATTCTTGTAATACTATTGCCGTTCTACTATTAGGAAAGCGAAAAATGTAGAAAATGTCAAAAAATGTACTTTGGGCGGCGATAGATGGCAGCTGACAAGAATGTGTGGCAAGTCTGAATAGCTAGCCAAGACCAAAAGAAACTAAAACGAGAAAGTCTGCGCCATTCTGTAGTACGTAGTTTCGTGCTGCATTACATAACTTTCCCTACTACGTAGTAATATACATTCATATATATGGGAAAGTAAAAATTACTGATGTTGACCCATCAATAAATTAACCCTGAAGTCTTAGTCATTCTTTAATCATTGTTGCTGTCCCTAATTTAGACTTGATTCTGGGGCCATTGGACTTAGCTATCGGTGCACGAATGTCCAGTCATTTCCATTCTATGCTCAAGAGGTTACTGAGACAAACACGTCTATTTCCACTGTTGACATCTGTTGTATTGTAGTTGCCATCATGTCCATTGTCTTCACTGCGTGTAGCAGCATGTTCCCCCCACCTAAAGTGCATGATCAACCTATTCATCGCACGATTACATTGAAGTTAAAGGGGACCGTCAATGTTGGTCAGGCAGTAAATGAAATCTTGGTATTGTCACAACAATACATTATTCCTAAAGAGCGGGTCCATCTTAGTTCATTGTTGGACCCCTCAATTTACACATGGCTCTGGCGCCACTGGACTTTGCGATCAGCGCAAGGATGTTCAGTCTCTTCAATTCCTTGCTCAATGTTTTCTGAGACAAACATATCTACTTTCACTGTTGACATCGGTTGTACTTTAGATGCCATAAAGTTCGTTCTCTCCACTGAGTGTACCAGCACAGCAGCTCCAGGACTCGCCACGCGTGCATGCTGAGACGATTCATTCACACGATTACATTGAAGTTAAACGTGTCCGTCAGTGTTAGATACTTAAGAGTTACTACTGGTATTGACATAATTTGGTAAGTTAATGCCTTATTTTACGTGGTGAGACTCAGACCGTCAGGCCCACTCTTCCGTCTGACCACGCAAATTTCACTATGCTCCTTTTACCACCCAGCGGAGAAAGACGGTATTATCTCGGGCGACGAAACAGGCGATTTGAATTTAGCTCAGATGCTTCATTTAGGCTTGAGGATCTTTTACATGCAAGTAAATCTACTAACATGGGACAGCCGGCTTTACTTCCTCTCCGAAGGAAGGCGTACGATGGATTTTTTAAACACCCACGGCTTCGATCGGGTTTGAACCCGCTGTTTTGGGTACAACATTCCGATACGCTGACCGTTATACCATCCGAATCCGTAAAATAATAACAATAAAATAATCCTGAAGAACGGATTTTACCTTAATCCATTATTGTGTCTTCCTAATTGAAACTTTGTTCTGACGCCACTGGACTTTGCGATCAGAACAAGAATGCCCAGTTCCTTGCTCCATGTTTCGTGGCACCACCTCCACTTGCTCTGTGAACATTGGTCCGCCGTGTTCGCGCGGGCGCTGCGGCCACGCAGCAAACGGCCGGGGCGGCCGTTGGCGGTTAATGAAAATTAAACCCCCGCCCCTCCCCGCCCCCTTCCCTCCCTTCCCCTCCCCGCCGGCGTCTTGCTCCGCGGCCGCTGCCGGGGCGACGCCGAGGCGCTCTCGCCGCTACCAATGGCATTGCTGCTACCTCAGCTTTCGTCTGCGCTTTTGCCTCCTCTTTCGCCTCCTTTTTCGCCTCCTCTTTCGCCTCCTCTTTCGCCTCCTCTTTCGCCTCCTCTTTCGCCTCCTCTTTCGTCTTCTCTTTCGCCCTCTCTTTCGCCTCCTCTTTCGCCTCCTCTTTCGCCTCCTCTTTCGCCTCCTCTTTCGCCTCCTCTTTCGCCTCCTCTTTCGCCTCCTCTTTCGCCTCCTCTTTCGTCTTCTCTTTCGTCTTCTCTTTCGCCCTCTCTTTCGCCTCCTCTTTCGCCTCCTCTTTCGCCTCCTCTTTCGCCTCCTCTTTCGCCTCCTCTTTCGCCTCCTCTTTCGCCTCCTCTTTCGCCTCCTCTTTCGCCTCCTCTTTCGCCTCCTCTTTCGCCTCCTCTTTCGCCTCCTCTTTCGCCTCCTCTTTCGTCTTCTCTTTCGCCTCCTCTTTCGCCTCCTCTTTCGCCTCCTCTTTCGCCTCCTCTTTCGCCTCCTCTTTCGCCTCCTCTTTCGCCTCCTCTTTCGCCTCCTCTTTCGCCTCCTCTTTCGCCTTCTCTTTCGCCTTCTCTTTCGCCTTCTCTTTCGCCTTCTCTTTCGCCTTCTCTTTCGCCTTCTCTTTCGCCTTCTCTTTCGCCTTCTCTTTCGCCTTCTCTTTCGCCTTCTCTTTCGCCTTCTCTTTCGCCTTCACTTTCGCCTTCTCTTTCGCCTCCTATTTCTCGTGTTTCACCTCCGCCGTGGCCTCCGCCGTCGCCGCCGCTGCCGTTTACCACGATTCGTCCCACTTTCAAATTCCTTCGCTACTTCTCCGCGACATCCTCGCTCAAATTTATCCACCTCTTTTATCCAAGTTTTCACGCTCTTACTCTTTCCCCATTCTTTCCCATTTCCCCGCTCTCCTTCGCTTTTCTTACTTTCCCATTTACTTCTCAGTTCTCCTGACCACTTTTCACACTCTTGCCCACTTTCCTACCTACCAGCTCACTTTCCCATTCTTCTGTTCACTTCCTACACTCCGCCACTTTCTGTACTGATCGCTCTCCCTCTATTCACTTTCGTACCGTCTTCTCCATTTCTATAGACACTGTACACTCGATTCTACCCTCGCTCGCCCCCCCATATATTCGTGGCAACCTGTTTTTCTGCCCCTTCTGGCCATATTCCCCATGCACTTATCCTCTCAAACCTGCTAACTTCGTCCCGTTGTTATTCCCCAGTCCCCTCCGCTCACTCCCACTATTACCTTAACAGCGTTCTTACGGCCTTGCCCCGTCTACCTTGTCGGATCTTTAGACAGGAAGGCGTCCTCACAGTTCATAGCTGGTTACAGTGGGTTAGCAAGGAGATGTTGTGGTGGATTCCGCACTGTCAGGGAATAGGCAGAGGGGGCCGTAGAAGGGATGGGGCGATAAATGATGCACGGACAATAAGGGGCGGCGGAGCAGATTGGGAGGGAAGAGCACGGGTGGAGAGTGACATGAGTGACGCGGCGGGCATTGACGATGGGCGGAAGATAGAACGGCGGCGATAAGAAACGGCAGGAATGAGAATGGCCGAAGATACCGAACAGTGGGAATGTATAGGCGAGGAGGTATAGAATAGAACTGCAGAGAGGTGAATAACGAAGGGGAATGTAAAACGTCGACTGATGTAGATCTGTGTGGATATACATCGGCGGCGAAGTATAGAACGGCGGTGATGCAAAACGCGGGGTGTAGATGCGTGGATATCGATCATCTCAAAGGTGTAGAACTGCAGGGAGGTGAAGAACGGCGGAGAGGCGAAAAATCATGGGAATGTAGAACGTGGGGATATAGAACGGCGGGGGTACAGAACGGTGCAAATGTAGATCGGTAGTTATATGCATCGACGGATGAAGGACGGCGAAAAGGTAAAACAGCGGGAAGGTAGAACGGCGGGAACGTAGAACGGTGGGAATGTAGGACGGCGGGAATGTAGGACGGCGGGAATGTAGGACGGCGGGAATGTAGGACGGCGGGAATGTAGAAGTGCGGACGTGTAGATCGGCGGGCGGGTTGGAGGACGGCAGGGATGGAGTAAATTGGCAGCAGGGGGTAGGAAGGCGACCGGGTTCAAGAGCGGCATGGATGGAGCGTAACGGGCGAGCGTGGGTGGCAGCCGGCGTTCTCGCTCGGTTGCCGGTATGACGGAGGCCGTTTGTTCGCCGGCGCCACCGCAGCAACAGGGCAGCGGCGGCTGACGGTGGGCGGGAGGACGTCGACGACCTGCTGCGTGACGGCGATGGGGAAAGGGGATGGGAGGGGAGGGGAAGGAGGAGGGGGAGGTCGTTTGCGGAAGCGCGCCGTGCAAGCGAGGAAGCAGAAGGGCGTGCGGGGCCCGCGCGATGGCGGCGCCTACGCGGAGCTCGCAACACCCAGAGCAGGTGCGGATAAAGGCGATGCGGGGAACCGGGAGAGACGGCTCAGTACATCAACTGATGTCATCGAAGTCCCTCTGACCGGGAAGTCCTAGGGTCCAGAACCGACGGTGGCAGGATTTGCGACACTAGCTTCTCAGCTAGGTCGAATTCAGACGCTGTCTGGAGGAGAATTCTAGCGGCCGGCTGCTCTGATAGATAGTTTTCCGTGGTTTCTCCGATCAACACCAGGCGAATGCCGGAGCAGTAACCTAACAAACGGGCCACGGACCGCGTGCGATTTTTCCTTTCTCTTCCTTATCCTATCCTCACCCCCTTACACACATACACTAACATCCACTACACTACCACACATGCTGGGAGATCGGCCGGGAGCTGAGAGCTAGTCCCAGTTGGGGCGGTTTCCCGCTGGTGGGAGATTACTGGTTGAGGGAAACCCTTCTAGTCGATTGTACGTCGGCGCCGGATCTCGCCATCCAGCGGGGAAAGATCACCGTCACATCCCGATGAAAAAACATGCACTATACTTACGGGACTAGTGACCTCTGTAGTTGACTCGCCCGGAATCACGAACAATCAATCAATCAAGTGATGCGGTGATAAATGGAGAAACGAGATACTCTATGAGATCTATGATATATGGTTGCAGAATTATCGGATTTTGTTGGAGGTTTTCTGTTGGTCTCTAATGAAGTCTCAGAACTCCGGTTGATATGAATTTAATAGAATTTCACGAATGTGGGAGAGTGCGTATATTATTTTACTTTTGTGGACATAATTTCTGAGAAACGTAATATTTTTAATTAACTTGATAAAGTGGATTATTGAAGAGAGAAATGGGTACACAAAGAATAGTGCATTTCTTTGAAGTTTATATTAAAAAACACGTCTTATGCTTATTCATTGAATTAACTTGTCATGCGTCAACCATTTTATTTGTGATCTGAATTCAACACTAGCCTGCGAATTGAAACTTTTTCTTTGTTGTCTAATGTAAAAAACGTTATTTTATATAATGTCGATGTGCTGAATCCGAATTTTCAGTCAGTTTATTTCTATCACTTAAGGTTTTCTTGCGAAATCACTTTACATGTATTGTATAATTACGCGAATTTCTTCAGAAACGATTTCATAGTGCATTTTTATTTCAAAGAAAAACAATATTTAATACTCACATCTTGCTTAAATTAATGTGCGTGGTTGTTAATACATGCCACAAGAGAGTTTTTGCGTTATTTTGTCTAGTTTTCTTCTCTACTGGGAACAAATTTCACACCCTTTGCTTCTTACTTGAGAAAGTACTCCTGTTGCTTTTTCTTTTCTTTCTCTTCAGGTATTTCACGATTTAATGTCCCTCAATAGTCTTCAAGCATACTGATGCTCCAGCGCCCCTGGCACCTCCTTTCGAACTTCAGCACATCCTTGTGAAATCGTTCGCCTAGTTCTTCCCTCAAAAATCCTAGATTTTCAGGGAAATAATCTACGGGAGGAAATAGGAAAAGAATTTTCATACTCGTGTTACAACCACGTTCCCTGTATGCTTCAAGCGCGTTAGTCACAATTCTTCGGTAATTGAAATCCTTGTTACCAAGAAATTTTGAAACAACTTCACAGAAAGATATCTATGCTGCTTTCTCCATTTCATCTATAGTGTTTTTAAGGAGGATTGGACCCCAGCTGTGTGCGTGCGCTAGGCGCAGAATGTTGGGATTTTCACTTTTGACTAAAAACCTTTCGCGGGCCACAATAAATGGCACCGCTGGCCTCCAGTTGGACAACCCTGATTTAGTAGAAAGAAATTGATAGATTTAATTTCTGTTAATGTAAAATTTGCCTGAAATTTGCTTGTGATTGCTTAGGTGGCAGTACACATCACGCACTATTTTTGCGACAAATAAATAAATTCGATGAAAATAGTCCGATTAGAATAATGAGATGCTTCGAATTAAAACCTAACTGCAAAGGACAATGAAATAATTGAAAATTAAAATGAGTTTACTTACTTGTAAATCTGTTCTCACTAGCAATTGCACCTTTCGATAAAACTGCAATCTGTACAAGTTAAATTATCGATTGCCAGTGAAACAATTTGATGAGCAAACTGAATTAGTTCATTTCGTGAATGATGGCTACATTGACCTTAATTGCTCTTAATGAATATTTTAACAAATCAGTAATTTTCAAATTTTAGAGGCTTTGTTGCGGATTTATGTTCCAATGAATGTTAACGGCATTCATGTTTTTGCACCTGCCTCGTCACAGTCACGATACCTCCATTCTCTTGTGCCCTTTGTATCGTCTCGTATTGTGCCCATTTGAATCTCTTCTGTCAATTCTACGCATTTTTCAGTAATGTGTAAAGGTATGCGCTTTGTATGATCTGCTATTTGTGTTGCATCATCGAATTCTCCAATATGTCGTCCATAAAGGGAAACTGATACGCATTGATTTCCATGATGAGTAATGAGTTTGATTTGCACTGTAATGTAAAAACCGTTGTGTAGTAACCGATAACTTCACTATAAAATGGTATGCATTCCCTCGTCAAAGAAAGTTAATCTTAATAAAACTAATAGCACGTACTTCCTCGCCATATAAAAACGGTTGTGAAATATTATACGCACGTACTGTCCATATTAGTACATATATCTTATCAGCAATCACTTGTAAGACCCACTACCAATCCTAGCGCATTAGGTACGAAAACAAGTTCTTGGAAACAAGTACATCAACATGAATTGGACAATCCAAAACTGCCTCTCATCACCCAGAAATATTGTCCAATATTGAGAAGTTATTCTGAGAATTACAAACTGCGGCGTTGCCATGGTTGTATTGCGACAAATTTTGACTCTCTTCGTCAAAAGAAGCACAGGAAATCTGAATTTACAATTTTGAAGACTTGCAGTTTGCATTAGATGAAACTACTCTTCTTTTCAAATACATTTACGTGACCTTATTTTTAAAAAACTAATTTTGAAGAACAGATTTCGTTAAGTAAAAAATATCTAGTATTTTAGTTTTAGAATGTTATATAGGGTGACCGCGGAGGAGACGTCGAAACTTCGGAAATATGCTCTTATTTTGTCTAATAAACTACGTGGATATTCCAAATGGTTGAGACGCAATAAGCACTCAAAAGTTGGTTTGAAAAATTGATTTCTAGGCAAAAATTTGCATTACAGAAGTATAGAAACACTCCAGAAACATATAAGTTGTTTATTATTTACACAATAAATTAATACATTTGTTCAGAAAGAAAAATTAATTGAGAAATAAAAAGCACCCAATTTACACAATTGGAGTGTGTTTTATTTCTTGCTTAATTTGCCCGTCTGAGCAAATATGTTAATTTCTTGTGTAAATAATAAACAATTTACATGTTTCTGGACTGTTTCTATGCTTCCATAATGCAAATTTTTGCCTAGAAATAATTTTTTCAAACCAAATTGTGAGTGCTCATTGCGGCCCAACCATTCGGAATATCCACATAGTTCATTAGACAAAATATGCTTACAATTGTCTTAAGAGTTTATTTCCGAAGTTTCGACGTTTCCTCCCCGGACACTCTGAATATATATACACAGATGTATTATTATGAGAAAATACTGCAATAAAATCTTTAAATAGAGGTATTTCACCGGTATAGGCGTCGGATAAAGGTAAAATACCTTTAGAAATACCGGTATATGTTGTCTTATACCAGAATGTTTAAAGGTATTTCGAATAAAGTATAATAGAGAAAGATATATTTCTATACCGATATAAAAATATCTTTACCGGTGTAATTTCGATATTCGGTCCCTGTTTTATAATAAGGATCAATGAATGCGTTATTGTGCAACTGAAAATGCTAGCTGTTGTTTGCATGCAACATGCCATTTTCTCAGAGACTTCGATTGGTTTATGCAAGCGACATCGTTTCGTTTATGTTTGGCGCGTAACAGTTCTATACAATGAGTGTCAAGTTTTTCTTTCAATTCTCAGTATCGCCAATCCTTCCCTCTGAACTGGATACGTAAGATGTATCGTGTTTTTTACATTTCATTTATGAAAAATAATGGAATAAAATCAAATCAAATCATATTACACACGATGATAATAGTAGTTTATTTTTTTTCTATGACAGCAATATAAATTTATAAGAGAATGAAACTTAAATTTGCGAAGAACTTTCCTGTGATGTCTCGGGTATTTGACATCTGTGCGAGAAAAACTGTGTCGCTGTTCTGTTTACCTCTACCACCCCTAATTCTCTCGCTACGATTGGACGAATGTGGGATGACGCAATCATTCGAGCCGTAAAATCTAATACGTCATCAGTTGCGCCGTAAAACGCCTAATTATGAACTATCTCTTGCAACAGAAAAGGTCGTTTATAATGCTGGAATACAAAAAAGATTTCGAGTAGATATCTTTATCTACTCGAAAATGATACCTCACTTCCTCCTATCGTAGCTCTTGAGGTAATACCTTCCTCTCGTACATAAAATATATCTTTATCATCTAGTATAATAAATTACTATTTTATTTGTCGATTTATAGTTATTTATAACGCACGGAATTGATATATTGAATGACTCATTGCTGTAGAAAATTGGTGAGATCTGACAGAAGAACTGATCGCAAAGAAGTTCACGCGGAACTCAGAGAGATGAAAGACGGGAGCCTGAAACAAAAACTTGGGGAATTCTAACATACTGGGCAAATTTATTTATTTATTTATTTGTCGAAAAAACAGTAAAATCTGTATATGACGTGTGGGGAAAGATTTTTACCTGTGCACATTTTCTTGGGGACCAGAATTTAAAAAAAGGGGAAAATAGAAAACGAAAAAATGAATTTAGAAACTAATTATTTTAGAAAAATAAAAATATTTGAAAAATGTTTGTTCCCGAATTATAGAAAATTTCAACGGTAAATGAACTACAAGCAAAAGGAGTTCTCAAAAATGTCCACTTGATTCACAGTGGAGGAATGTCATTGCGCATGTCGCCCGTCTAAAATGGAGACTTGGAATGTACAATTTCCTCCACTCCTAGTTTTTCACTCTTTTTTGGTACCTCATTTGTTTAAAAACCATTTATTGTGAAGCGAATAGGAGGGTCATCTTTTCACAGAAATAATATATATGATTCTTGTAGTGTATCTGGCTCACACAGAGTACGCATACTTGTCAATCCCAGACAAAACAGAACTCACATATGAACGTACAGCAATTATGATAATGTACTGTGGATTTTGCGAGGATATTTGAGGATGCATTGCATGCTAGCATTCAAGTTTTTATTCTCTATAAGAATGAGTGCTCGCTCCTAAGCATTAACGGATGCACCGGTCACTACACTTTTCAAATTTCCTCTAAGTCTATCACATCAATGTAATTGTTATACCTTTCTCCTTGCATTTCATGCATTCACGTAGTACTGTACAAAACGAGCGAGCGGAAGTCAATTAGAATTAGATGATTGCCACGAAGGGTGATAGGAGGGCGAACCACAGAGTATGGGACTTTTCGAACGGGGTCTTAGAGGACGGGACCTTTAAGGACGGGTGTGTGTGGACGGGGGTCTTTGAGGACGGGAGCGTTTGAGAATGTGGGCCTGTGAGAACAGGACTTGTGAGGATAGGGCCAGAGAGAATACGACCTGGGGGATAGGGGCTTGTGAGGATAGGGGTTTGTAAGGATAAGGGTTTGTGAGAATAGGGAGTTGTGAGGATAGGGGCTTGTGAGGATAGGGGCTTGTGAGGACAGGGGCTTGTGAGGATGGGAGCTGGCGAGGATAGGGGCTGGCGAAGACAGGGGCTTGTGAGAATAGGGGCTTGTGTGGATAGGGGCTTGTGAGGAAAGGGGTTGGCGAGGATAGGGGCTGGTGAGGATAGGGGTTTTGAGGATGGGGATCTGTGCGGGAGAAACCTTGTAGAAGGTGAAGAGAGCCGACTTACGCAGTGCGCCGCGCCTGAAAGAATGGGGCTGCGAGGACGGGATCTGTCATGATGGAGTCTGAAGATTAGTGCCTGTCAGAGTGGGCCCCCCGTGAACGATAGCTGTGTGGACGACGCCTTGTAAGAGCGACGGCGTGTGAGGAGGAGGCCTTGAAAGGCGGGCCCTGTAAGAACAGGGCTTTAGAGGACGAGGAGGGGGAGCGCGCATATGCAGCGGGTGTGTGTGGACGGGGGTCTTTGAGGACGGGAGCGTTTGAGAATGTGGGCCTGTGAGAACAGGACTTGTGAGGATAGGGCCAGAGAGAATACGACCTGGGGGATAGGCGCATATGCAGCGCGCGCGCCCGGGGGCCGGCGGGAGCGAGAACAGATTGCCTGCGCGAGCGGAGGTGACTGGCGGCACGCGTGCGCGGGGGCGGGGGGGAGAGGGGGCGGCGGCCCGCGCGTGTTAATTGTGGCGCCGCAGAGCGCCCCCCCTCCCCCCGCAGATTGGACCGCCGCCCGATCGTAATCGTGTTGCGCCGCCCGTTAGCAGAAAGTGCGTCGCGAGCCCTCTGTTGTTGCGCCATAACGAGCCGCCCCCGCCCCGCCCCTCCCCGCCAATCCCCCGTCCCTCCCCCGCCCCGCCCCCGCCCCGCACCATCCCGCCCATCCCCCGCCCCGCCCCCGGCAATCCTCCGCCCTCACCCCGCCACCGCTCCGCCCCGTCCCCGCCCCGCCCGTGCCCCCGCCCCGCTCCCACCCCGACCCCGCCCCGCCCCACCCCCGCCCTGCCCCACCCCGACCCTCCCCCGCCCCGCCCCACCCCGCCCCGACCCGCCCCGGCGCGCTTCACACTGCGCTCGCTCACCTGCTAGCCCAGCTCCGCGCTCCCGACGGTGGATCGCCGACGTGGCACCGGACCGTTTCCACCTACAGCCACGCTCATCTGCCTCGCCCTTCGCAGCCGCCCCGGCTCCCTCCATTGTGCCCGCCCCCGATGCCTCGGCGCAGGCGGGCCGGGACGGCAAGCATGCGCCTCTGGGTGACTGCAGCGCGCGCGTGGCGCGTTGGCAGAGGTACGATGGTGACGTGGACTGGCTGGCTGCGATTCACTGATTGGACGAAAATGGAAGAGATTACGGGAGCGACAGCGGGGACAGTAACGGCAGTGTGGATGGTGATGGGAGAGAGGACGGTGTTGGGAGCGGGGAAGGTGATGGGAGCGGGGACGGTGATGGGAGTAGGGACGGTGATGGGAGCGGGGACGGTGATGTGAGCGGGAACGGTGATGTGAGCGGGGACGGTGATGGGAGTAGGGATGGTGATGGGAGCGGGGACGGTGATGGGAGAGAGGACGGTGATGGGGGCGGTGACGGTGACGAGAGCGGGAACTGTGACGGAAGCGACAAATGAATTCAACTGCGGCAATGGAGGCTGCTTGAATTGAGCGGAAAACATGGCCGGGGACGGCAGTAGGATGGTGTCGCAGTTGTTAGGAGCAGCATGATCTGAGGACGACGGGGGAAGCAGCGGCGGTTGCGTGGCGCAATTGCACCAACTGTCTCCACCACGACCACCACCAGGATCACCATCACCACCACCAACACCACCATCACCAACAACACCACCAACACCACCCTCACCATCACCATCACCACCCTCACCAACACCACCACCACCAACACCACCACCACCAACACCACCACAAACACCAACACCACCACAAACACCAACACCAACACCACCAACACCAACACCACCAACACCACCACCAACACCACCACCAACATCGCCACCAACACCACCACCACCAACACCAATACCACCACCACCAACACCACCATCACCTCCAACACCAACACCATCACCTCCAACACCAACACCGTCACCACCAACACCACCATCACCACCATCACCACCAACACCACCAACACCATCACCACCAACACCATCACCAACAACAACGCCATCACCAACACCATCACCACCACCATCACCACCACCACCAACACCACCAACAACACCACCATCACCACCAACACCACCACCACCACCGCCGTCACCGCCGACCGACGCTCCGCGCCGTTCACCTGCCCCACATCCGCCATTACGCCTACTCACTGCGTGCTGCTCCGCACCGCGCTGCGTTGGCGACGCTTCAATGCGCATGCGCAAATGGCTGTTGTTATGATGGTGTCCGCGCCTCGCGCCGTGCACCAGGGCATTTAAAAGAACGCGCTGAATTAACGGGCTCTTGCAGTGTCCGACAAATACATCAATGTGATTCATAGGCGTGACATAGGAACAGTAATAAATAAAATTAATAATATTGTGAATTAATAAATGTGTGAAATGCGAACCAGCAGCAAGGCCTACTGGTACTTATGTTCGTGTATCATGATCATTTACATTTCTTTAATTCATACGTTTTTACCTATTGTCATTTACCCATGTCATGACCATTTGATCGAAGGTAATTTTATATGACTTCGATTTACGAAATATTCATCTTCTTAAAATAAATATAATAATAAGATTAACACGGAGATTAATATAACTTCCTGAAAACAATTGAAAATGAGAACAACTTATATGTGCACTTGAATGAGAGAGAAATATTTCACCATGTACGGTTTTGTTGACCAATAAAACCATTGTCAATTAGATTAACAAATATGAGTGTTGATTAACGTCACTTACGTCGACTGACTTCTCATTTTCAACTAATTTTGTAAAGTAAATTCGCCGTTCAGACCATGTACATATTATGCTTGATTATTCTATCTTGATTGTACTTCATGTTGCACGTTTTTGATCTTAGTGAACAATGTTTCAGAACTTCTACAACTACGTCAATGAGCTTAATGTTACTTTTTAGGTACATATAATGAGAAACAATAAATTAAAACGTTAAGTATTGGTATGAAGCATGAAATTTGCTCCGTAGTTAGTTTCTAATTGCATTTACATCGTTAAATCAATATCTTGATAGGAACGGAACAAATTTAGTCATTGCGACCTAAGTGTTTTCGAAACAAGGTTCAATTGCAAACCACTACGGCAATTAGTAAAGATTTTATTACAAGTGTTACGATTACTGCGAACTCGTTTCACCCTATTACACACTCTGAACTCTAACAGCACTCGCACTAGGAACATCAGGGCAGAAGATTACCTATCTCGTTTATGTCTGATGGAAAACTCAAAACTCGTCTCGTAGATGAAGAATAACAACAGAAGATAGTAGTTGCTTGACGTGCAGTAAATCATAATATGTAATTTCCCCCTAGTCAACTTTGCTGAAAAATGAGCATTAGAAGACATATTTCACTCGACGTTTGCTTTTATCGTTACACAACTTCCTTTCACAACAGCATTTCCATCGTGAAATAAAGCGAGAACATATGAACTGCGCATTAAATCTAGTGTCTACGTATATAGACTTTGTGTGTACTTTCTTTGCAAGAAAGGGACTAGTTTTGTAATTGAGATTTATCGGTGGATTTTATCGAGATAACAAAAAAGTCACTATTTTAATATCTTAATGTATGCATAGAACTGACTATTATGTAAGAGCTACTGTTTGTAACTTAAACAAGAGTTCTATATTCCGAAAGAAAACACAAGCCCGGGCACGCGGTAATCCACCTAATCTGTTCGATGAAAAAGAAGGAAGTCTTCGAAGATACCAAAAATACCACGTTACATATACAGTGCATGACACTTGAAAGAGGACGTAGGCTCTGCAGTATCCACCATGCGAGAACATGAAACCGTTTCACGGGCCAGCCGTGAATGATTGTAAATGACTTATAAAAAATATACCTTCGCTAACAGATATTATCATGTTATATTTTAAATTGTGAATTTGAGTAGCTACATTCACGTTTTTAGTACCATCTCTTGCTACCCTCTCCAACCACTACCATTAAAGCAATCTCCAAGCCTTAACCGCCATCATCACTACCGCCATCGTCACAACGGGCATCGTTATAACGGCCATCATCAAGCGCTATCGTTACTACCATCCTCCCTGAAGTGGTGGCTCAGGGCTTCGATTGATGTCATTGCAGTGTCTCCGACCGGAAAGTTCTAGGTTCGAATCCTGACAGTGGCAGGATTTTCAACACTAGCTTGTCAGTTAGGTCGAATTCAGTCGCTATCTGGAGGAGAGTTTTGGTGGGCGGCTGCTCTGATCGGTAGTTTTCCGTGGTTTCTCCGATCAACACCAGGCGAATGCTGGAGCAGTACCCTAACAAACGGGCCACGGACCGCGCGCGATCTTTCCTTCTCCTTCCATGTTCTAACCTCGCTTCCTTACACGTACACTTAAACTAACATGCATTACACTACCGCACATGCCAGGAGACCGGCCGAGAGGTTAGAGCTTATCCTGGATGGGGCGGTTCCCCCGCTAGGAGATTCCTGGATAAGGAAAATCCCACTAACAGACTGTGGGTCGGCGCCGAATCTCGTTATCCAGCTGGAGAAGATTACTCCCACCTCCCAAGGAAAAAAAGCACTGCATTTACGGGATTAATGACCTTAGCATTTCACGCGCCCGGTATCACTAACAATCTTCAACTATCATCCAACCGTCGCTATTCCGCCCCTAACTTCCAACAGTACTGTCCAGTGCTCAAGCATCATCACTGCCACTTGCAGTTATGCATCAACCGGCTAAGCGCCATTAAAAAAAATGATATATGGACGCCATCAGTTGCGTTGGACCATGTTCTAAGTGTACGCAAAATTTTGGCGCCAAATCTGTAAAAATAGTCTTATAATGAATGAAAAATGTAAACGCAATCAGTCACATCAGGAATTTTATGTTTCGCAACAACCGGCTATAAACATCGATCTTCAAATCTGGCGATCTTAATTGCACATTATGCAGGTAAGCGCCAGATATTCCACTCATGTTTGTGTAGTTTGACGCTCCAATGAATTAAATTACAGTTTTTAGAGCTGAAAATGTAATAAAACCTTTGAACACGATTATCTCAAAACTTGTATGATGTCGCATAGGCCGTTGATGCATAACACCATCCACTTCTACAGACTTAACCTTTCACTTTACAGGATGTCCGGGGAGGAAACAATAAGCGAGAAATAAAAAAGCAGTCAAATTGTGTAAATTGGGTGCTTTTTTATTTCTAGCTTAATTTTTCTTTCTGTACAAATATTCATTTCTTTTGTAAATAATAAACAATTTACAAGTTTCTGGAGTGTTTCTATGCTTCTATAATGCAAGTTTGTACCTAGAAATCATTTTTTTAAACCAACCTTTGAGTGCTTATTGTGGTCCAACCATTCGGAATATCTACGTAGTTTATTAGACAAAATATGCTTAAAATTGTGTTGAGAGCTTATTTTCGCAGTTTCGACGTTTCTTCTCCGGACACCCTGTATATCTACTTTCTTCTCCACCGTCCATGCCGTCACACCCACTGCCTCCTCCTCCTCCTCCCTCGTCTTCGCTTCCAGCTTCCGTCGCCGCCGCCGCCGCCCCGAGCTTTTGCTGCTTCTTGGCGAGCGCGAAACGAGATAACCGCTTGCCCCTCCCCTTTTCCCGCCTGGGCCGCGCCGCCTCCGAGCACCGCCCTTACGTTTGTGACCGAACGTCTTAGAGGAAATTTTTATATTACGCCGCTCCTTTTCATGTCGCACAAAGGCCGTCTCGCCTGGAATAATGGACGAAGAAAAATTCCTGCGAGTTTCCGCCGTTTTATTCCAGCTCTTCCCTGTGTGAGGCCTCTACTCGTTGTCGCTCTGCCGCTGCATGGCGAGCAGCGTTTATCAAGGCATCGAGCGCCGGCTGAGCTTTCGTAAGAGTTTCGTTCAGCGACCCGGCTCGCCCTCCTTTGAAGATAGTTGTCGTGTTATTCCGGATCATGTGTCATAGACTTTGAACTAACTTTCCGGGTAGAGTACGACGTCTAGTTCTGTTCAACGACTGGCTTTCCTTCAATAACAAAGGACAGTATTTTCGGATATACAGTAAGACAGATTGGATATACAAGTACATGTGAATAATATTTGTGCAGATGTAAAACAATTTAAACTGAAATAAATTCCCTGTTCTCTGTGAAGTCATTGTTTTGCTTCTTGCGTCTTTGCTCCTTTATGATTCTATGACAAGTTTTCTGAAACACTTGCATTATACTGAAGAAGAAAACATATTTTCGTAACCAGTTACATTTGTAACCTAAATTAAGACAAGGCAAGAGTTGGAGGTGTTATATTTTTAATAGTTTCATATCCGTACAGAATAACTATACGCTTGGAAGTTTATGACCTAAAAATATTAGAAATAATCAAGTATTTATGACCTAAAAAAAAGCAAATGTGACTATAAATATGACTTAAAAAAGTTTTTGGTTGCATTTTTAGTCAACCTTAAAAGTTTTTCCGCTGTTTAAATAATCATTGTATTGAAAATATATTTTTAAAATCTAGCACATTCACAATTAACCACTTCTCTTCACTTTCCCGTATGCGTACGTATAAACCGAGTAATATACGTAGTATAGGGAAAGCTGTGTAATGCTGCGCGAAAAAAACAGCGAATTTTCGGTAGAAAGAAATTCATTGCCGGGCCCTGATAACAAGAAAGTGGATAAAAGCAGTTGCTAAATTTTATAAAAATCCCCTAAAACGTGGTGCAGCCGGAATCCCTATTTTGTGGGTCCTTGACACCGAAAAACCAATTGAAAGGAAAACGTTCGTCTGGACCGTCCGTCTATCCGTCCGTCCGTCTGTGAACACTACTAGCGCCTAAACCATACGTAGGATTTTTTTAATTGAAGAAGCCCCTGTCGATTTGTCTCGAGTCGAAGCTTTGAGATTTTGAAAACGATTTCGTAAAATTTAGGGATACTTTACATGAAGCCCGCCGGACATTTTGAAAATTTTCTCAAAAACTGCTGTAAATTTTTTCTTGAAATTTATTGTAAAAATAGAGTAAATACACTTATAACATAGGTCCTAAGGTAGGTGACATAGGTCCTAATTTCGCTGTTTGCTCTGGATTTTCGAAAATTGCAAAAGTTTGAATTTTTTTCGACCTCTTCCAACAACTACAAAATTAAAGATAGAGATTTTTTTCTTCAAATAAAATTTGTTCTCCAGTAGTGAGTTCTTTCATTACGATGTTGTACATTTTTTGAAAATTTCAGTAGTTTTCGCGCAACATTACGTGTATTATGTACAATTTAAAAAATTACAAAAACAAGATTTTCTGAAAAACTCTCCTAATTGTTTTCTTTCAACTTTTGATAAGGATAGTTCCTAATGTACTCTATGAGATGACATAAATATCATGCTCTATTCTTATGTTTTTTTAAAAAATTACAAATACTTAATTTTTTGACTTATCTGTCATGTCTTCGATATTGACATTAGCGGCGAGTTGTTTACATTATTATATTTATGAGTACGTTCTCTAAATAATGTCAAGTAAAATTGATCGAAACTTCAACCTGTTTTCTGTGAAAAGTAGCTCAAAATTCTGCATTTTCAGAAACGCTCAAACGCTATTTTCTTAATAGTGGCTCCAAATTTTCTCTTCAAACTTTTTGAACGGATAGTGCTAATTGCACTCTTTAATATGACGTTAAGTTCAATTTGATGTATTCTTTGTTTTTTCAAAAATTACACAAATGTAATTTTTTTGAAAGATCTCTCACACCGTTACATGTTTCTTCGGAAACAACGCATTTAAATTTGAATTAGAAGTTAGTACACCAAAATATGTGTCATAAAGCTCAATACCAAAACAACAGTAAGAATTCTAATGAATTAAATATGCAAATATTATACATACATGACAAAGCAAATGGGATAAGGAGTGCCGCAACCGTTGCAAAGTTCGAATTACTAATGAATAACGGTCGATGGGCAGTGGCCCTTACTATAACATTCTGAAAATAACATAACTAGTTTTGTGGTACCGTTACCAAATGAAACAGATCGCCAAATAATTGAATTTTAAGTTTCAACTTTTAATAGGCAACACTTACCTAAAATTCGATTTACGATTTTCGAAATTCGTAATGAACAATAATTATTGATATAATATAGGAGAAATGCAATTGTATCTAATATGTGCGAAACGTATGGATATGCGTTTCTCATTGCAACGAAAATGTTTAAACAAGCACAATGCAGAATTTGAGTGCAAGTAAGGAAATACGAATTAATATTTCCGAATTACATGCACTCCTGATTAGCATGTTTATGGGCGCCACATAAGTGTAAATATAATTTTTATCAATTGATATTTTATTGAAACGGTAATGTTCGTGTTTCTAATAATTTTACTTACATGTTCATTTTATTTATTTTTTAAAATTTAATTTATTTATAGTCGCATCAACTGCGAGCTTATTAGCAACTATTCTGTAAGTTTACAATTAGGTACATATTTTAAGTAGCAAGTTTAAGTTTACATAGCGTGGTTACATATTTTTTTACAATTACACATTTTTGTTCAGTGAATACTTGACATTACAGTTTATATTACACCAGTGGTTGGAAATATTTCACTACCAGTTGTGATAATTTACACAGTACATAAACATACTTAAATACAATATTACAGTTTATATTACAATTCGACCTTAATTGATTTACATTTTTTTCTTGTAGAGTGCTTGAATGGAGTAAAGCGTCAATATTAAAGTTCTGTAAGATTGATTGGCAGGAGTGGTTGTACATAGAACATTCCTGAATAATATGTATTATTGTTATTTGTACATTACATATATTGCAAATTGGGGGAGTATTTTTGTTTATTAGGTGGAGGTGAATAAGCCTCGTGTGCTCTGATCTAATTCTGGTGATTGTAACTTGATCTTTGCGGCACATTTTTTTAAAGTTTGCAGGTTGTAGAAGTTTTCTATCTTCTTATGAATACTGCTAGCCTTACAAATCTTCCAATCCTGGCTCACTTAGTTTTCATTCTTCCGTACAAGTACTTCCAGATATCATTCGTCGTGTATGCTATGTTATGCACATTTTTCACTGACTGGAGGTCGACTAGTGATGTTGGAATATGACTTCCTGGTGCAGCCAGTGGTATATATGGATGAGGGGGAATCCAGAAGATAACAAGGTTTTTGACTAGCCTTGAATAAGATGGTGTAGTTTGTGAACGTTGACAGCCATTCCAGAGTTTGAATTTTTGTTGAAGCATAGTTTTATTGTAGAGAGTGAGTTTGTGAATACAATTATATTTGAGTCCAAAGATTGATGTATCACTTTTAGTGCTGTCATTAAAGCATAGTTTACATCACTATTAGAATTGCAGTACTGATATAGTAAGAAACTAAATTTTTTATTGGGTGTATGTACTATGATTTCAATATCTTGTTCACTATTTTTTCTTTCCCGTATACACGGAGTGATATACGTAGTATAGGGAAAGTTATGTAATGCTGCGCGAAAAAATGGCCAATTTTCGGCGGAAAAAAAGTTAATTGCCGGGCAATCGCTTACTGCAATTGCAGCTAGTATCCTAGACTAATTTACAATATATTTAGTGTTCTCACAATCAACACAGAACTCGTCTCACGTTCAATTACAAAACTAGACTTCACTCGCGATTCAACACGTCCACCTAGCAACGGTGCCGAGAACGACTGATTACATTTTTCTTTTACCTATTTCTGAAAATATTTCATACTAGTGGCTCATTAATTTTTACCCACAAATTCGGTACGTGGTGCTGCGAATAAATGAAAAAAAGGAAAACAATTAGTCAAGACTTTTAGTTTTTAATATATCATAGGTACGGATATCGTGGTCGTAGGTACGACCTACAAAGTGGCCAGTATAGTTGCAATGAGCAGCCCGGGGGCAGATAGGAAAGTAAATAAATTGCTTCCTCTTTGTATTAGTTAACGACCATGGTGAATTATAAGAAAGTTACGTCGATTTACGACTGTTATCTAACATGTGGACAGATTTTTTGAAAAATTAATTCGACAAATATATTAGATGACTGACAGTAAAATTTGGTGATGGAATGAATATGTCATCCTTAATACGAATTCAATTTCAATAGCATTGAAACTAAAGAAATGTTTTAATGAGTAGCTTCTCGAACATATTGACAAGTATATTAATTTTAACAAAAACATACTAAATTTCTAATTTCAAGGTGATATCTCGTTTACATGACGACTTCGCTCAAAAAGGACGGAGGGATGTTTGAAATCGTACATTGTGCGTAGTTATGAAATCATAAATGAATGATTACCGTTTTTATCCGGCAAGTAATGCGATGGGTTCGCGTGAGCGCGTTTTGGTCGTCACACCGCACCGAAGCATCGGCTTCCCTCCCACTCCTCTCCCCTCCCCCTCCCCCAGTGCATCTGGGGCAAAGTGCGTTCCCACCGCCCGGCAAGGAGAGGTGGCTCAGGGCATCAACTGACGTCAGCACAGTGCCTTTGTCCGGGAGGTCCTGGAGTTCGAGTCCCGACGGCGGCAGGATTTTGACACTATAGTTAGGCTTAGCTAGGATCGAATTCAGCCGTGGTGTAAAGGAGAATTCTAGCGGCCTGCTGCTCTGATCTGTAGTTTCCATGGTTTCTCCTATAGATACTGGGCGGATCCACGCGATCACGGATCCCTAGCGTCACGGACCGCGCGCGATCTTTCCTTCCCCTTCCTGTTTTACTAGCATCCTGTTGAGTAGTCAGCTCTTTGCGGCGCGACGCTCACGTTTGGAGAGGAATTCGAGAGACCGGCTGCTCTGATCGGTAGTTTTTCTTGGTTCTCCGATCAACAGCAGGCGAATGCCGGAGCAGTACCCTAACGTACGGTCACGGACCGCGCAAGATCTTTTCTTCCTCTTCCTTGTCCTATCTTCATCCCTTACACACACACTTACACTAACATGCACTACATCCCGGGAGACCGGTCGGGACCTTTGAGCTTGTCACGGCTGGTCGGTGCCCCGCTGGTGGAAGATACCTGATTGTGGAAAACCCTGCCTGATGGTACGACGGCGAATCTCGCCATCCAGCGGGGCAAGATCACCCCCGAGCAAAAAAGCACGCACTTTTATGAGAATAATGACCTTAGCAGACGGCGCGCCCAGAATCACTAGCAATCAGTCACCCGCCCGCGCTTTCTGTCTCTACGAACGTGCTGTCGGACAGTCGAACACTAGGCGAATGCCAGAGCAGTACCCTAACAAACGGGCCACGGACCGCGCGCTATCTTTCCTTCCTCTTCCTTGTCCTATCCTCTCCTTTTACACTCACACACTTACACTAACATGCACTACACTACCACACACGTCGGGTGATCGGTCGAAAGCTTTCAGCTTGTCCCGACTGGTGCGGTGCCCCGCTGGTGGGAGATACCTGGTTGAGGGGAAAACCCCGCTAGTCGACGGTAGGTCGGCGCCAGATCTCGCCATCCAGTGGGGAAAAGATCGCCACCTCCCGAGAAAAAACACACGCACCACACTTACGGGACTAATGACCAAAGTAGTTGACGCGCCCGGAAACACGAATCAATCAATCAATCAATCGGATAGTCGATTTCTGGAGTCCCAACAGAGAGGCTTACAGTGGCGCGGGCGTCACATTCAAATGTCTCCTCCATAGAGATGCAAAGCCTGCTACAAGAGAGCAGTGGGAATGGGCATGGACAAGGTCACGACATGCTGTGTATATCTCTTTGGAACATACACCTATTTTGCGATTATGAGAGGATTCTAAAACTCAATCGAGTACGAACTTGTTAATGTTGTTATTGCTATTGTTTCTACATTTATTTACACATTTACTTTGTGTTTTATGTTTCATTTTGTTTCATCCTGTTGTTTTTTTTTTCTGAATTAAAGTAAAGTTATCGTGAAAGCCATAAAAGCCATTGCATACAATACGTTACATGAAAACATATCAATTTTATTCTCAAATCGACTTCAAATCATACCTTAGAACTGATTGTGGATTATATTTAAATGTATTGTACTCCCCAGATTAACATGAATATTCAATCTGGTTGAATGCAGCCACCAGCAACAAAAGCGTCATAGAACTAATTCAAAATAACTTCTTTGTGAAGAATTTTAAAAGCTACGTTGTTCGTTTCTCGAATAAGCAAAAGTGTAATAAGACATAAATACAAATATTCTGCAACCGTTTCCATTACAACCTTCAATTAATTAAAGAGGAGAAATATAATATTTTCTTTATTTTTCTTTTTTGAAAAATGACTTGTCGTTGGAAGACTCTGCTGTTTTCTAATATTACTGTTTCATCATTGTTACAAGTTACTCCATACGAAAAGAAAAAGTTCTAAATGCACAGGTTCAAATGATGTCGCATGAAGTTTCATGAAAACTCAAAAAGTTTGTGTGAAAAAAAGCTCAAATTTCCGCATTTTCAGATACGCTCAAACGCCATTTTCTCGAAAACGGCTCCAAATTTTTCTTCAAGGTTTTCGTACGGATAGTACTAGATGCACTATTTAAGATGACATAAAAGTATTTTTTTCTATTTTTTTATTTAAAAAAATACGCGAATGTAATTATTTTGAAACATCTCTACCACCGTTAATAAGCACATTTCCAGCGATTTGTATACATTATTGCATTTGTAATTGCAAGTGCTTCAAATACTTTCCATAAAATTGTCTATGAAAAAATGCTTCAAATTTTGCACATACTGTGAGCTTTAATGCCATTTTCTTAATGACTCTTAATTTTTCAACGAACATTTCAATGTAGGACGAGGGTTTACTCTTCATTAATATTCTTAAAGTCATATTTCGGTTCTAATACTAGGAAACCGAAAAATTGAGAAAGTTGAAAAAAATGTACTTTGGACGGCCACAGTTGAGAGCTGGCAAAATAATGTGGCAAGTCTGAAAAACTAGCCGAAACCAAAAGAAATTTGAATACTAATAAAAGAAAGTCTGTGCAATTCTGTACCACCACTAGTTCATTCATATTCTTGTACAATGCCAACTTCATTTAGAGTGCAGTACAGCAAGAGGTCATAGCATTTGCATTTTGACAGATATTTTCATCCTGCAATTGTTTACGACGCGTTTATATTCACTTTAAGGAGAGAAAGAACGAGATGAATATTGGCACCCCTGCGGGTCGCGGTTGTTTCGAAGCGAACTTTGAAATCGCAGTTGGTCTCGCGTTGTGGTCGTGTGAACATTACTGGTTTTGTGTGGCTGTTGATACATCGCTGCCGCGAGTGATATATTCAAGCGTTTGACACCTGCATGATGCATCACGTTACGCAGGTAATGCTGTGTTATTTATCTACAGTGTGAACAAGCTGTTTAGAAAGTAATCCTGTAATTTGGCATGGCGTATGGCTCTTGCGTGTACTGGGTAGTTCATTTTTTGGTTGGCAAAGCGGTTTAGCGATGGTACGTACTTAGATGTTTTATCATCTTAAATGAATTTTTATTGTAAAAGAATATTCATGGATTGGTAAGACATTCTATGTACAGGGAGTCCCACCAAATATCATCCCTTATAACATCTAAACTGTTGACGATATCGAAATGCAGTTCTCGCTCTATGATGCGTAGTCATGGGGCAAGTAATATGTTGTATAGATATTATTTGAAATATTTTTAATTTTTGAGAAATTTAATTAACTTTCATTTTTTAAATGAAACTCTATGATTTTCTCGCTTACAATAGATAGATCATAAAAATAGGAATGCAGTGATGTAAGATGTTTGGTAATTTGAGTATAAAATTATACTTTCCAACATGTGATTTTAAATTAAACGTGTAATATTTCCTGTAACAGCTGGGGGTACCACAGAGAATATTGTCCATTTAATTTAAAATCATACCGTAAGAAAGTCTAACTTTCCACTCAAATTACTATCAAAATATTAACATATAATACATCAAAGGATTCCCCGTTTTATGATCTATCAGTTGCTGGAGAGAGAAGTATGTATTTCCATTTTAAAAATTCGAAGATGATTTCTCGCAAACTAAAAATATTTCAAACAATATTTCTACAGCGTATTACTTGCCCCATGATTCCGCATTGTTGAGCGAAAACTGCATTTCAATATCAGAAAATATTCCCTCCCTGCGCTACTACCAGCTATCACAGAGCCATCTGTTGTTCTGCATACAAACTATGCCTACAGAACTTCAACAAGACACATACACGCTTGTGATACGTTCACATATCTGAAAAAAAAAGTTGTCATGGCTTATGCTCCAATCCCTTGTAATTTTGCGCCAAGATCAACCATTAAAAAGTTATTACGCTCAAACCAAAAAATGCCCGAAATTAGTTTTTGGTTTTTTGGCCACCAATACTTTCATCCGAAGTATTTCCAGGTAGAAAACGTAGGGTTTTCTTACTAATAACAACATAAACATAGTAAAAAATAAAATGTATTTTACCTCACCTTTGCAAAGCAAAATGATTTATCTACTTCACTAATTGTATTCATTTATCTTCGAGCGCTTTTGGTATTTTTAACCCATATACGCCCAGAACTTTTTTGTTGCCAATATATTTCATATTTACAGAACATGATATTATAATGATTATAAACGTGTAGGATAACAATATACAAGTCGCCAGCATTTCTTTTCGTCAAAAATGTAGTGTTGCGAAAACGCAACACTGGGCAGATACGACCACTTTTACACTTCTTATATGATAAAATGACCGCTGCTGCAAATAAACACTTTGCATATACAAGAATCTTACTGTGATGTAAGAAATAAGCAATAAACCTTAAATAGTATAAAACTTATGTCATCATTAACAAACAGTGCCTCTGACCGGGAGGTCCTAGGTTCGAGTCCCGACGGTAGCAATATTTTTGACACTAGCTAGATCGAATTCAGTCGATGTCTGGAGGAGAATTCTCGTTGCCGGCTGCTCTGAAAGCCTTTCAGGCTACGAAAGGTCGGCGCCGGATTTCGCCATCCATTGGGGGAAGAGCACCACATCTGAAGGGAAAAACATGCCCTACGCTTACAGGACTAACGACAAGAACCATTGACGAGCTCTGAATCACTAACAATCAATCAATCAATCAATCTAATCTCAAAATATGACTACGAATTTTATAACCAAAGCGAAATAGTTTGCCCTTGATGTGTTTCAGAGCATATCGTCCATTGAAGGGTATCTTCGTCGCAACAAGGCTCTTTCTCCCAAATAGTATGCTAGAAAAATGAATCACAATGTGATTTTTTATTTTGGAATAGCATGTATTACACTATGCCTTACTATATATTCTAATTGATCATCTAAAAATGTAGACTGAAGAGCTTTAGAGGAGTTTGAGGGTACTCAATAAACATTAGTCTCATCATCATTGACTCATTTCCGTTTACTTTATTCATTTCATTTTTATTTGGAAGTTCACCTTTCTTCCATTTTCTACAACTATAATCATTGATTTGGTGTTTTCTTCCTTCATTTTCATTTTGTGACAAGCTGATGCACCGCTGACGTGAAAACAATCTGATATTTCTATATATTTACTATTCTTTATCATCAGTTCCCTTCTGCAATTAGCTGTTTACCTGTCAAATTGTTGAATGTCCCAACAATATCTTTATCTGTCTTCTATCCTGACGACAGGAGGAACAAAAAATACCACTGTTATCAGAATTTTCATATGCCTTCAAATTCTCTTCCATAATAGCTCCAAATTTCGTCAGTAATAAGTTTCTTGAATAAAATGTTGCTGCCGATAAGAGGTGTCGTGCCCACTGTTGCGTTTTCGCAACATTCATATGACACGACCAATAATTTTCGTATAATTGTAGATGTGAGCAACCAATAATATTCACGTGTTCAAATAGACAATAATATCCATTAATCATTCAGCTAATAAAAAATATGTCATTACGTTCAGAAAATATTAGCTTTTATCACTTGGATGACGTCTTTTTCGTCCATCTTCAGTCACGAATAATACAATTAATCCTAAAGAAACAATTACACGACTAACGACCATCACACTTTATCAATTTTTTCTCCAAACCTTTAGGTTCAAGCACCTAACATAAAGTGTAATGTTGCCACAGACAAAAATTGTTGAAAATTAAAAGTATGCCTTGTTGCGCCGTGTTCCGGAAACGCAACAAGGCGAAACAACTGGGCATATGAGAGAATAAGGAGACCCTTCATTCCGCTCCGTTTTTCTTCCTCTACACTCCTGTCTTCTCCCTTCTTACTCTCTAAGGATACACCTATGATGCAAGAGTCATGGAGGTACCGTGTGTTCCCTTCTTTAACCAAATTATAATATAAACTAAATTGATGTGCGGTACTTTGTAGCATTGTGAATTACATTATATTCATTCTTGGACATTTCTTCTGAATTAACAATTTCCGATACACGTCTTAAGATAAATAATTCGTTTTTCTGTTTTTCAATTTTTGCTTTCGATACCAGATTTTGATCTTAGTGTAAAAAAATTATTATTGAATGATATCCCGTCGAACTCCTGGCATTTTGCAGCCCTATTCCGTTGACATCAAAAACGGATACGAGTAACACCCACACGGGTTTGTTGTCAAACGAGATTGAAATCAAAATATCTATGGTCACGGGGCAAAAGTTCTTAAGTCAAAAATCTTAGTTTGGAGAAAAGAAGGGTTAGATTTTTTAGCCACCAAGTGTTCCTATGCTAAACGCTATTTCCCAACGCTTTTTTCTCGTTTAAAGAGGCAAGATTTGAGTTAAGTCGCTTTACTAAAATAAAATATAGATACTTAACTTGTAGTTTCAGTACTAAACCCAATTTTGCCAAAAACTGACTTAAGAACTTTTACACCCTGACCATAAATATTCTTTTCGGCCTTGGCTTGTAATGACTAGAGATCGGATTTTTATGTAATTACATATTTTTGTCTTTCTACTTACCGTTCTGAAAATTGTATTCTTGGCAAATCATCGCCCTCCTAACACAATATAGAATTTTTTCGTTACATATTTTTACATATTTAGTACTATATTACATATTTTACATATTTTGCTATTTTCACATTATATTTTCTTATTTTATCAATTTTCTTCAATTTAATTCCATATTTTTTATGAAAAGATGTATTTTTTTTAAATCAGCATTTTTCCTATATTATTGGGAAAATCTAGGTGTCCAAAATATCATTGACACTGCGTTTCGTGATCTGTAACCTTAATTTCCGAGAAAAATTTGCGATCACTGACGTGTAACACTTCGATGAAGATGCAACAGTGTATGTTTGCTGGTCGTGGATCTGGCCAGTTTGTGCGATGGCTTCTATTGCGATTAGTCCGGCTACGGTCCTGGATTGCAGTAGATTAAGCTTTTACTGCTGAAGAGAATGTTGTATGATGCAAAGGGAGTAGTTTTTCTAAATGTAAGTTCTTGCTATGTAAATGGTTTTTAAATAGAGAATTTGAACATTACATATTATATCGGATTTTACATATTTATTACATATTCTTACTGTTTTCATTACATATTTATGTACATATTTTGACGTTTAATACAACATATTTTTCCGGTCTCTAGTAATGACTTGCGTGGAACTGTAGGAAGAGCGCCCCCCTCCCTTGGCGGGCGTCTGTCCATCCCCCCTGCCGGGGCGGCGTTCGCGCTGAGTTTATGCATTTGGAATTCCAGCACGCAGCGCGCGGGCGGACGGGCGGGCGGGGGCGCGGGCGCGGGCGGGAGCAGGGTGCGGCCGCAGCCCCGCCCCGCCCCGCCACCAGGTGGCGCGGCCGCAGCCTCGCCGCCGCCGTCACGTGACTCATTAGCCCGCGGACGCCGCAGGTGGCGCGTCGGCTGCGGCCGCCACCCACGCCCCGCCCCATTCCACCCCACCCCACCCCGCCACCGCCGCAGCCGCCGCCCTCGACCACCGCGCCCCTCCCTCCCCAACACAGGCCGTGCTTGTCGTCGGTGCTCGTTCTAACATCCCACTGACCCCCACCACTGGCCCCCACACAACCCCCCCATCACCCTGTCCACCCGCCATTCCCCCACACGTTCTCCCACATCACTACCCCCTGCCCCTACAGCCTATCCCTAATCACACAGTCCTCCACCACATTGCCCTACACTGTGTCCTAGCACCCTGTCTCCCCGCACTCAGTCACCTCGTTCTGTGTGCCCGCCGCACTGTCCCCCACCGCCCCGTGTTCCGCCACTCCGTCCCCCACCATCCCGTCCCACCGCATCCTGCCCCCTCACACTGACCAATACCACCCTCCCCTCTGCTCTGTTCCCCGCCACATTGTTACCCATCACCATGGCCGCGTCACCATCCCCTAACACCCTGTCCACACAGCCCTGTGCGCCTCCGCTCTGCCCCCACCACTCTGTCCCGGCCACCTTGTCCCCTCCACTATGACTCCGAAACTACCCCCGCTATTCTGTCCCCGTCACTCTGTCTCCATCCCTCTGAATCGTACCATTGCTTCCCAGTGTTACGATCCCCATCACTTTTTACCCCATCACTATCTCACTCTAGTACATGTAATCCACCAGGACGTCCATCTCCCACTATGTCCCCCAGCCATTTCTAATCCTCCATGACACCATTTTCCATACACCTGACAGTACATGTTATTATTCTAAAAAACACAGAAGATGTAAAGTCTCTGACTGTGAAGCTGCTGTCCTAATCCATGTTTTCTATCCACTCTCCTGTCATTATCCCTTGTTAACATCTGTGTAATGCTTATATGCAGTTTTACTCGTGCATTTTTCATGCAAATGTTTCATTTTGACGTATGTACAGTTTGTGGAGTTAATTTTAAACAATACTTATATTTAAATTCAATCGTATTAATGTTACAGAATATGTAACGTAACTTCCAGAAATTTCATTGTATTTTAACAATGTAAATTTTATTGTGAACAATTACACGATTTTACCCAAAATCTCCTTGGTTGCCGTAAATCATTCCTCAGCCGACTGCTAATCCGAAGTATCGTTGTACAGCACATTAAATTTCGAAGTGGTCTCCGGTGTCTAGAATGGGTTTGAGTTAACGTGTGCGAATATATTTTTGATTGATTGATTGGTTGATTGATGTTCCCGAGCGCGTCAAATACTTAGGTCATTAGTCCCGTAAGTGTAGCGCGTGTTTTTTCTCGGGAGTTGGGGATAATCTTTTCCCCGCTGGATGGCGAGATCTGGCTTCGACCTATCGTCGACTAGCGGGGTTTTCCCCTCAACCAGGTATCTCTCACCAGCGGGGTACCGCCCCAGCCGGGACAAGCTGTAAGCTCCCGACCGGTCTCCCGGCATGTGTGGTAGTGTAGTGCATGTTAGTCAAAAGGGAGAGGATAGGACAAGGGAGAGGAAGGAAAAACCCGCTCTTCGTTTGTTAGGGTACTGCTCCGGCATTCGCCTGGTGTTGATCGGAGAAACCATGGAAAGCTACCGATCAGAGCAGCCGATCGCTAGAATTCTCCTTCGGACAGCGACTGAATTTGAACCTAGGACCTCCCGGTGAGAGGGACTGCAGTGACATCAGGTTGATGCACGGAGCCATCTCTCCCGGTGTGTACGAATCCAAATGTAGAGCCCGCGTGGCAGCGCGGTCGAGCGCGCAGGGGACGCGCGCGCTGCGCGGAGAGGACGTGATCGACTGCCCTCACGCGGGCGACCGATCGCCTCCACGCTTCTTAATGAGCAGCTGCATCCAGGCTCCACCGCCCTTCCTTCACTCCACCGCTCTACATCGCACCGCTTCGTTCTCCTCCCCCCCCCGCTCTGCTGCGCACCTTTCTCCCTCCACCGCTTCACTCCCCTCTTTCCCACTCTGCTCTGCTCCGCCCCTCCCACCCTTGCACCATTCCTACCGGGGAAGACAGCTCAGTGCATCAACTGATGTCGCTACACTCCTTCTGACCGGGAGGTCCTCTCCCTAAGGCGGCAGGATTTTCGACACTAGCTTGTCAGCTGGGTCGAATCCAGTCGCTGTCTGGAGGACAATTCTAGCGGCCGGCTGCTCTGATCCGTAATTTTCCCTGGTTTCTCCGATCAACACCAGGCGAATGCCGGAGCAGTACACTAACAAACGGGCCACGGACCGCGCGCGATCTTTCCTTCCTCTTCCTTCTCCTATCCTCTCCTCTTACAGACACACTTACACTAACATGCACTACACTACCACACATGCCGGGAGACCGGTTTGTCCCGGCTGGGGCGGTGCTCCGCTGGTGGGAGATACCTGGTTGAGAAGAAAACCCCGCTAGTCGTCGGTAGGTCGGCGCCAGATCTCGCCATCCGGCGGGAAAAAGATCATCACCATCTCCCGAGAGAAAAACACGCACTGCACTTACGGGACTAATGACCTAAGTAGTTGAAGCGCGCGGAAACACAAATCAATCAATCAAACAATGCCTTTCCCTGGGCCTCTTCACGCCGCTCCTCCTTCCTGCGAGGTTTTTGGTCTGCTCAAGGTCGTCTTCGAGGTCTCCCACATGTTGGCATTCATGTTCCCCATTGTCCTTGTGGTGTCCACTCTACCCCGCTCCGAGAACTCGGCTCCGGAATCTTCATCGAGAACGACTTTTCCCTGCATCCTGCCTCTAACGGCTTGCCGTGGATACAAAATTGCACCGTAACCAGAAGAGGGGAAGTCGATGTGATGAATTTAGAATGGGGATGAGATCGGCGAGGACATGGAAAGGGGGAAACTCACTGCTGACTTGGAGCCACCTAAATTTTCAACATATAGTTTCACTGCAAGAACCTCGTTACCACAAAACTCCGAGTCTACACGAACATTTCTGATCTATCTGTTACTAGAAAAATAAAGTATAGTGGACTAGTCTTTGACAGAATCATGGAATAAACTAGTAGTGCTAAAACAGTGCTCGAACTATCAAAAATTGTACACGACCGATTTCATTGACGGAAAAATCTAAATCTTTAACATTTTAGTTCTGCGAAGACGTCGATTCGCAGAATTTTTCCAATTTTCGAAAAATTGGTGCTTTAAACGAATGAGTTATGCACCATTCTCTTAAACGTCCTTCACACTATTCAACAACAAAATTTAATCAAAAACGATGGAGCCATTTTTTTTTAAATATAGAAAATGTCCCGGAGACTTCATGTACAGTATCCCCCAAAATTAAAATATCGGTTTTAAATTCGAGGAGCCGCGACATCAGCCATATCGATTGCAAAATATTACTTTTGGAGAAAATCGGCTGAATGGTTTAGCCGCTAGCGTTGTTGACGAAAGGACAGGCAGTAAGGCGGCCGGACATATGTTTTGCTGATATTTATTTAGTATATTTTCAGTATATTTCACTTCCAATCAAAGATTGGAATTGGATTGGAAAGATTATCAAAATCATTTTAATTACTTTCGTCTTTTTCGGTATCAATGACCCACAAAATAGGGATCCTAGCATCGCCACGTGTGAGAGGATTTTGTTTCTTTATTTAGCAACTGGATTTATCCAGTTTTTTGTTGCCACGGCCCTCTAAGAAGAGTTTTCTATCAAAAATTCGCCGTTTTTTCCCCGCAGCATTATATAACTTCCTCGCTACTGCGTAAGAGGTAGAGAGACAGGAAAAGGGAAAAGAAAGAAGTAAAATTTCCGTCTTCGAGTTTCTTACGGTGCCCCGTGTGGCGTGCACCCTGCGGTCGTGCTGTTGCACCATTCGCTTTTCACCCTCTCTGGTTATTCAGCGCAGCTCTGAACTCCTGTCGGGCCTCGTAACAACTTTCAACCCTCGGCCACAAAGAGATGAATGGTGACACGCTCTCTGTTGGGCGCGCCATCGATAACAAACGTCCATGCGCGCTGGAAATAATTCCGTTATCAAATGTTATACTTTTTCGCTTCGCTCAAATTGGACGTGTATTGGAACATTCGAATTTCAAATGCTGCAAAGGGGGCGAAGCTCTAGAACGGCAGGAAATTCACCCCCATAAAAAAAGGTACGTAACTGTCTTTTAGTTTTGAGCGCTTCTGGCATCTGAATTAAAGCATTACAAGTGCTACTTTTTGGCTCATAACATTTGTGGTGGTAGACTGCATTATCGTGTAATATCTGTTCGTGGAAGGTGAATTATCCGTCTGAAAATGACGTTCAGTTTCTATTTTCCAACAAATTAGCGAATAAATGATTGTCTCTGTGTACTGAGGTTAATAGTTGAGCAATTCGTAATAGTTTTAAAATGTGTTTATCTCTTTAAAACGATACTGAAATATTTTTTCTTACTAAGATAGTTAGTGTAATTCAGTTTATTAAGGAAAAGTCACGAGAAATAACCTTTCCACAGTCGTAGAGGTTATAGGAGCAAACCTAGCAGAACAAATGTTTATTTCGCGGTCTGCCATCACAGACACGTGTTGTGTCAAAGGTTTTTCTTTGCGTTTTTTCTTTGCTTGGCTATTGTTGAAGACAGGGTTGGAAAATTCGTATTTTGCTAGTATTGTCTTTCCGACTGTAGGATTTTCTCTTCTTATCTTTCTTCTCTGGATTGCGTAGATGACGCTCCGCGGCGATAAACCTCAACCTGTCAAAAGCGCAGGTGCACCGGAAATGGGTGCAATTGTCTAAGAAATCCGTGCTGATCGGAGACGAGCCTGAAACCTTCTTAAACGGACTTGCAGACCGCCTTAAGTTGGGTTGTTCGGTGAGAGATTTCGGAGAGGAGTCGATCAAAAAATTTTGCAATTCGGTGCAAAAAATTGAAAAAAAATAAGTAGTTAAAATATAATTCTCCAAAATTATTTGTTTTAGAAAGTGTTAGGCAAAAATACGTTAAAGTGGCCATCAATCGCTCTTTTAGGACATTTTAAACACTATTAGATGGATCCTGTAGATCGATTTTTTCACAATTCCTCGACATCTGCAATTATTTTCCACAATCTTCTTAAGAAACTAAATGGGCATGTGTCCTGAAAACCGTTGCTAGATTGTGTAGTGTATGTATTCAACACGTACACACACTATACAGTCTAACAACTTGAGGTACATTTGAAAAAATTGTCAGATTGGGTGTTTATTTCATTTATTCAAAATCAAACATAAATATTATTTTAGCAACAATTTAAAAAATATCAAATTGTAAACGTATTCACATTGAAAAGCAAATATTTATGATTTTAATCAGCATTTAAAAAATCATGACTTAAACCAATGTTCTAAAGCCGATGATTCGATCATATCGCCGGTGGGCAAAGCACATCCTAAGATGAAGATCGTTTACAACGGAATAAGTTATGACTTGACTAAAGTATTGCTAGAAATGCGTTTTAGAATTTCAAGATCATTCCTTAATTAAGGTTCTGAAAACGTTATCACGCATGTTACCTTAACCATGGAACATTTCTGTATTGAAATATACCTTTATCATCGTCTCATTAAGAGTGTGGTTGTAATTATGGCCTGTTCCAAAATTATATTAAGATTTCGGCGCCAGAAACAGGTTACATTAATTACTACCAAAGTTTTCCCATCTAATTTAAACAAAATTGTATAAACATCCAGCTAGCTTGGGTCGATGGGTCCGGATACAAATACTCGCTATCGCCTCGATAGCCGATTACCTGATCTGCCAACTATACAGTATGGCGTGGAATCTGAAATGTAATAATTATATGCTTCCAACTAATTCAAGATTATGATTGACAAATGAAAACTCCTTTCATTTCCAAGGAACAAAATTCAATAATTTATTTAACTTTAAGTTTTAACAATTAATTTTATGGTCATGACCTTTTAAATAAGTTATCTCTTTTGTACTGCAGTATTTCTTTACCGTTTTGCTTGCCGACGCTCCGTAGTCGCTTCTCACTTGACCGTTGTTAGTTCCAAGTTTCGCTTCTTTCTTCCGGTCTTGCGCTGCTGCTGACACGTCCAGTCCACACTGCATAAACTACTTATCGGTTCTTATCCGATGCTCCCAGTTCCTAATCTTTCCCACTGGTTATGTAAAACATTAAAGTTCAACTGCAATATCCGAAAAACTGTACAAGTCCTCCGCGAATTCACTTCTGGCAAATAATTCTCAGAGTCCGAAAAAAACTATTACTTCTCTCACAAAAAAATATACAAGTCCCACTTTCCTAATATAATGTCCGCAAACGATCTTTACACCACGTCGTCTACTATCAAAATCCGCGATCTTCACTCCACGACACCCAGAGTCAGAATGTCCTGTTCAATGCGTTCTTTAACCCTTTATGGTTCGGTAAGCGTCTCTCATTCTATTTTTTCAAAACACAGCGGCAAAATTAGACTGTCTAATCTTCATTAGCCAACCCGTGCGTCTCTTACGAACTCAAGTAGCCGCGACCTCCGTCAGTCATTCGTTTCTGAACCAACCACATCTTATCTTCTTTAGCTATCTAGCCCGCATCCGGACATCTTCAAGGCCTGTGTAGTTTGTTGACCTTGCCAACCTCTGCGTTGTCGTTGCTAAGGCCGCATACCGCCATATTGCATACCCATTTATCCACCCCATGTACAGCTAATATTGTTAAATAAAATTTGTCATATTCTGGTATATCACAGTATCTTGCTTATTTTTTTCCTCTAGAAAGGATTGAATTATGAAATCAAGAAGATTGAGTACTCTGTTAGTAATATCGTAGACCTACATCGAAGCTTAGACAAACAAGATTTGGCAGATACTCGTATGCTAATAGCCCATGGTTATCCGAAAACTAGTGAACTGTTCCAACCGTGGTTACAAAAGCCAAAACTAACCTCGCATTGCTTCTATCGGAGAAGAAAACTGCACTGTTCCTCTTTCGGAAGCATTACAGAGTATAGCCTGGTTATAACTGATGTCAAATCAGGTCACCCACAGCAATTTTCGTAAAGTGGTTCATTAAGGCAGGATTGTAGCATCATGTTCATTTTTAATAAGGTTCTTGAAAACGTGAACCAAAAACATGTCAGTATCTAACTTGTGAAATGTTATTTCAACATAATTAAAAAAATTCTCTGTTTTAACGTTGTCTGTTATAAAAATTTGGCGTACCCACCAGCCCTGAAATTCGAGAAGTGGTTTATCGCCACCATACTTTTTCCATGTTTTCATGATCTCTGAGAAAGCCAATATATTTAAGATTTAAGTAATAGACGTTTTCAAATTTAAAAAAATTCTATTTAGTTGTGCTGTTAAAAGTTACAGGAAAATAGTGATTCGGTGGTATAAGTTTCATTTATTTTAACTTATCTACAACTAGAAAGAAGTGAAATAGTTATTACATAATCATATTTGGCCTCTATCTAGGCAGATAATATGTAATATTATTTGTACCACAGTGCATAGCGATAAGCGAATTAATAATCAAAAGACCACAACAGTTTGTAAAGAGCCCAGGTGTGCTGCATAATGCGCAGTGGTTGTGATTTTATTGGTGAAATAATTACGACGAATGATCGTATAAATTTCTTTCTCAGAAATGTATTACAAAGTTGGTTAATTTTCCTGCGCAAAAGTTTTTTTACGAACCAAATGGTAGTTATTAACCTACCTGTGGCAGATAATCTGCCAAAATTACACCTAGTTCCTCCCATGAATTATCTGGAAATTGTACAGGTGCTATATCACACAAACCTCACTCTACAACTGACGGACAATTCCAAGAAAAATTGAATTACTTTCGAGAACAAAAAATATGCAAACAATGAGTTTCTGTGAGAGTACCAAATCATTATGGTACTAAAATTCGCACCACATGGAATTAGTACAGCCGCAAATCAATATTGTACAAGTGTGACATTCCGATTGTGGTCGTTGTTGGGTGGAATATTCCGAGAAATGGTGAATTATTTTCAACAGGAATTGAAATCAGTTAATGAGAAGCCTAGCGAGAATATGTGATAAAATATTTTTTTAAATATTGACTGTGTGGCTGAACGCGATCAGTGTGTTCAACGGTGCATTGGAAGCTGCGGGGTTTGTGGTAGTTTCGAGAGTGGTGGGACCAATGAACAACGGTGGACCCCGTCGGATGGAGGAAACAGGAGTGGAGGGAGATGCAGGGTCTATCGAAGCAGTGGGGTACGGGACAGGGGAGCGGGAGGTTAGTGGCGATGGTGCGCTAGCTACGATGAAGCTGAAGGCGACGGTGATTGATTGATTGATGGATTGATTGGTGTTTCCGGGCGAGTCAACTACTCAGATCATTAGTCCCGAAAGTGTAGTGCGTGTTTTTCTCGGGAGGTGGCGATGATCTTTTCCCCGCTGGATGGCGAGATCTGGCGCCGACCTACCGTCGACTAGCGGGGTTTTCCCTATCTCCCACCAGCGGAGCACCGCCCCAGCCGGGACAAGCTGTAAGCTCCCGACCGGTCGCCCGGCATGAGTGGTAGTATGTTAGTATGGTAGTATGTAGTATGTTATTGTAAGTGTGTGTGTGTGTGTGTGTGTAAGAGGAGAGGATAGAACAAGGAAGAGGAAAGAAAGATCGCACGTGACCCGTTTGTTAGGGTACTGCTCCGGCATTCGCCTAATGTTGGTCGGAGAAACCACGGAAAACTACCGATCAGAGCAGCCGGCCGCTAGAATTCTCCTCCAGACAGCGACTGAATTCGACCTAGCTGACAAGGTAGTGTCGAAAATCCTGCCGCCGTCGGGAGAGGACCTCCCTGTCAGAGAGGACTGCAGCGACATCATGTTGTTGCACTGAGCCATCTATCCCGGTGCGACGGTGATGGCGAGGGCGGTGATGACATCTTAGAGGGATCGGTGCAGGGCAGTGGAAGTTGGAGAAACTCTACATACGGAGGAAGCTTTGATACTGTTTTGAATGACGTGGTCGGGGGTGTAACGCATCGGGTGGCCGAATGAGGGAGGGGAAGGAAACTGTGAGGGCGATTTGGTACGGCCATGGGGGGGACAAGGGAGCTTCTTTAGACTTCAATCCGGAGCAATGAGACCCGTGGTGGGGCCGCGGCGACGAGAGAGTGGTGACGTTGACGTGGGCGGCAAAAATGACGAGGAAGGGGACGCTGAAAAGGTGGAGGAGGGTGGCGGCGATGAGGACGGGCCTGTGACGAGCACGTGGACAGCGACGTGGTCGGGCCGGCGACGAGGACGGACCTACGAAGAAGACGGGCCGGCGACGTGGACGGGCCGGCGACGAGGACGGGCCGGCGACGAGGACGGGCCGGCCAAGAGGA
Source organism: Acheta domesticus (assembly GCA_031308135.1). Lineage (NCBI taxonomy): Eukaryota > Metazoa > Arthropoda > Insecta > Orthoptera > Gryllidae > Acheta > Acheta domesticus. Next base: position 123,249,792 of record JAHLJT010003656.1, on the reverse strand, counting down.
CGAGACGACGACGGGACGAAGGCGCCTTCAGGGCCTGGCGCGGCGCGGGGGCGGCGCGGGGGTGGCGCGGGGGCGGCGCGGGGGCGGCGCGGGGGCGGCGCGGGTGCGGCGCGGGGGCGGCGCGGGGGGTGCTGGGTGGCCGGCCGGTGTGTTGGTGTGAGGGGTGGGCGCGGTCGCGGTTGGGCGGGCCGGGGGCCTGGGTTCGAACGCGGGATTTATCGCTGCGGTGGCCGTGTCGCGGTCCCGCAAGCCGCTCCTCCGCAGTGGGTGACCGCTGCGCGCGCCGAACGAATGCCACTCGCCGCCATTGCGGAGCGGCCCGGCCGGAGGCCATGGGGCCGCCTGCTGTCGGCCGAGCACCGTAACCAACTCTCCGACAACCTTACTCTCTCAGTCTGTATCAGTGAAAAACTACTGATTGACAGTGACTATTTACTGATGGTGTTAGTTATAACACTGCCACTGACAATCAGTGAATTAAGCTGAACAAATCAGTGAAAATTGGGTCCACTTTTTGAATCAGTGAAACTTCACTGTTTGAATCAGTGAAATCTGTGACACTAATTGAACGTGACGACTGAACGATCAGTGAGCGATGATGGCGGGACACTTTTACCACTGACGATCAGTGAAATGCTGGCGGTCATTATGTAAAGGTTCGCATATTCGCTGATTGTCAGCAAAACCACACATTTCGACTGAAGATATCAGTGACTTTGGATCTCACTGATTGAATCAGCGACAATTTCACTGAATCAGATTCAGAGAGTACCATCCTCGTCCACGTCTGCTAAACAACTCTCCCATTCCTTGGTCCCCATTCAATTCATCTGTTAAATATCTAGGCCTCTATTTAGACTCAAAATTAACCTGGAAACATCATAAAGAAAGAAAATTGAAGCAAGCCCATCAGAAACTTCATCAACTTCGACCGATTATAAACCGTAATAGTAGCCTCAGCCCCGAAAATACAGTGCTCCTATACAAATCCATTCTCCGTCCACTCCTTTACGCATGCCCGATCTGGTGTCATTCAGCAGCATCCCACATAAACAAGATCTAAGTCTTCCAAAACAGAATCCTCCGCATTGAAAACCAAAGCTCCATGGTTTGTCGGAAACTCAATCCTCCATTCAGATTTCAACCTAAAATCCATAAAAGAGCAAATCACTCACATATCCCACAATTTCTTCTTCCACCAACCTAACATAACCGGACCATCCTTTTACAACCTCAGCGTAGATAACTCTCCCTTCCTGAGAATAAAAAACAGATATCCCCTTCATTCATTTTTAAACTGCTTTTCCACGTTTGAATAGATAATTAACTTCTGTAATTAAAATTAGCTCTAGTGATGCTCTGGAGGTGCTCATTGAGTTTCCACACTCCTGATTTTTAAGATTAGAATAAGTCACCAATCATCCATAGAGCCGAAAGGCTGAACGATGTAAATTCAGAAAGAATAAATAAATGAATTGAAAAAAAAAACATAACGAAGATTGCTCATGTCACCCGCCATCAGAGTAATCTACGACGCCGTATTCACTAAAAAGTACCTAATGTCATCCTCTTCATGACTTTATTTCAATATAATTGCTGCTCTTGTTTTACTTGTCCGCGTATTCACAAGTGAAGCTGTAAATGTTGGATCTCCTACATATTTCACCTAAATGGTGCGTAAGCTGATTTTATCACATTCTGTAGTGCTAATTTTATTCAATAAACTTTACCTTTTTCCGGAAACTTACATAGTATTTTTGTTTATTTTAATCAACAAATATTGCTAATTTCAACTGTTTTTCAAGTTTCTTCCTTTTTTACTCCTTTGTGCACTATTAAGTTGTGACGCAAAAATAAGCTATATTGTATTGGAAGTTTGGGAAAGCTCTTTGTGTGTATATTTCACGAGGTTAGAATATTTTATAACAATGCATTTGGAGTTTGGATCTACTTCAAGATAGAAGCATTCACCATGAAAATCTTAATTCCGTTTGGTTATTTTATAATTTCATTAATACTCGTTCCAAATTCACTATTTTGCTTCGAATTGCTTTCCCTTGCTGTGATAATTCATGCATACGTCGAGATGATTTGCAACTAGTATTTTTTTAACATGTACGTGCTTCAATCATCGTATCTATATCAGCGTAACCGAAAAGCTCAAAGGGGTAGTAATAAAATACTAAATGTCATTCTTAGATACCTTTAATCACTCTTCACTCAATAAACTATGCAATGCCTCCATTATATTTTCAAATACTTTCACTCGGATTCTGGCAAATATTTCTGAATTTCTTCAGTTCAATCAGGGCCTTCAGTTCTCAGTTTCCTATCGTTTTGGAGAATTCGATTTATTGATCGATTAGAGTATTTCACTACGACGCCTCTTAAATGACTTCGCTTTTTCGATTATTTCGGTTTTTGGATTATAACAGATGTTCACTTGAAATACGAAAAAGCTTATGATCGGTAGCAATGACATTATTTTAAAAAGTACACATCACTGAGCATTGAACATTTAATTTGACTTTCTTCTCTTCGGTCAAATGATACTGTTTTTCAGTCACTATTACCAATCGATAGTAAACCTATCATACCTATTTTAATCGCTGGAATGTTTTAAAGCCATTCTGCTAGTACATCGCACCGGAATACATGTTCGTCGCGACTGTACTAACGTTACAATCGCACTATTGTCAGTTGAATCACGTCCGCTAGTTCTGTTGTTCTTGTATCTTGAGACTCGTGAATATCTTGCTTCAGTCGAGGAGAGGTCTGCGGCTTTGGAGAACATGTGGGCGGATTCAGGTCAAGGAGATGTGGGCGGTTGCGAAGGGGTTGGAAACGGTGATGGTAATGGCGTTGGTGACGCAGCGTGCAGAAGTTACGGGCGGTGGCGTCGCGTACGCTTGTCGCAGGACGCAGAAACTCGATGTAGGATTTGCTCGTGCTCTGAGCTGCATCGTGTACAACGTCGTGTGATGCTGCGTTTCTCAACCCTCTCACAGAAACTGCGTGTATGCGGGAGATGGAAGAGCTACTGAAATTGTATGATGGATTCCGAAATATCATGAGTGGGGTTCGTCACCCAGTTCGTCACGCAGTTCGTCACGCAGTTCGTCACGCAGTTCGTCACGCAGTTCGTCACAACAGTTCGTCACCCAGTTCGTCACACAGTTCGTCACAGGCTCACAAAAACTGCGTGTATGTGGGAGATGGAAGATCTACTGAAATTCTATGATGGATTCCGAAATATCATGAGTGGGGTTCGTCACACACTGATGAAAACTGTTGGTGTCTTTGCTTAAAACAAGACCATATTATTCTATAACTATTAAGTTGTGCTTTAATGAAAACACACGTGGTCAAAAAAAAGATTAATAATAAAATGTTTTTAGAAAGAACATATTAAATTCTCAATGGATTATCAGGAAGTTCGTGTGTCAAGGTACTAAATTATTTACCAACATTGCCTCCGCTCTGCTTCTGCAAGAAAACTCCCCGTCCAGAAATCTTCAGAGGACCAGAGACCATCAGACACCTTCTTCACGAAGGTGACATAAACATTTTCTTGGACACTTATTTCCCTAAGTATTCATTTGTGAACTGTAATAAAGTGAGTATTAACATTTCTTACTGCCAACGTTCACACTCTTAATATTAAGAAATGAATCACTAATTCCGTGTTTAGTATGATACTGTTTGTCAATCGTAAGGGATCGCTAAGTCGTTTTGTAGTAATGTTTTATTGAAGACGATGAAAAGGTACTTTATCTACAAGGAGGGTCATATTGTCGTTTGTGAATTACCTTTCTCGAGTAGCTAATACATCTTTTTTTCTTGGGTAATATTTTATTCTAATTTATTCCAATTTTTATAGAAAATTTTAAAAAATTGTTAGGTTACTTTCAAGGCAAATAGTTTGTACAGATTTTCACCCGCAGGTGTGAAGATAAGGTTTCTGCGCATTTTGCCAAACTAGTCTGATAAAGATTTTTTATCGGCATAATTCCAGACAGCTCAACGTCATAGACGCTTAACTGTTAGAAAATGTCTGCTTTGCTCCAGATAATAGAATTTTGGGTAAAATGTGTTAATTTTTTAAACGAATTTTTTAATGTTCCTAAAGTGTAAATTTTGTGTTGAATTTTCAATGATAAATATTTTTCATATTTTGCTGGATAATGCCTACGTAAAGTTGTCAATCGACATTTCAGCTTCAGTATTCAACACTTCCAGAAAGATATTTTGTATCATTAGAGTAGGTGTGAATGAAACGATATAGATAAGTGTGAAGAGTAATAGCTTATGAATTGCTTCAGAATACATACAAAGTTGAAGAAAGCGTTTATCGAACATGACAGTCATCCGCCCACCCGACATGAAGAATCAAGATTAAGAACGTATGCTCTCGATCATGCAAAAACTTGCCGACTCACAATAAATAGTGGTAATAATTACTAATGAGTAGAGGTAATTAAATATTTCCTACTGAATACAGCCGCTAGACGTTGATCACTTTGATACACTACATACAAACAGAAGTATTCCACTTGAAGACATTTTGGTAGAAGGAAGGGAAACGTATTGATAAGAAAAATACTTATGTGGGGCGTAAAAGCACAGGCCGTACCGATAGTTATCGGAGCTCTGGGATTTGTTCCGCAAAATTTGATGTAAGAACTTGGCTAAACTTCCAGGTCATTCAAAGGACTGGGAAGTGCAAGAAATTGCTTTATTTGGCACAGCTCACATTTTGCGCAAAGTATTGTAGAGGCACCGACAGTCCCTAGATCTGCTCCTTAGGTAGCTGGTTGCAACCTGGAGTAGATTTTATACTCAGCCGACTCATAACATCTTTAGTCGTGATATGTAGCAATGAATAATAATAATAATAATAATAATAATGACAATACTACCACAACTACTACTAATAATAACAATTAGACAAATTACTTAATAGGAAATTCTACTTATTTAACAGTAGACTGGCTATTTAAAAAAAATCGCGTAGTGCCGTAGTGATCTCGGGCCGAAGATTCGCAGGTTCCCGCTCGCAGCCGTTCTGCGAGAAGTCCCGCGATGCGACGCGACGCCCCCTCCGTCTCGCGGGCACCTGGCGCGGCTCGGCGAAAGTGGCGCCATCGCTTAGACGCCGGCGGCGCGGCGCGACAGGACGCGGGCCAGGAACCCGGAGCACGTGCCTCCTCTGCGGAGCGTCGGAGACAACCGCTGCTAATTGCTGGGGCACTAAAGGGAGCGCGCAGAAAAAACAAACTTTTTATCATCTCGACCTCACCCCGCCCCGCCCCCGCCCCCCGCTCGCGCCCGTCGGCGAGTGGGACACAATAGCCCCGGCGCGCCGCGGCGCTCACAGTGGGAGGCACGAGCAGCGAATGCGGCGTAAATTCAAACTATCCGGGCGGGTCCATTGATTGATTGATTCGTGTTTCCGGCGCGTCAAATACTTACGTCATTAGTCCCGTAAGTGTAGTGCGTGTTTTTCTCGGGATGTGGCGATGATCTTTTTCCCGGCTGCATGGCGAGATCTGGCGCCGACCTACCGTCGACTAGCGGAGTTTTCCCTAAGTAGGTATCTCCCACCAGCGGGGCACCGCCCCTGCCGGGATAAGCTGTAAGCTCCCGACCGATCTCCCGGCGTGTGTGGTAGTGTAGTGCACGTTAGTGTAAGTGTGTGTGTGTAAGAGGAGAGAATAGGACAAGGAAGAGGAACGAAAGATAGCGCGCGGTCCGAGACCCGTTTGTTAGGGTACTGCTCCGGCATTCGCCTGGTGTTGATCGGAGAAACCACGGAAAACTACTGCTCAGAGCAGCCGTCCGCTATAATTCTCCTCCAGACAGCGACTGAATTCAACCTAGCTGGCAAGCTAGTGTCGAAAATCCTGCCGCCGTCGGGACTCGAACCTAGGACCTCCCGGTCACTGAGCCATCTCTCCCGGTATATCCTGGCGGGAGAGGTGGCTCAAGGCATCAACTGATGTCACTGGAATGCCTCTGACTGGGAAGTTCTACGGTTTCACTCTCAGGCAGGATTTTCGACAGTAGCTAGGTCGAATTCAGTCGCTGTCTGGAGGAGAATTCTAGCGGCTGATTCTGATCCGTAATTTTCTGTGGTTTCTCCGATCAATGCCAGAAAATTCTGGAGCTATACCCTAGCAAATGGGCAGGAACCGCGCGCAATCTTTCCATCTCATTCCGTGTCTTAACCTCACCCCTTACACACGTACACTTACTTCCGCCACACTTATACTGAGATTTTTCTATCTTTGCCCCTAAAGGCTTGTCTTCACGATGGACTATGTCACGGTATTTCGAGACGTTCTCAGTCATACCGCTAGATATTGCATGACCGCGACTGTAACAAGCAGTGCTTGCGATCATGCTGACTTCTAGTGGTACAACGGAGAAAGACGCGAAATGCTGTGTGATATTCCATCGTGGCCACAGGGGCTTGAGGGACAGTGTCAGAAAAATCACACTATATCATACATGCCGGGAGACCGATCGGGACCTTAGAGATTGTCCGCGCTGGGACGGTTCTCCGCGGGTGGGAGATACCTGGTTGAAGGAAACCCCTCATGCCAACGGTAGGTCGGTGTCATCCAGCGAGGCAAGATTCGTGTCGAGTAGAATTGGTTGATAAAATCCCTGTTTCGTGTATCCTGGAGCGTCAACTGACGTCGTTATTAAACATGCAGTGAATGTTTTCGTAGTAGGAAGTGGGGTGTTTTTCCAAGCTGAATGGTAAAATCCAGCGCCGACTACACGGCGTATATGGTTTTCCCCATCCAGGTCTCTCTCAATAGCGGAGCACTGCCTCGGCCGGAACAAGCTCTAAGCTTCCAATATGGAGGTCGTGTAAGAGTTGAGAATATGACAGAGGAGGAAAAAAAGATCGCGCTTGATATGTGGCCTATTTACTAGAGTACTGGTTCTTTATTCGTCTGATTTTGATCGAAGAAACCTCGGTAGACTACAGATGAGAGATGTCCGACACGAGAATCCCCGTCCAGGGAAAGGCTGAATTCGACATAGCTAAATTTTCAAGGATAAAGAGAGATCAACCACAATAAATGATGTTTTTTTTTATATTTAGAATATTTCGTCATACATATGTTTCGGGAGTTTTTTTCCCATCATCAGTGACTAAAATAGGAAATTCAGTAAAAAGTTTGCAAACGAAAATTACCAATGCACATAAACTTATTCAGAATGAAAACTAATTAATTATTTTTTAATTAATTACTTAATTAGTTTTTAATTAATTACTTAACTAATTAGTTTCTAAATATTAAAAAATGTCATCCTTTATTGTGGTTGATATCTCTTTATCCTTGAAATTCATCATGGAATACCACAAAATCTTAGCTGCCACCACAAAATTTCGACATAGCAATGTAGCTATGTTGAAAATCCTGCCATTGTAGGCCTCGAACCTTAGGACCTCCCAGTCACAAGTTCTGCAGTAACGTCAGTGAATTCCCTGAGCCATATCAGCCGATCTGAGTTGATTCGTATCTGTTACGAGGATATTCTTTCTGTTCTCGCAGTTCTCTCTCGACCTTTTTAGATCATTGGTCGTGTAGAGATGCCATCGCCTGGTCCCGTAAATAGGAATAAGACTTGATGGGGAAGAATCGATCGTGAGTGAATCATGACGTGCGGTTCAAATCCTTTCTAGCATCCGGGTGGAATTGATCGGAGAAAAAGAACGATCGATATCTGAAATTCCCATCCACATAGAGATGTGATCGTACTTTGCTAGTGACTCACATCTAGAAATAAATTTTGTCCAGAGAGGAAATAACAGCATCTAATAATTCAAATTATTGAAATATGAATTACCTCGGCGGGAAATCAAACCTGTGTCTTTGGTGTACCTAAATTCGTGTAACCAGCTTATCTGCAGACGCAACTCACACCTTCCTTGGTTTTCCGGGACCTTTTTTCTGTTGGTTTTTATGGTTGATTGTTAGTAAATAGTTCAGTCGTCTCCGGTTATAGTGAACTCGTGGGGACTAACATTTTCGGTTCACTACAACTGAGGTTCACTATATTCGATGATGTCAAAATTAAAACGAATTTCTCTATAACGTTTGATTTCATATATATATATATATAAGCAAATATAAAATGCAAATATATAATATATTACAGCCAAATATATTAACAGCACGGACTGAAAATTTAAATATCTTAATTTGTCCTTAAAAATGACTTATTTTCAATTGTACGGCTTCGTATTTCTTCATTACTAATTTCTCTAAATCCTTCTTCCGAATTCGTGCTGTCTCCATACTTGATTTCGCTTTGTGCTCTTTGTCTAGGTATTGTAATGCAGTCTTGACACCCTTCAATGCCTCTTGCACTGTTCGAACATCGTCCCCCTCTCCGAAGGCGCTTTTACTCGCCTAATAACACACAAGATGCTTTCGGTGACGGGGTGGCGTAAAGGGCTAATGGAACTGATCGCCTTCCCCCGCTGTGGCAGTCGCGCGCTTCCTGTCGCCTACGTAGACGCGCTTTGACGCGCTGAATATCAAGGAACCTCAAGTTGGAAGCTGACGCAAGCAGGCGCATCGCCGCCGCCAGTTGTAGCCCACGCAGGACACGGCCTTTGTTTCCGTAGTGAAACTGAGTGGCATGGCACTAAGTCCCATTCCCGGTACGCTACCTTTAACTCAGGGCTTCAATTATAAACTTTGGCTTCCTAGATTTGAAGTTTGTAGACGATATATTATTTTCCAAGAGGGAATTAATTTTCAGGATGTTGTTTTTCCTACGTTCACTATAACCGAGGTTCAGGTTTACTAAATCCGAATCTTCGAATTATGCTTATTTGAATTGAATTAAAGCCTTATTTACGTGGAGACTCACGCCAGGAGGCCTTCTCTTCGGTCTGACCACGCAAATTTTGCTACGCTCCTTTCATCATCTAGCTGAGAAAGAAGGTACTACTTATAACAGTGCTTCAGGTGCGAAAACAAACTTTTACCAGAAAATTAAAAAAAACGATTTTGTGCTGTTGTTAAAAATAAAATGTGTAAAATGCCTTATTATGCATTAAAAGTTTAAAATACAAGTTTATTGAATAACAAATATCATTGAATTCATTACTTCTTCCTCCCAGCCCCAAATTAGTGTTTTATTCAGACCAGGCCTCTGAGGCCCACTAAGTGTGAAGTCGCAAAATCCGAGCTCCATGCATCGAAGGGTTGAAATCCACATCAACGATAGGGTTTGAACCTGCGAACTTGGGTATAACAATCCGATACGCTAACCGTTACACCATCGACGCCGCCGAAATTATTTGTAATGTAAGTGAAATGGGACCAGTGACTTTAAGTTCACTATAACCACTACATCCATGTTCACTGTAACCGGAGTCGACTGTATTTCTTTTTTGCGGAGAAAAATTGTTCTAATCTTCACGTTGACCCAATAGAATCATTCAAAGAATATTGTAACGTATTGGCAAGCGAACCTCGGGGTAGCTATTTGGGTATGGGCGGAGAGGGATTACCAACAGGAATCACCTCGCCAAGCAGGAAGAGAAAGGTGCCCTAGAGAAAGCACCCAAAGACTGAACAATGGACATACCATTCTAGAGGCAGGGTGGGGGAGGAGGTCACGTGAGCCTCAAGTATATAAGAGAGTAGACGAAGGGAATGGGCGGGTTCTAGAGAGGGAGTGAGGACCTCGTGCTGATGCACAAATTTGCGCCAGGGCGGTGCAGCGGCGAGCAGGGCTCGCGAGGCAAGTCACGTGTTGACGCGACTGCGGGGACTTTGTGTCCCAGATGTGACTGCGGTCACGTAGGAGTGATGCTGTGTGCGAGCTCCGAGTGAGGTGTGGTTGAGATCCGCCACTCACACATCAATCGGTTAAGATCGCTCCTGTGATCAAGGCACATCACGGATTGATGCGCCTGTAAGGACTTTGTGTCCGAGTGTGACATCCGGATCACGGAAGCTGGGCTTTGTGCGCGCTTCGAATTAACGAGCAGCGAGTTCCACTATTTAAACCGATTCTCAATCGGATTTAGGGATCGCTCCCGCGATCAGGGGATAGTAGAAGGTCTATCAGAGCGATTGTATAAAATGTAACCATTTAACTGTGCATATTTGTTTGTAAATATAACTGTATATATGCAAGCTCGTGTCTGTGTTCGCTGTGAGTACCCATGGCGTCACAATATAATGTCAGAAAGTACAGATCGCGGCACACTGTGCGGAGACGACGGTGTCGGCGGCGTCGAGCGTGGAGAGGCTGTGGGGGGGGGGGTAGAAAAAAAAACGTCGGCGAGAGCCAATTGTTTCGCTGGCGACCTTAGTCGCGCGATTGCGTCAACGCGATCTGATTTGCCCCATTCAGGCGGCGCGCAATTAAACGGTTGGGAATTGCGGACTCCGCGAGAAAGCGAGATTCTTTTTTTTTATTTTAGGAGCGTCCTGCGAAGGGTCTGTAAGTGATGGGAAACAAAGTGTTAGATTGAGTAAGCATTGCTAAAGAGAAACTCACAAGAAGAAAAAAGGCGTTTCAAAATCCGTTTTCTAGCTTGCGACGTATACTGATGACGTATAATAAACGATGCAAATTCCAATTTTCTCTAAGGGGATGTTCAATACTTTAGAGGAAGAGAATCAACAAATTTAGTAATGAAACGAACAATATACCTTCAGTAGCTCAGTTTGAATAAATCGTAAGAATGCCAACAGGAAATTTCTATTTCCAATTTGATATTATTTTTGTTTATTGACTTCATATATCAAATTGTAGAAATCATGAATTACGCTCGTAGTGCTAAATACAGTTATGTATGCACCAAGGGCTTCTAATGATCCAGCGGTAGCGAAATGCTCGAGAGCCTTTGACCGGAGGACTTTTATCACCCGAGATCATTAGAACCAATTAACGCCCGTGGTACATACAATATTTTATTTTTACCTAATTTTTATTATCCATATTTACTTATTTGCTAATTAACTAGATGTTAACTTGCTTTGGTTTGGCTTTTCATATTTCCCTCCCTTAATTCCCTTTCATAATTCCCTTTCACAATTCCCTTTCATAATTCCCTTTCATAATTCCCTTCCATGATTCCCTTTCATGATTCCTTTTCATGATTCCCTTTCATGATTCCCATTCATGATTCCCTTTCATGATTCCCTTTCATGATTCCCTTTCATGATTCCCTTTCATGATTCCCTTTCATGATTCCCATTCATGATTCCCTTTCATGATTCCCTTTCATGATTCCCTTTCATGATTCCCTTTCATGATTCCCTTTCATGATTCCCTTTCATGATTCCCTTTCATGATTCCCTTTCATGATTCCCTTTCATGATTCCCTTTCATGATTCCCTTTCATAATTTCCTTTCATAATTCCCTTTCATGATTCCCTTTCATAATCCCCTCTGATAATTCCCTTTCATAATTCCCTTTAATAATTCCCTCCATAATTCCCTCTCATAATTCTCTTTCATAATTAATTTCTTTTCATAATTGCCTTTCATAATTCCCTCTCATAGTTCCCTCTCATGATCCCCTCTCATGATTCTCTCTTATGATTCCCTCTCATAATTTCATTTCATGATTTCGTCTCATAATTCACTTTCATAATTTCCTCTGATAATTCCATTTCATAATTGTCTCTCATAATTCCCTTTCATAATTCTCTCTCCTATAAACAAGTTGAACAAAAGGTGTGAAAGAGAGCAACCTTGTCTTACTACATTTCTGATCTTCGGTTTGGTCTCCTGGTAATTGAAGGTTATTCTTGCGTATTGATTTTTATAGAGATGTAGAATAATTCTTCGGTCCTTCCATTCTAGGTGTACACCTTTCATGATCTGAAATAGTATTTTCCAGGGACACTTGTCAAAAGCTTTCTCGAAGTATAAGAATGCTACACATGTGACCCTGTTCATATCCATTCTTCTGTCTAAGATGCTCCTCCGTGCACTCTCTATATATTACTCTCAGTACTCTCTAGTACTATAAAAGCACAAAGCAAATAAGAAAGCGAATTACACTATCCAATTATACGGATGTGAAGGATGGGCGCTTTTAAAAACAGAAAGGAGTGAGATGTGAAGCTTGAAGAAGCTTGTGAGATGTGGTTGTGGCGAAAACTACTGAAGGTTTCCTGGACTGAAAAAATTTCAAATAACGTAAATTTAGAGAAAGTGAAAGAGAATAGATCTCTACTAAAAACCATTTGTAACAGGAAAGCAAAATTCTTTGGACATATTTTTAGAAATAATCAATTCCTAATCACAGTTTTGGACTGTAAAATAGTTGGAAAAAGGATGAGGGAGACCTAGAATGAAAATTTTAGAGCAACTACAAACCGAACTACATTTCAGAAATTACGCAGAGATGAAAAGACAGCGGAAGACAGAATGTCATGGGGCAGTGACAAGGCACTTTTTGGCCTTTACTATGAAGATGATGAATTCACTCTCATAATTCCCTCTATAAGAGAACAAGTACTGGTACCATTATTTAACTGTTTTCTTATTTCTTCACCACGATCCTCTCGATCTAGGTAAGACGAGCTACTATGATGAGCTATTATGATGACCAACTGCCTTGGTTGACAGGCAACATAATCGTGTTCTCTGCAGTGAGGCTGACAGGCAACATAATCGTGACCTCTGCAGTGAGAGTGACATGATGAGAAAGCGGCAGATGGGTTTGTGAGTGTTGAACATTTAAAATGATTCAGATACAGTTCGCATGTAGAAAAACGTCGATCAATTATTCGGTTCTTGCATCCCGGACGAGTGAGCCTTCCAGATGCATCGGTGTGCAGAGCGAGTGAGGACGCTGGGGACGGTCCCTAGCGTCCTCACTCCTAGTTGTGCGCGAATGGCGTCGCGGGAAGGACTCGCAATCAGTGCTTCGTTTGTCGTTGCTGGCTGCGCGTCGAATCCTGTCGCGTTGCGCTGTATTGTCTGATCGTGTCGAGGCGCGGTATGTCGGATTGCATCAAGTCTGATAGTGTTACGAAAGCAAAGAAGCGATGGAATAAAAACAAATCCGTTACAACCAGATTACCGTTTGATACCGTTAGTCACTAGTTAAATTATAAACGCCCAATTAATAAAATCAATATTAAAATCAGTGTTAAAGTTGAGTGATTGACTTATTTTTCGCAATGTTTTACGAAGGTTTTATCGTGAAACTATATTAAACTAGTCGTGCTACAGAAGAGAACAGGCTTTCCCGTATTAGTTTTCTATTTTCTTTGGTCTCTGCTAGCTATTTGGACTTGCCACATGCTCTTGCCAGCTGCCATCTATCGCCGCCCAAAGTACATTTTTTGGCACACTCTTGATTTGTCGGTTGAAATGCTAACATATGGATATAAAAGTGATCTTTCATTCAGTGAATATATGTATGTTCTATACCTCGCAAAACAGACAAAAATAATAATGATTATCAAATGGGTTTTGAATAATTTCTAAAAGTCTAATTTGCAAACACAAACTCTACTAAATAAAACATCTTTATCGTATCACTACCACCATCTCGTAGTTTACCAACAAAGTAGTGTTCAAATATCCCTTGCGGCATTGTTGCGCAAATTTCAATCTAGCTTTGCAGATTGTTTGAAAGAAAAACACCATACATTGAGGATACAAATTGTAAATTTAACAAATGTTTTTTATAAGTTTTTGTAAAATACTATTTTGTTCGATGAATTAATCTCGTAGGATCCTATTTATTTTATAATCTTTCTAAATAGAAAAAATAACATTGGGTGATTAATTTTGTCGCCTAATTACTCCATAAATACAAATAATTTGGAAAAATTCAACATGACCTTATTTGAAGATGTATTGGATGAGCATATTTCATTAATAAAAACAATAATTATTAACATAACATTAATTTAAACAATAAGATACAATTATTGTATCTTCACAATTGTAGTTGTAGAAAGAGGCCGAACATCTTTTTAATTTTTGTTTAATTTTGGCAAAATCAGGCATTTCAACAAACATAAAACCTGCACCATTTTCTTTAACTTACTTGGATCCCAATTTAATAAAAAAATCTGCTGTTGTTAAGAAAATAAGGTTTAAAGAAAATAAAATTGCCTTTGTTTTACCCAACATTTCGTAAAAAATACTCACATTTTTGATAAATTGAACGTGACGTTATTTGAAGATGTTTTTATGAACTTTTATTTTATAATATTTATTTAAGAAAAACATTGTATCTTCGTAATTGTTGTTATAGAAAGATTCCTAAAGAATTTTGATTTTTTCAATTTTCGAAAAACCAGAATTTTCAACCAACATGAGACCTACGCTATTCTCTTAAATTATCTTCTGAATATCGAACAAAAAATTGTTGGAGCCATTGTTTGAAAATTTTGAAAATGTCCCAGAGGCCACTTGTAAAGTGCCTCCAAAATTAAAATATCGGTTTGAAATTCAAGGGGCCACGAGATCAGTCAGATCGATCGGGGAATATCAATTTTGAAGAAAATCAGCAGAATGGTTTAGTCGCTAGCGTTGTTCATTGAACACACAGACCGACAGAGAGACAGACCGACAGAGAGACAGACCGACAGAGAGAGACCGACAGAGAGACAGACCGACAGAGAGACAGACCGACAGAGAGACAGACCGACAGAGAGACAGACCGACAGAGAGACAGACCGACAGAGAGACAGACCGACAGAGAGACAGACCGACAGAGAGACAGACCGACAGAGAGACAGACCGACAGAGAGACAGACCGACAGAGAGACAGACCGACAGAGAGACAGACCGACAGAGAGACAGACCGACAGAGAGACAGACCGACAGAGAGACAGACCGACAGAGAGACAGACCGACAGAGAGACAGACCGACAGAGAGACAGACCGACAGAGAGAGAGAGAGACCGACAGATAAAGAGAGAGACCGACAGATAAAGAGAGAGACAGACGTTTTGCTTTCAATTGTTTTTTTCTGTATCAATGACCCACAAAAGAGGGATTCTGGCAGCACCACGTGTTAGGAGATTTTATTTCTAATTTAGCTACTGGACTTATCCACTTTTTCGTTATCAGGGCCCGGCAATGAATTTTATTCTGTCGAAAATGCGCCATTTTTTTCGCGCAGCATTACTTAATTCACTCTATTGTACGTATATTACTCCATATATACGTATGTATAGGGAAATGTAATATGAAAATTGTGATATTTTGAAGTTGATGCAAAGTCATAAAAAAGAATACATAAACGAATGTACATTCCTATATATCTGGAAATATCTCTACAACACATTGGAAGACGGTTCTTGTGCAGTAATTTTGCTTCAGTGAAGTTAGTTCTCGTTGCAGCAACCTGCCCTGTACCTACGCTTGAGAGAACAAAATAAAGTAATAAACATTTAGAGTAAAGAAGCCCTTGAATTGGTAAAATATATATTGGCAATTGTTGTGGAGATAAAAAACCAGCTATTAAGGTATAATATATAACAAGCCATAAGAAAGAGGTAGACATCCATCAATACTTCCCTTTTGGCTCATTAGCTTTCCGCTCGCAGTGTTGGGTGCTCCGGGCTTCGCATCGGGGCCCTGTCGGGAGCCAACATGCGAAGTGCAGGGCGCAGGGCCAAGAGCCAAGGGCGGGCGAGCCCTGCGCGAGAGAGCCTCGTGTGAAAGGTCGCGTGCGTCGAGGGCTTCGTGCGTGGCCCCGCGATTCAGCAGCGCAGCGGCGGTGACTCCCTTCGTGTGAATGGGCGGCTAATCAAGCTCATATGCTGCGAACGCGTGTGCTCGCAGGCGCGCATTCAGGCCGCTGCAACACCGCCACCGCTACCGCCACCGCCGCCGCCGCCGCCACCGGTGTTGCCGCCTCCGCCACCGCCTCCGCCACCGTCGCCGCCGCCGCCGCTGCTTCTACCGCCCTCCCGCCTCCGCCACCGCCTCCGCCACCGCCGCCGCCGCCGCCGCCGCCGCCGCCGCGCCGCCGCCTCCGTCATCCGCCACCCGCTACCACCCAAGCCACCACCCCAGCCCCCGCCCCCGCTCCCACCTCCGCCTCTACCGACCGCCAACCTCCTCCGTCACCGCCACGTCATTGTATAGCGCCTTGACATAGAACATGGAATTCTATATTTAATACACGTTGCCTTAACTACGTCTATTCTTTATCTCCGGAACGTCCCAAATACGTACGATCCCCTCGTAATGGCAGGACTGATACAATTATTTTCTACCAAATACCGTGGAGTCTTTTGGTATATTACATATGTCAGTTATAATTCAATTTGTAATTCATTTTTAATTAGATATAAAATATCAACGTCTCTACTTAATATGTAAATGTAAAGAGAATGAAACGTCCTTTTAAAATGTACAGGATATGATATTCACTTTTTGATGAGATGAGTAAATATCGATAAATTTATTATTGGAAAAAAATAATGCTATTTAAAAACTGTAAATAATAATAATAATAATAAAAATGAATGGTAGTGGAGCGTGACGCGAAATATTTTTCCAAGAGGATGAAAATAGATTCAACCTGAAATACAGGTGAGGAAGCGAGAGAGGCCAAGAATATGCAGCGTTGAATCTTCTTTTATGGGTACGAATATAGGCTGTAAAACGGTAGACGGAATCGTAAAATAGTATTACAAAATGTATTTCCATATAAGGTAAAAGTATGGCAGTTGCCACAAAAAGAAACAAAAAGGTTTACGAGACGGATTTTATGAAAGAGCATGTTAAGGTAATCGGCAAATAATTAAATAAACTTATTCCTATATTAGTGTTACATTTCAAGCCTGAGAATAGTTATTTATGTATCAAGGGCGTTAAGTAGATGTTTTTGCCCCTCAGGCGACTTCCAATCCCGAGGCCCTCTGGCCCGAGGGGTTGGAAGTCGCCTGAGGGGCAAAAACATCTAGTAACGCCCGTGGTGCATAGAAAACTTTATGGTTTACTAGTTCATTGCTGAATAAAACGAGAATTTGGAACATTTTATAACATTTCTTGCGCCTAAAGTGAAAAGATGCATTGTAATTGTCATTTGTCAATATGACGCCAGATAAACAAAACAGAGTGTATATATAATTACTATTGTATAAACGTTATTGTACTGATTTGTTCGAACAAAATGAAAGAATATTGTGGTGTTTCTGTGGAAATTATCACACAAACTAACACTACTACGGACAGGGGTTTCCATTAAAACCTCGAGAAATAGATGAAATTGTTTATGGTGTATTTGAGAGTTACCAGTGTGAATAACAGTGTAAATTTGCGCTGATGAAATGATACTTTTAGGTTACTAGCTTCGATTGCCAAACTTTATTTAGACATATTCTATGTCATAACACCCCAAAAAAAAACATTTCGAGAATGTTAGCCGATGTGCCTTATATATCTTGTTACTAGGTTTATTACTACTCAAGAAGAATATACAGTAATTATGTATCTAAAAAGGTGATACGTAACAATGAAATTTATGTGATCAATGGCAATTATAAATTCACGAGAACATTCCAAAATTGCAATTTCCGTATCAATTAAGCAAAATACGGTTTATAACGAGTTATTTTACTTATTTGAGCATAATGCCATTTATTTATTTTATTTACTTGCATCTTAACTTTACAAAATGGATATCATAAAAATGTATGTGTTGTGTTGGTATTAGAGCGGGACATAAAGTATTCAAAACGCCCTAAGGGCATCAAGAATCAGAAAGGCCCGCAAGGGTATTAAGTATACCATTACGCGTTTTGTTTCAGGTATGTAAACACACAGCAATGAACTAGTAAACCATAAAAAAAATTTTGAGTAATATTATAATCAGTCTGTACGAATGTTCTCGCTAAGTTCCTCTACATCTATCTTCATATTCTTTGCATGAATTCATTTCTTTCTTCATATTTCGCACATGCTCGTTGCATGTCCCCCTTCTACGTGGTTAACTGGATAATTGTATATTAAGAAAGATACACTCGTCATAAAAAAAGCGGCATCCCGAAGGACCTTACTGAAGCGCTGCAAACTCGGTGGGAATTTTGCACACCATTCGCTAAGCCAATAATTTCGTTTTCACGGTCGGCCACGCACTGGGGTGGTCGGTGGTAGGTGCATGATGTCGCGCTTACCGGTCCAGGTAAGTGGGCTTCAAATGGCCGTCCAGGCCATTGCGACATCGGTAGCGTCGCCAGAGCGTCACCTGCACGTACACTATGCCTAGGGGACGCGTTCGGCAGCCAGTTGTCCAGTTAGACGGTTTCGAGAGGGGCCACATCGTGGGTGTGCGGGAGGCTGGTTGGTCCTGTTGCCATATTGCGCGCTACACCGTTCATACGGGCACCACCATCACCCCCTGCTGACGACAATGGATTGAGGAAGGTACGCAGATACGAAATGTAGGATCTGGACGTCCGCCACGCCCCACGAGGAGGGAGGACCGACGGATTGTCCGCCACGCGCGAACAGTTCCAACGGCATAGGTGCTATTCAGCGGGCTGTTCAGCCTGCACTGTCACGTTCTGTAAGAGCGAGAACCATTGGCAGGTGATTTCATAAAGCAGGGCTTGCCGTTACGACGCCTGCCACTCATACTCCAGCAGTGTCGCTACAGACTCCCCTGGTGTGGGAGACGACGGACCTGTGGCCATGCAGACTGGCAGCGAGTCATCTTCAGTGACGAGTCCCGCTTCTGCCTTGATCACCGGGTCCGTGTGTGTAGGCGTAGTGAGAGACCGCCACGACGAGCGGTTTGTGGTATTCCATTACACGTCTCGCCTGCCTGATGATAGTGTGGAGGCGCGGTATCCCATGGTGCCCGTTCACCAATTATGTTACTCGGTGGCACCATAAGAGCCGCATTCAGGAGATCCTGCAACCTGTGGCTCTGCCGTTCATGAACGCCCACGCCCATGCCCTATTTCAACAGGACAACGCGCGTCCCCATACCGCAGCCATCTCCCGAGCATGCCTTGTAGCCGTGGATACTATGCCATGGCCAGCAGCATCGCCAGACATCTCCCCGATCGAGAATGTTGGGGGTGCTATGGAGCGTGCGATCAGAATTCCACCCCTACCCACCAATCTTCAAGAACTGCGCGCTCAGGTGCAAGCTGCATGGGATGGACTAGCACAGGACTCCATTCGAGACCTGTACAACTCCATGCCTCGTGGTCTGGACGCATGTGTTCGCCAACATGGCGACCGCACGCCATACCACCCTGTACCGTACGTAGGCGTGTATCACCGTACATGTTGGTCCTACAAATGTGAAAGTTTAATAATTTCGAATGCGAGGTACTCTCTACCTGCCTGCCAACAATGATCGTAATCTGCCTTGTCCTTCTGGATGTAGCTTTTTTATGACGATGAGTGTAAATATTTTTTTTAGGAATACCTTACTGCATCTTACGATGGTGAATACTGCATTGGTTCCGTTGGCGGACAGAAGTAGAAATTCCTGGATAACTAGAATCTGGAAGAACCACCCTTTCCGCAAAAAATATAGAATAAATCAAATTTTACTTCGCTTTGCAAAAAATTACAGTTGCCAAAAGCTCCCACAGTTAAAATAATTTTTGTACTGAAATTAATCCTAAAATCCAAATGGGAATGTTTCAGACAACCTGTGCTGCGGAATGGGTATACCTTCAAAAGTTTTATACAAATCGTCAAAAGGGTTTCCTTTTGTTGATTAAGGAATAAGAACATAACTTTAATTTGAGGGGCTAGATCGCGTAGTTTTCAAGTTAAACGCGATGATAACGGTACAACAAATACGATGGTAAAGATTTAGCAAACACCACGTTGCCACGGTGTTTGTTGTATTGCACGCGTCCCTGCAGTTTCTATTTTTTGTACGAATATCTATTTTTTTATTTATCTATCACACAATCTGTAACTTATTTACTATGGATTACAAGTACCCCTGTGTACAGGAGGCCTTTTTTAACTTAACGGTATTGTATGGCTAGTAAATTAAAATACGTTTGTAGACGATGGTGCTTCATAAGTAGATACAAAACCTCTCTCCTTATAAGCGATCTCTCCTTAGTGTATTATATATAGGGAAGATTGATATTTTGACAACCTGCGAAATATTAAGAGACTGACACCATTCGGGTGTTTAGTTAAGACTCAGTGAAAACTGTACTGCCTTTAAGTAAACAATTTTTTAAAACTATTTTTAATGTAGCTCCTAATGGGCGAACAGATAAGCTGCTAAAAATCATTAGTAAAAATAAAGCATTACAACAGAGCTAGAATATAAAGCATTAGAACGTAACTAACAACGATTAACCTGAGAATTCAAAATCTCCTATTCTGTCGTAAACAATTCACTGATATGCTTTTCATGGAGTGTCAGCCCAAACAGCTCGGAATTGGTCAGGTGAGCCGCTTCACCAGAATCACGCAGTCGGACCGATGTAGTTGCCTGGGAAGCCGCACTAAAGCAGATGAACTCTGCAGAATTTCGAGAGATATAAATGGAAATTTTCCACAGAGTTTGCTTTCGCGATCGCTCACGTTTTTTCGCAGTTTCTTCCGACTCCCTCACCGCAGATGATTAAATGCAGACTGCAAACTTCCCCTTTCCGCTCAGCTTTATAGATCGGCGTCCGAGCAAAAGGAGGCACAATGAACGACAGAATTCAGGAGATCCAGTTTGTCATGTGAGCTCTTTGCCTTTCGACAAGGGAATCTCTAGCTCACAAAGTGATCCTTACCCTTCTACACACAAGGAGCTTGAAAAAAACAGGAAATCTCTTTAGTGTTTTAAGTTCTACCACACACAGATGTGAAAGACCTCATTGTTCATTATACTAACAAATTCCAACAGACAAAATGGACAATGTTATGCATCAACCGGCTATGCGACATAATATAAGTTTTGAGATAACCGTGTTCAAAGGTTTTATTATATTTTGAGCTCTAAACACTGTCATTTGATTATTTCATTCATTGAAGCGCCAAACTTCACACACATGAGTGGAATATCTGGCGCTTGCCTGCATAATATGAAATTATTAACAGCAGAATCGAAGATCTATGTTTATAGCCGGTTGTTGCAAAACATAAATCCCTGATGTGACTGATGGCGTTATATTTTTCATTAAATATAAGGCTATTTTTAAAGATTTGGCGCCAACATTTTGCGTACACTTAGAACACGGTCCAATACAACTGATGGCGCCCATTTCTCATTTTTTTCAAAATGGCGCTTAGCAGGTTGATGAATAACTCCGTCCAAATTAACTGTATCATTTTCTTTCACTTTCTCGCCCTTAAGAAGATACTTCATAAGAAGAAAAAGCTATGTAGTCGTGCGCCGGGACACGGTAGATGTTGGTCAGAAACACTTATTGCCGGGCCCTGGTAACATAAAAGTGGAAAAATCCTGTTCCTAAATATAGAAAATAATTTCTCCAACACGTTTTGCAGCCATAATTCATGTTTTGTGGGTCCTTATTATCGAAAAATCGATTGACGGCAAAACGTCCGTCCGTGGTCAACGATAGCGTTCAGCAGATTTTTTTAAAATTTGATATTCCCCAATTGCACCACAATTTTTTGATCAAACTTGTCTTCGGATAGCTTAAAAGACGCCTAAGATAATGGTGCAGTTCTCTTGTTCATTGAAACCACAAATATTTTTATATGAAAGAAAGCATTTTTTTGTTCTCTTCCTATGTACATTTCCTTAATGAAATTTGCTCTTTAAAAACGAATCTTTAAATAGATTTATGTCAATGTTTTGAAAATATGAGTATTTTTTGCCTAATTTGACGCCAATACTGCAATTAAAAAAATCAGTAGTGCCGTAGTAATCTCGGGCCGAAGATTCGCACGTTCGAGTCCCGCCTATGGCACGATTGTTTTCGTCCTTTCACCTCATCATCACCACCCATTTCATCTAGTTCAGTTACCCATAACCTTAAAACCAATAGTGGTCGCTAATGACCTAGACGTTAATGCAATCTTTAAAAAAAATCGGAGCCATTTTCTTTTAACTTAAAAAATCTCAAAATGGGTTTCATGTAAAGTACCCTCAAATACAAAAATATCGGGTTTCAAATTCAAGAGGCCTTGAGACGAGTAAAAAACGATCGGGGAATATCAATTTGAAGAAAATCGGCCGAACTGTTTAGGCACTAGCGTTGACCACAGACGGACAGACGGGCAGGCGGTCAGACGGACAGACGGTCAGACGGACGTGTTGCCGTCAATCGATTTTGTAGTATGAAGAAACAATAAAATCATGGATTTTGTCTACACCACAAGATAGAGGATTTTTTTTTCTAAATTTAGCAACAGGTTTTATCCACTTTTTTGTCACCAGACCCCTGCTATAAGAGTTTTTCTGGCGAAAATTCCCCGTTTTCCCGCCGCACGATTACATAACTTTCTCTTCTTACGAAGTATTCGTAAGGCGAGAAAGTAAAAATGTTCTGTTGGACCCCACAATTTTCAAATGGTCGTTTGAAAAAACCAGTCGAGAGAAATGGGTTTATTTAATCTGGATCAGATTATTAATACAGTTATTTTTGTTTCATGAAACATTGTTTTCTGAGTACAGTTACTGTCTGTTGAACTCTCTGAAAAGACAGGATTGTGAATGTTCGCATTTATGAAAATCTTTCATGCTAATGCTTATTAAAACAACTTTATATTTATGCGATGGAATTAGGGGAAATGTGATAATATAATAAAATAAACCTTATTTTCAACTGATTGATTCATTTAGGTGAACCCATATTATACATTATCTTGTATTGTGACCGTAAGATAACTCATTACATTGTAAAAAGCAACAATTCTGAAGATTCACAGTAAATCTATGTATTTAAAGATGCAGGATTTTCATTTCGAATATCTTTTGAGCATTCTCTTTTTATTGTTAATTTTCTTCTATAACAAATGTCGATCAACATTGGGATCACGTGACATAAGAGGTGAAGAGGGCGCTGTCGAAGACAAACATCCGCCTATAAGGCCAAGACCCGCGCGACGCAACCGCTCCTCAGAGCGCTCGCCCCCACCCCGCTCCACCCCGCCCCGATCCGCCCCGCCCCGCCTCTTCGCCCTCCGGCGCGCTCGCACTGCGCCAAATTGCGCGTCACCCGGCGGGCGACACGCCGCCCCGCGCCGCCCGCGCCGCCCGCGCCGCCCGCGCCGCCCGCGCCGCCCACGCGCGCCGGCAGCCGCGCCGCCAGCCGCCCTGCGTCGGCACTTAACCCGCCCCGCCCCGCACAGCCCCGCCCCCGCCGCAACAGAGCGCGGATCTCCATCTGCTCTCGCTGCCGCCTCGCTCCGCCAGCTCCCTTCCCGCCTCCGCCTTGCCTCGACGGTCCCTCCGCCCGGTCCCAACATACCCATTTGGTCCCTACCGGGCCTCCAGGTACTCCTGTGGCGTCATGGCCGGGGCCGTAACAAAAATACACAGACGTGAACGGTTGTCAAATATTGAACGTTCATTCGCAATGTGCACCGACACCTGAAATCCCTATTTACAAATTTTACTACGAATATTATAATCGACCGTTACTAGAAGGAACTTATCCTCTCAACACGACCGCTTGCCTCACGTCATGACGCACGCGCGCCCGCTTCATCCCCTAGCCTCTGTAGCCAACACATAGACGTGCCACGAGACGCACCACCCACGACGACCTAAGGACGAGCCCAAGAAACAGAAGAAGGAGTTTTCGTCCGGGGCCGCCTTCTATACTTTCTGGCCTGGCTCGGAACTGCGTCATATTGGCGCGTCCGCCAGCCGCATTTCTCCGGCCCGCGTGTCCACTGGGGTCCACAAGGCTGCCCCCATGGCAGCTCACGTCCGGATGTTTCCTCGTCGCCCAAATACAGCCCTTTGTTTTGCGAAGCTTCCCTTCAGCACGCGCCGGCAACTATTTACCATGTGCATTTCAAGTCTCTGAAATGCACGTTAACGAATTCTGTACAAGACGACTGTTATGACGCCACACTCCCCATCCAGTCCCTACCAAGTCCCAAGCAAGTTCCGCTCCAAATTTCCTCCAGGCTCTCGTCAAGCTTTCACTATGCTTCCACTATGATTTTATTATGCTTCCACCATATCACGCTACTTCCGCAAGCTTCCACCAAATCACACTACTTTGCTTCTATTAAGCGTTCTCAATGCTTTTATTATGCTTCCAGTATGCGTTCACCATCCTTTCATTATGCTTTCCACTATGCTTCCACTGTGCTTTTATTATGCTTCCACCATGCTTTTACAATGCTTCCGTTACGCGATCTGTATGCTCACGCCGTGATCACACCACGCCTCCACAGCGCTGCCTCCCCGGGCTCCTTCCCACCTTCATCTCGCATCTGACTCGCAACCTCCGTGCCAGTTTTACAGTCTGATGGCTCGGCGCAGGCGCCTCCGTCTTCATATCCGTTGCCTTCCCTGCGCTGCCTGGGCGCCCACAGGCCTGCGTCTACTGTTCGTACTTCATGCTTCGCATCGTATCGCCCTCCCATGCTACTCTGCTATGTACTGCGATTTTTCTAACTTTGCCCCTGAAGACACGTCTTCAGGATGGAATGTGTCAGCATATTTTGCGACGTTTTCAGTCGTGCCGCCAGATATCGCATGATCGCGACCGTATCAAGCAGTGCTTGTGGCGTCTTGCGGCACGACGGAGAAAGACTCGAAATGCCGTCTGATATTCCATCGTGACCATAGAGGCTTGACAGAAAAATCGCACTATAACACAGTAGCCTGTCGCAGACAAATTGATTTTGAATTCTCCCTTCTCGCTTTCCTTCTTACTGTCTCTCCCAGTAATTTCATTTCAGTCATAGATACTCTCTATATTTGTCTGTTGAGAAGCACCTGCGTGAAATATTATTTAAATGTATTAAGGTGTTATTTAAATATACTTTATTTTTTACTGATACGTCATAGCTTGTTGTTCCCTTCGGTACGGGTCTTGATATAAACTGCACAACTTACTTGGATCGAAAGGATACTGGTCACAAGAGAAATATGAAAACACTTGAATAATGCTACAAGTTCCCCTACGGAGGGAATTAGGAGAGGGGATCATAAAAGGGAATCATAGGAGGGAAATATGTAAAGACAAACGGAGTCAAGTTAACATCTAGTTAATTAGTAAATAAGTAAATCTGAATCAATAAAATAAAACATTAGTAAAATTAGTAAAAAATAAAATTAGGTAGTACCACAGGAGTTAACTATTCTAATAGTCTCATTGTGTCCCCGCTTGGTCATTATACTGCGATTTTTCTAAGAGCGACCCTCAAGGCCACTCAAATCCCATCTTCGCGATGGAATATGTCACGGCATTTCGTATCATTCACAGTCGTTCCGCTAGATTTCGCACGATCGCGACCGTATGAAGCAGTGCTTGCGATCATGCGACTTCTACCGGCAAGACCGAGAAAAGACGCGAAATGCCGTGACATATTCCATCGCGAAGATGAGATTTGAGTGGCCTTGAGGGTCGCTCTTAGAAAAATCGCAGTATAGAACCCTTCTAACGGCCTTGGTGCCTAAATAACTATTATTCAATGCCATTAATGTAATATTTGATGCATTATTATGTAATAATAGTACATTATGAAACGATGATGTAATTAATACACGAGTGTGATATTACGATACGAGCGAGGAACGAGCGAGTATCGCAAACTTCACACGAGTGTGTTAATACCCATTACATCGAGTTTCTTACGGTACTTTTTCTACGACTTTTATAAGTTAAACTTTTACCATGAATAGTATCGTGGTAGTTGATTCAGCCAAGGCCACCTAGCGGAGAGCTACCTAAATCTACCCTCGCATGCTGCCGCACTGGGCTGTGGTTACCTGTCCGCCTACTGGGAGTACTGCGCTAGTCAAATAGGATCAAACTGAAATAACGATCCACTTTATTTTAAATAATATACCACGAAAAAATACTACTAATAAAAGAAATTAAAACTATTGAGCATAATATAATATCAAATACAATTTTAATGTACAGAATCAAACGAAACATTTGCAAAAACGATTCTCAAGGATTAATGAAGTGTCAATACTTGGTTTGTAAACTTCTCTGTGATTGGTCAAGAACCTGTATCATAATGAAAACTTTATCGAAATGACTATCATTATGCAACTGGTTGCAGCCATCAAATGACAGCATTAGACAATGGGAGTATAAAAAGAACTGAATAACCCAACGAATTCGTATTTTAATTATTTTTCAATATCCCTCGCAACGTTTGCATTCAAGTAAATGTTCAACACTCAACTAGTGAACTAACAACTAACAATTTGATGATGGTGTAGCAATGAAGTGCAAGTATTCAATTCCACCGGGAAACGAGTGTGGCTCCTTCTGCTCTCCGGAGAGAAGCTTTAACCAACTAATTTATGAAATGGAAGATTGTTGTCGTGACAATTCAGCGATTTGTAGCGATCAGAAATAGAAATATATGATTGAGAATGACTGAAACGGAATGAAATAGCGATTAAGCTTTTCATCCACGTTCACAGATGCCACTGGTGTATGCAAACCCAAGCTACTTTCTGATCGCTCTACAGCTCAATACATTAACAGATGCTGCCGCAGCGTCTCTCTCAGGGAGGTTCTTGGGTCCAGTACCTACTAGGGTAATTTCGAGACCAGCTATACCGAATTCAGCCACTGTCTGCAGGAGGATTTTAGCCGCCAGCTGCGCCGATCGTAATTATTCCTTTCTTCGCCGATCAGTATTAGGCAAATGTCTGAGCAGTGTTCGAATAATCGGGCCTCGTCCCAGCGATGCAATGCACTTCTCACTCATGGAACTAATGACCAAGTAGAGATGCATCCGCAAATATGAAACATTCACTCAATCAGACGTTCTGCGAGTTTGTAGGTTAAACACTAAAGCCTTTGGAGGCGGTTTCGGCGTGCTCTGCTCCGCGCCAGCCACTTCCGATTTGCAAAGGCATTTCCATCTGGGTGCGCATTTCACGGCTTCTCCCTGTCCGCTCAATGCTCTTCTTCCTCCTTGATTTGTTCCTTCCTCGGATTCCATCTCGCGATTTAATTGCGTTTAACTTCGGTCGTTAAATTCCGGTTTTTGAGCACTGGCTGTTACGACTACCATAACGTTTCGCCAGGTGAATGAAGTATTGCTATAAAAATATCAAATTGCTGCCAAACCAAAGAATGCAACGTTTACCCAATAACGTAATACGTAATAGATTTAATGTCCACTTGTCGAGATTTGTGAGAGAGAATTTTAATATCTTTTATGTATATGAAGATTTATGGCCGTTGACCCTCTAATGTTTTTATTGTGTTATTTGTGTTTCTGAGAGCTGACAGTCTTTTTATTTTTCATGAATTTTACATTGTTTTTCTCCACGACGCAACACCTGATTCTTTATTAATTTCTTCGCATTATTGTAGATTTTTATTTATTCTAGCTTGGC
This sequence comes from Acheta domesticus, assembly GCA_031308135.1. NCBI lineage: Eukaryota > Metazoa > Arthropoda > Insecta > Orthoptera > Gryllidae > Acheta > Acheta domesticus. The sequence goes on along the minus strand of JAHLJT010003656.1, from coordinate 123,222,317 downwards.
CATTGCCCTCTGCAGCCGCATAAGATAAATACATTAGTAGTAGAGAGTCTGCTTTTTTCCGACGGCTTTGGTGTCATCGTCTGTCTCCCTGTGTGGCAAAAGTCGGGAAACTTTGTTTCTCTCAGCCAATACTCAGCAAGATTTGATGATTGTGCTCGCAACCTTCGGCAACTCCGAACAGCACCGCCGCCTCCACCCGCCTCCATCGCCACTATCCCTTGGCCATCACTGCCAAAACTGGCACCTAACCCACCGCAGGATTGGCATTTGAAATCTTCCCACTGGGATCACTGAAAGCAAATTAAAGAAATGCTGCTTTAGTATTGTAGCGCCAGCGCTCGGATGTAAAATCCAGAAAATCAAATCGCGCGGGGAATGGACGATGCACGGGAATGAATCAAGGACAGTCGAACCGAGCGAGCGGGGAAAGTCAGTCAGCTCTGAGCTGCGATAGAGGACGGAAGGTGAAATGGCGGAGGACTCGGTGCACGGTAATCCAACAAAATCGAGTAATGGAAGATGATGATAACGAAGTAGACCGAAAGAAGAAGAAGAAAAAGTGTCAAACGCGCTCATAAAATAAAATTAGCGAGTGTTAATCAGGATCGAGTGGAGACATTGTGTGATACGTGGACGTGCGCTCTTTATAGTAAAAGTGATTCGGCAACAGGTGAATGGTGACGACAGGACTTGGTTAATGCGATTGCCAGAGAAATCTAGGCAAGATGGCGATAATTCCGAACAAAGGTCGCCTGAATCGCCGAGATTCTGTGTAGTAATCGTGAGATTATGCTGGTCGATATGGTCACTGAGGGTCAGGACATATTCATGGAAACAAGTACACCAATTACCTGCGGAGTCGATGCCTGATTACGTGAACCGCTGTGTCCGTGAACCGCTGCATCCAACGTGTGTAATGCTTCAAACGGTTTGGAAGGCGACCCCGGTGGTGACGTCGCGGCGGCCAGCAACCGCGGGAGAGCTTCAAGGTCAACGGACGCCGATGCGGGACGCGCCGGTCGACCGAGCAGGGCGGCCACGGCGGGGAGCCAGCGGTGGAGAGAATATACAAGAAGGTGACGCGTAAGCTGTTCATTTACTTTGTGTAATCAGGTAGAGCGGGCGATGTATCAGTACCAATAGATCGTACTAGTAGTGACGTGGGTGGAAGGTTATGTAGACATACCGTAGGAATACTTTTCGACCAGTAAAATAAATCACTAAGCGGGGTTAATTAGACCTCACCATTGCGTGTGACTAGGAATGATGTAAGCGAATAAAAGGGAGGAAATAAAAATTAGACATTGATGATGTGCTTTCCCTAGATGATGATAACAGTGTTCATGTTACCGGTGTTATGTTTTGAGTGATAAGCATTCCCATTTGCTTTTAACATCTGATTTGTTTCATTCTTTGTAATAAATAATTTTTTGCAAACAATTCAGATGTTTAAATGTTTATTCTACCATTCTGAACCCATTCACGAAAAAGACACCTGTCCCCTTAATTAAATCTTTAACTTTTGTTCTGTCAACCGACCCTTTCGTTCGTCACAGTATAAACTGGAAATTCGCCTTAACACGAACGAATTTTGTGTTCCTGTAGGGAAACTAATATGGATATATCATCGGGTCATACGAACTTTTATAAATACAACAAGCACTATTTCGATCTCTTGGAATTTGTGGTAACCAATATTTACTGCATTCCTTTTTGGGAAGTTTTGTGAATGTGGAAACGAATTCAGCTAGAAAATGGATACTGGAAGATGAGAGAAGTGTTGATGTTACTCAACAGGTTCCCGAAAGATATTCCTTAAAAACCATTACGTCTTCGTTATAACAGAATGATATGGGCATCGTAATGGAGTGTTTAAATAATTCTCGAAAAAAAATCAACTTCAAAGTTGTGAAGATGTTGTTGCATTCTCCCCCGGAATATGTGTTGAACAATTTATCGTACCGTATCTCATTATTAGTTCCATCCGGAGTTCCCGGGACGACGCGGGAACGTAAACTACAGCATGTGGTGTAACAGCGCGCGGCGGCGGGGGGTGGGGGGGGCGGTTACGACGCGCCCCGGCAAGAGCCACTTAACGAGGAGGATTACGGTGCGCAGAAAGGCGAACTGGGAGAGCGAGGTGTGAACAGCCGGATCAACCGGCTGCGGGGCGAGTGGGCGGAGAGGGGAGGGGCAGGGCGGGGTGGGGCAGGACAGTGCGAGGAGGGGTTGGGTAGGGTGGGGTCGGGCAGGGCAGGGCGGGGCGGGTAGGGGAGGGCGGGGAGGGGCGGGGCGGTGTGGGGCAGAGCGGGGTTGGGCGGGGTAGGCGGGGCCGTGTGGGGCAGGGCGGGGTTGGGCGGGCGGTGTGAGGCGGAGCAGCCCGGGGCGGTGTGGGGCAGGGCGGGGCGGGGCCGGGCCGTTTGATGCAAGGAGGGCAGGGCGAGGTGGGGCAGGGCGGGGTGGGCAGGGCGGGGTGGGGCAGGGCGGGGTGGGGCAAGGCGGGCCGGGGCAGGACGGGGTGAGGGAGTGCGGGGTAGGGCGGGGCGGGACGGGGTGGGGCAGGGCGGGGGCCGTTTGGGGCAGGGCGGGGCGGGGCAGGGCGGGGCCGTTTGGGGCAGGGCGGGGCGGGGCAGGGCGGGTGGGGCAGTGCGGGGCAGTGCGGGGCGGGACGGGGTGGGGCAGGGCGGGGCCGTTTGGTGCAGGGCGGGACATGGCGATGTGGGGCGGGGTGGGGCAGGGCGGGGCGGGGTGGTTTCAGGGCGGGGTGGGCGCGAGGCAGTGAGGTGGAAGCGACCGGATGTGGTTCGGCGGTGCATGCAGGAGGAGGGAGGGAGGGGATGTCTCGGGCATCAAAGAGGCGGAACCCCTACGACGAAGTAGCAATGGTTGTGATGGTGATGAAAGATGCTTTCAAGGGAAGAGAATGTGGAGATGATCAGCGATTGAGAAAAAAACTGGGATGGTAGGAACAGAGGGCGGTGACTTGGAGCTCCAAAGCACGAGTATTGGGACAAACAGAGTGTCAGAGTTTGGACTTTACTAGTTTGCGAAAATCTTGTCGCAAATATTCATTAGGAGGAAAGTGAAGATTCTCCTGATATTTGATCATTTCATTTCCTAAATAATAAATTGTAATTCTTGGGCTTTTAGTTAAGTGTGTATTAGGTTAGTTAAAGGCTGTCTGCTTGAGAGTTCATTAAAATAATTAAATTGCAGTTACAATAAATCTTAAAAACAGTCAACATTTTATTTTAAAATAGATACAATATGTAAATCACCGTTAGCACATAATATACAACATTTCGAAGCCTGTTGCGTCTTTTTCTTTAGGCATATTCAAATGTAAACTACAAAAGAGGAGATATGTTCAAATTAACATACATACAATTTTAGTTTAATTTAAAAGAAATATTGAACAAAATGATAATGCATAATTTAAAGGAATTTCTTACGTTTTTTATACGAGCAACAAGCTTGTCGGCAGACAAAACATATATATTAAAGGGTAACGAGCCAACAAAGGAATGAATTCCCTAAAACTTATATAAACATACATTGTAAATATAGACAACTATAGAATGATAATGTGTCACAATTTTAAGAGCAATGTTAAAAATCTTAGGTTAGTGCACAATATAGAAGAGCATGCATACATATTGTAGATAAACTTTTTGGTATTAAGCTTCAGCCATCGTTCATGGGAAACGCCATGTTTATTCCTCGTGCGTAAAGAGGATGCGCGCGGCTGATCCAGGTTTGTTCGAATTAGATGAGAGGAATGAGTAGGGGCGTGGGGTGGGGGATGGGAAAGACTAGTTATACAGGTGTCCGGGGAGGAAAACCTCGAAACTTCGAAAATAAGCTCTTAAGACAATTCTAAGCATATTTTGTCTAATAAACTACGAGGATATTCCGAATGGTTGAGCCGCAATGAGCCTCAAAAGTTGGTTTGAAAAAATGATTTCTAGGCAAAAATTTGCACTATATAAGCATATACATTTTTTATTATTTACAAAAGAAATGAATATATTTGCTCAGACAGAAAAATTAAGCTAGAAATAAAAAAGCAGCCGAATAATGTAAATTGGGTGCTTTTTTATTTCTCGCTTAATTTTTCCTTCTGGACAAATATATTAATTTCTTTTGTAAATAATAAACAATTTGTATGTTTCTGAAGTGTTTCTATGCTTCTATAATGCAAGGTTTTGCCTAAAAATAAATTTTTCAAACCAACTTTTGAGTGCTTAGTGCTTGAGTGCTTGAGTGACCTTACCCCTTACTTACATTCACTTACACTTACATGTACTACTCTATCACACATGTTGATAGACCAGTGGGAATCTTGAGCTTGTCTCGGCTGGGGTGGTGCCTCGATAGTTGGAGATACCTGGTGGAGGAAAAACCCCTCTCGCCGCGATGTTGTTCGGCGCCGTATCTCGCCATCCAGCGAGGAAATTTCACTGCCACCTCCCGCTGTAAAAACATGTGCTACACGTACGGGACTACCGACCATTAACGTGGACGCACCCTAAATCCTAATCAATCGATCAGTGACTCCTATTACCTGTGGTGAATTCGACCCAGCAGTTAAAAATTCGTTGGACCTTCCAGTTCGCGATTTTGCTGAGACAACCGGAGTGCCAACCATGAGCCAGCGCAACCGCATCTTGCCGTAGAGAACATTAACCGAATAGAAGGAGCAGAAACCATTCATCCCTCGGTTTTTATTGATTTGGTTCTCAGAGCGTACGCAGATCAGTACATAATTCACTTTACATATGTAGTAAAGGCTTATATTCTAATGTACCTAAAATTAAACTACAAACTAATTTAGGTGAGGAAGTCTTCTCCTGACACCTCTAAAAACAATCTATTTTGGAAAAGTTGACTAGGAATGCTTGGCGTAGATATCTATTTTGGATTCTAGTTCTTTGAGGAGTTTTCCGGAGTCTGAAGTTTACTAGATGTGGATATTTGAGGTCTGGAGCTGGAGGGGAGAGATATGTTGGAATTTGGAATTCTTCGAGAAGCTGTGAATTGTGACAAACCAAGGAGCATTTGTGATAGTTCAAAGAAAATGGTTCTGGACTAGTTGAAGCTTGCTATGGTTTGTTTTTGCAGTGGAGATCCAAACTGGAGCAGGTGGAGCGGTGTAATGATGGTTATGGGATTGGGAGGTGGAAGATCAGTTACTGATGGGTTGGGTTGAGGAAGCTTATATATTGCTAGTTGTTTTCTATTATTGATGTGCTGATTCCGGTTCAGTTTAGTATCCATATTAAGACCGAGATATTTCACGTAACTATTTGGGGGCAGCCAGTTCACCCTTAAGTGGTGACGTGCTGTCTCTGAGACCGCTGAGGAGAAAATAAACGCGTAGCCCTTCTTTCTGGTACGTTGCAATACGTTTTTTCTTTACAGTACCTTCGTATTTCTTTGCTAAACTACACTCACACGCGGGGCAGCGGATCCAGTGACTTAGAGGGCCAGTTGAAATTGTCGGAGCGGTCTCGCAGACCTCACATCACCACTAGTAGGAAATTTTCTTCCCACTAGAATGTGCATTGAAATATTTTTATTAATAGATAATTTTCATACAAGAATAAATTTAAATGAAGGTTTTGTGATGAAGTGAATAATATGTCAAACCGTTCTACAAGTTCTTAATATAATTTATAGTGAAGAAACCGTATGGAACAAATTATAGCCAGAAATACACTCCGCAAGAAATAAAAAAAAATATTGTTTTCATTTTACATATTAACTACAAATCCGTTTATTTTCTCGTTTTTTATAACATTGTTAACATGAATAAAGATTCGTGAAGTCAACATGAAAATGGAACCCGAAAACTAATCTGCCTAAAACTTTTGTGGTCTCACAGATCAGCACGTCGCCGGTGAGAGAAGTTTGAAGGCGCGTGACGAAGTTAACGGTTAATGGGTGATTATTTATTGTGAGCGGCGCTGGACAATTCCTGGCGCACTGCCTCTTCGGGTGAGCGCCGCTGGCGGGGCAGGGCGGAGCGGGGCGGGAAAGGGATCGGGGTGGGGCGGCGTGGCGGGGGGCGTGGCGGGGGGCGTGGCGGGGACGTGGTGGGGGGCGTGGTGGGTCGAGGCGAGACCGGGCGGGGCCGGGTGGGGCCGGGCGGGGTCGGGCTGGTCGAGTCGGGGCGGAGCCGGGGCGGGGCGGGGCCGGTAGGGAGCGGGTCGGAGCGGGGAGGATCGGGGCGGGACGGGGCGGGACGGGGCGGAGCGGGGAGGGGCGGTAAGGGGCGGGGAGGGCGGGGATGGGCGAGGAGGGGCGGAGAGGGGGTGGGGGAGGGGCGGGGTGGGGGCGGTGTGGGGCCGGGGCGGGGCCGAGGGGTGCGGAGCGAGGCGGGGCCAGGCGGGGCCGGGGCGATGAAGGGCGGGACGGGGCGGGGCGTGGCTGGTGAGCGGGGAGCGCCGCGAAGGCTCGAGCGCCCTCCGCGCGCAGTCGCCGGCCCCGCGCGCCCGTAATTGGCAGGCGGAGGGGAGGGCCGGTGGCTCGGCGACGAATCTGGGTAATTGGATGCAGGCGAAGACGCGGAAGGCAGAAATGTTAAATACTGCAGGTAGGTGGAAGTGTGTGCCTACGCAAGATGAATACACTCAATGCATTCTACCGCCTTAGGTGTCTCGGGGCGTCAACTGATGCCACTGCAGTGCCTCTGACCGGGAAGTTCTAGGGTTCGATTCCCCACGGTGGCAGCACTTTTGACACTAGCTTGACAACTAGGTCGAAATCAGCTGCTCTCTCCAGGACTCCAGCGGCCGGCTAATCTGATCTGCAGTTTTCCGTGGTTTCTCCGAGCAATACCAGGCGAATGCCGGAACAATATCGTAACATACGGACCACGTACCGCGCGCGATCTTTCCTCCCTCTTCCTTACTTACCAACACTTACTTGAACGTCACTAAGCACACTTGTCGGGAGCTCAGAGCTCGTTCCTACTGGAGTGGTGGCTCGCAGGTGGGAGACACCTGGTAGGAGGAAACCCTGAGGACCGACGTGTAGTTCGTCGCCGGATCTCTCCATCTAGCGGGGGAAGGAGGTCGCCTCTACCTCCCGCGATAAATCATGCACTACACTTATGATTGATGATTCGTGTTTCCGGCGCGTCAGCTACGCAGGTCATCAGTCTCGTAAGTGTAGTGCGAGTTTTTTCTCGAGAGGTGGCGATGATCTTTTCCCCGCTGGATGGGAGAGATCTGGCGTCGACTTCCCGTCGACTAGTGGGGTTTTCCCCTCAACCAGGTATCTCCCACCAGCGGGGCACCGCCCCAGCCGGAACAAGCTCTAAGCTCCTGACCGGTCTCCCGGCATGTGTGGTAGTGTTGCGCATGTTAGTGTAAGTGTGTGTGTGTGTGTGTAACAGGAGGAGATAGGGCAAGGAAGAGGACCGCGCGCGGTCCGTGGCCCGTTTGTTAGGTAACGCTCCGGCATTCGCCTGGGTGTTGACCGGAGAAACCACGGAAATCTACCGATCAGTGCAGCCGGCCGCTAGAATTCTCCTCCACACAGCGATACATTATAGAAATGGGGTCGTGATGTCTTTCACCAGCTTAAATCCTTAACTGAAGTTTTGTGAATTTTAATTTATTTTCAGTCAATAAGTTATGCGATATTTTACGTGCCTGGTGTCAGACGAAGCAAATTTTGCTGTGCCCCTTTCGCCATCTAGCAGGGAAAGGTGACACTGGGGCGACGGAAGAGACCATTTAAATTTACCTCATAGTCTTCTTTCAGGCTGGAGGTTCTTTTGTGTGCAGGAAAGAGACCTGGGTCGGGCGGCTTTTCTTCCTACGAAGGATTTATTTAACTTCAACTAGATTTGAACTTGCGAATTGTGGTATATAATTCCGATACACTAACGTTTATTCCCGAAGACATTTTTATCACATTTTTTATATAAACTTATTTCAAATTTATCGTCAAAAAATGACACTCTAGGTCACGTACGAAGCAGACGTATACCGTACAAGAGAGCGGTAGGAAACTATAGAGCTTCAGGAAAACGATGCCATATTTCACCGGGCTCCATTATCTCTACCCGTCTCTTTTAAGGTAAATAGATGAATTGTGAAAAAAGGGTACCTACTTGAGTGATTGACACATTTGAATAACAAATATATCGTTGTGTTCTATCAGTCGTCGTTTCCTATATTATTTCAGTAGTATACCTTTCCTTTGCAGCTCTCACACGCAATCAATCTTTATAAATGAGGTCTCTAAATAAAGCAGAATTTCACGTAGACGTGACGATTTGCACTTTGATATTAAAAATATTAAGGATGTGTTTAAAAAACAAGCAATGAAATATTAATTTCAAATGCAACCCGCAACACTTGTCAATGTTTTCGAATCTATATTGTCAATGTTTTCCGAATTTATATTGTCAATGTTTTCGAATCTATATTGTTAAATATTCGAATCTATATCGTCAAGATTGACTAATTTCTTCAAAAATTGTTTTAAAGAAATATGAATTGTTCCAAGAACATCTCTCTACATTACTGAATAGACCTTTATTGAAAATTTATTTCTAACATCAATGGCATTGTTATTTTTGTTTAATATTCTGTAAGTACATTAGAAGTTACATTTATACATTTTTTGAACAAATAAAAACGTTTAACATGCAAGAGTTTTCGCACGGGTACAGTTAGTACACCTTACTAACTCATTTCTTTATGATAAAAATTTATTTACTATAAAAATATCTACACAAATTCTCAAATCTAAATACGCATGGAATGGTGTGATAATTAACACAGACTGTCCGTGAATTATGTATGAAAAAGCCACTTTCATTCAATTTGCTCTCTCAATTGCCGCCCTACTCTGCCGGCATTGGGTTGGTAAAATGAATTGCAAATCGTTCCTCTTGGAACAAGTGTCCTCCTTTCGATCGGTACAAGTGGATGAAAATGTTTGCGGTAACGAAAACTCACAATCCTGGCTTCCGAAAGTGCTACGTCAAACACTCGACTTGTAAACGATCCCTATTTGTTCTGCATGCTCTCACACATGCATGTAGTATCGCCACAACCGTCCTCTTAGTGCATTCAAATTGCGATTGCCTCATCGAGCTACTTAACACCACTTCGATGGCCCAGACGCTAATTACATAACGCGAACGATTTGTTTGTGGCACACACTTCGCTTGAGCACTTGACAGGTTTCAATTACAATAGCTGTTCATTTCATATCATGTTTTCATGAATGAGATTTTATTCGAGGTCAGTTATTTTGCCGCCATCTAACCACGTTTCTTCAGTACATTATTGTAAGACGCTAATTAAGATTCAATAGGCTTCTCCGCTTTCAGTTATTTTGTTTATATAATTCTGTTACGCTTGTTAAGATCCGAACACTACGTCACAATATTTCTAATGCCTGCCGTACTTCCGACGTTGTTCGGAATTTGAAACGTTTTACATAAATGTTTTCATGTCTAGCAGATGAAGTAATGTGTGTATCTACAACCATTCATTCCCGAAATTTGTTTTCTGTTGTATTCCGGAGTCGAGTGAACCGAATTTCTTTACGCGAACAACGAAGTTAGTATACACTTGGTCTTTCGCGATGTGCGACCCTATTAGGGCTAAAGAACTGCGAAATTAAGTATGTTTAGAAATAATGATAACACAAAATGAATTCTGATTACAATTATAAATGACGTTTACTATTATGTTCTAATAACAGTCCGGGCGGGCCATCAAAAGAATGATAACACTGGGCGAATGATAACATCAATAGTGGTTACAATAAGCGGCGTCCACGGCACATGACATTGTCCTTCAACTGTATTGGGGCCCACCGTTGACCGCCCACCCATTGATTGATTGATCAGCGATTCCGGGCGAGTCAACTGCTAAGGTCATTAATCCCCGTAAGAACAGTGCATGTTTTGTCATGGAGGTGGCGTTGATTTTCCCGAGCTGAACGACCCACGTCGGCTTCCTGGGATTTTCCCCAACCTTGCATCACTCGTCACCGGGACAACCGCCCACGCTGGGACAGCTTTAATTGATTGATTGATGTTTCCGGGCGCGTCAACTACTTTGGTCGTTAGTCCCGTAAGTGTAGTGCGTGTTTTTTCTCGTGAGGTGACGATGATCTTTTTCCCCGCTGGATGGCGAGATCTGGCGTGGACCTAGCCGTCGACTAGCGGGGTTTCTCCTCAACCAGGTATCTCCCACCAGCGGGGCACCGCCCCAGCCGGGACAAGCTGTAAGCTCCGGGACAGCTTTAAGCTCTAGACGTGTCTTCCGGCATGTGTGGTAGTGTAGTGCACGCGAGTATAAGTGTGTGTGAGGAAAGGACAAGGAAGAGGAAGGAAATATCGCTGCGCTGTCTATGGCCCGTTTGTTAGGGTACTGCTCCGGCATTCGCTTAGTATTGACCCGAGAAACTACGGAAAACAACCGATTACAGTAGCCAGCCACTGAATTCGACCTAGCGATGCAACTCGTGTCGAAAATGCTGCCACTGTCGAGATTCGAACCATAGGACCTATCGGTTAGAGACTTCAGTGACATCAGTTGAAGCCCTGTGCCACCTTGCTGGTATGTCCATTTGTGTTTCTCGTGGTATGGGAATGTCATTGATATGTGACTGTTAATTAAAGTATGTCATAAATAGACTTGGATTGTAGGGCAATTGACTATTAAGTTCCTTCAGGGAGTTGTGGAAAATAATTGCAAATGTTTAGAAAAAAATAAATTTACTAAAGCGCCTAATAATGCCCAAACTGTCCTAAAAGAGCGGTTGATGCCTGTTGTAATGTTTTTGTCTAAACCTGTCTAAAACAAGTGATTTTGAAGAATTATCGTAATTACTCATTTTTGAAATTTGTTTTACCGAAACGTAAATACTTTCTGGAATTTCCCAAACGTGAATATTGCCTGATGAAACACGCAAGCGACTACGCGCATTTCTCACCCAACGCATCAAACACAAGGAGCTATGCATGTCAATATAGAGAGGATGTTTTACGCTCCTTCCCGATCAGTACGCTCGTAGGCAATTGTGCCCATTCCCGGTGTAACTGCGTTGTTGGCAGCTGGAGAATGAAAAGCGTGAAAGAATGAATGAAATGTAAAGAAATATAAGTGTTTAAAATAATAAGCTTATAATCACTTTCTTAAATGTAAAAATACTTCACTATCCTAAATTATAAAAATGTCTTAATTTAATCGTTTTGTAATCTGATTTACATGTCAGAAATACAACTTTTCATGTCCAATGTTTGTTAAGATCTGGTTTAAACATTCTGTAACCTATTTTAAATGCCTAAAACGTCAATTTTAAGGCCTAATGGTGGTTAATTTCGTCATTTTGTTATCTATTTTAGGTGCCTAAATCATTACGTTTATGTGCCTAAAATTCCGAGGCCTTGTGATGGCGGTTACTTCGATTCATCCCTTCGTAACCCTTCGTCGTCGCTCTGAATCCTGTGCTTGCGAGCCGCCTCCGCGCCCCGCCCCGCCCCTCCCTCCTCACCCTCCCCGGCCCTCCCCTCCCCATCCTCCCCGCCCCTCCCCACACTCCCCGTCCTCCCATCCCTCCCGCCCTCCCCGTCATCCCCGCCCCTCCCCCGCCCCTCCCCCCGCCCCTCCCCGCCCCTCCACCGCCCTCCCCGCCCCTCCCCGCCCCTCCACCGCCCCTCCCCACCCCTCCACCGCCCTCCCCGCCCCTCCATCGCCCCTCCCCACCCCTCCACCGCCCCTCCCCGCCCCTCCCCACCCCGCCCCTCCGCGCCCCTCCGCGCCCCTCCGCGGCCCTCCCCGCTCCTCTCCACTTCGTCCCGCCCTGCTCTGTCCCCCTTCTTTTCCCTGCCCCGCTCTTTCTCATCCCACCCGGTCCTCCCTCGCCTCGTCTTGCCCTCCCCACCCAGCCCGTCCAGTGGCGAGCGGCGCGCGAGGATTTGGGCTCCAAGTGCAGGAGCCATCGCGCCGTCCCACGCGCGCCCGCCGGGCTGTACACACAGTGTCGCCGCAGCTCGGTTAGCGCGCACTTGCTTAGTATCGGAATCGGATTGTCGGCGTATCGATTATCGGCGGAGGACCGGGCCGGATATCGCGGCTCGCGCCGGCGGCGGCGGCGGCGAGTACCTGCAGGCGCGGGCGTGTGTGTGTGAGAGTGTTTGGGTCTGTGGGTGGGTGGATCTGGGTGGGTGGTTGGCGAGCTCGTCTGTCGGGCATTTCCGTCCTTGCCTCGCCGTGCTTCGTCTCTCTGGCTTTCCTCCTGCCAGGTCCCGAGACACCTCTGCTAAGTCTTCTTTCTCCATAGAACCCTCTGCGTCTTACTGTCTGTCCCTCTGCCGCCCACCCACTTCTTTCTGTGTTACATATTTATCTCACCCGTCCCGCGCTGCTCCGCCACGCCGCTCCCCGCCACGCCCCGCCCGCCTCGCCACGCCACTCCCATTCCCCATCTTCATTTTCCGCCAATCCCTGACCTTTTGTCTCTCTGTCTTTTGTTTCTCTCTCTCTCTCTCTCCATCTTTCTCTTCATCCTTCTCTCTCTTTTCCACGCATTATCCGCACTTGTATATCCGATGCACAATTCTTTTTCCCTATCTCGAAATGCGTTCTCCACTTCGACGTATCAGGTTTGGCTCCAATCATACTTTTTTGAACTTTTCAATATCACCTTCTGTTTCCTTTCTCATTTCATTCACTCCGCTTAGCTGGCTCTACACACTTCACTTTAATTCTCCCTTCTCCATCTCCTGCTTTTTTCAAACTCACCTTTCCTCAACATTCTCCTATCTCTTCCCCTCTTTCCTTGCAAGTTACGAGCCTTCTTTGCTTTATTTATTTCTTCTCGCCCACCACTTTCTGTGCTACGCTTTCATCTGCCCTTCTCGTGCGGCACCGCCGCGCCCCTCCCCTCCCTGACACTCCGCTCTCCGTTCCACCGGGCCCCACGGCCACGCC
>JAHLJT010003656.1:123126849-123204349 GCA_031308135.1 Acheta domesticus | reverse complement strand
ATACCTCCAATAACGTCACATGAATCCATGGCTCAATTAAAGTGTTGGAAAAAATCACGAAAATTAGAGATGCCGGCCGCTGAGAGTATAATACCCCCGACTGTTGTCTTCTACCTTGCTATTCCTTGTTTTCTTAATGTAGAAAATCACCTACCGACGGCACTACGCACCCTGCGGACCCATGGGCAGTGCTGCTACTGAGCCAACCAACCAGCCAGCCGGTTACTGTCCTCGAAATCTCCGGGAAAGCAGAAAGATGTCATTTGTCGTTTGTCACATTCACACGAAACTTTCATTACATAAGAAAAATCTCACAGAGAGAAACAGGAGTAGGACAGCAAGAAAGTTAAGTAGATAGTAAGGAACGGCTGGTCTTTTTCGCACGTTCTAAAAAGTTATAATTTTATTAAGTTTTAAAGTCTTTGGTCGAAAATATTTATTTCACGGGGTTAATCTACATATTTTTTATTAGAGAATTATTGTCAAAAAAGCATAATTTGACAATGAGACTATTTTGGGAAAATAAAGAAAATTGGCGAATAATTATGTGAGTGATGAAATAATAATTTAATTAATTATTACAATTACAAATAAACGTTTTCCACTTCCTTTATATGCAATATTATCCAGTTGATTAAAATCACTAAGACAAAACTTTTTTTATAAATCTAATGCTATTCGCGAAATATTTTCAAATCCAAATTAAAATTTTCTGGGCTTGGTTTTCATTTTTGTATTATCAAAAGTGAAACTGTTATGTGCTATTAATGCATTGACTGAATATTTAACATAATTATTTTACTGACATACATATTCGTGAATATATTTTACAACACTATAAGAATTTGTAAAATATTATACGTATCGAGTGGTTGAAGTTTTAAACATTTATTTTGTATTTTCTCTGGTTTTGCAAATTACTTAAAAACTGATGCAAATTAAACTGTATAAACAATGAATATGAACAATGTGTAAATCATGAGAAGTACGTTTCACCCCTTCCCACGATGGCTTTGTATAATTATGTGTGTATAAAAATTGTCTTTTGTGCGATTGTGCTAAACAATTTTGGTGTTGCTCACACAATAACCGATACGACGGGCAACATCACTTTCGTTGTGCCCAAGGAGTGACACGACCTTTTTAAGTGCGCCGTATTTGTTTAATCATCCTGCAACTTAATTTGCTTGTTTGACGCGCAAAAACTGGGGCGGAGCCAGGCAGCGTAGCCCGTCTGTCTCGCTTAGAGGTTTCATCAATCTTTCCTCGTCACGGTCCTCCCCTTCTTCCCTTCACCCGCTCACCAGCTCTTTAGACGAGTTTTTTTAATTATCCTGTGCAATAAACCAGGCAATGATATATTCAAGCGGGTGAGGTGCTGCTATAATTTACACTTGGAAACTGCGGATTCGCAAACTTTGAGTCCTTCCGCTTCCGGTGGGCGTTCCCGCTTCGCCAGACGCACTTCCGGAGAGCAATAACACCTGCTAAGAACGGAGGAGTTGCCGAATGTGCGTGGAAGGGCGGTTGCGTTCTGAGAGATATCGTCGTAGGAAGTCTTGTTCGAATACTGCCTAGCGGCCGGCTGCTCTGATCGGTAGTTTTCCGTGGTTTCTCCGATCAACACCAGGCGAATGCCGGAGCAGTACCCTAACAAACGGGCCACAAACCGCGCGCGATCATTCCTTCTTCTTTCTTGTTTATTCTCTCCTCTTACACACACACACTAACATGCACTACACTACCACACATGCCGGGAGACCAGTCGGGAGCTTATAGCTTGTCCCGGCTGGGGCGGTGCCCTGCTGGTGGGAGATACCTGGTTGAGGGGAAACCCCGCTAGTCGACGGTAGGTTGGCGCCAGATCTCGCCATCCAGCAGGGAAAAGATCGTCGCCACCTCCCGAGAAAACACACACTACTTACGGGACTAATGACCTAATTAGTTGACGAGCCCTGAAACACGAATCAATCAATCAATCAATCGATCGAATACTGCCTCTGTCGGGAGGGAAATTCTAGCGGCTGGCTGCTCTGATGGGTAGTTTCCGAGGTTTCTCTTATCAGTACTCCGCCAAAGAGAGCGCGGTACCCTAACGAACGAGCCACGGACCGGACGCGATCTTTTCTTTCCTCTTCGGTGTTATATCTTTACCGTTTACTTCCACACACTTCCACTCCATACTCTGCACTAGCACACAAGTAGGGAGCTTGTTCATGCTGGGGCGCTGTCCTGTAGGCGGAGCTGTGTAGAGGGAGAAGTCCCGCATGTCGCTGTTTACTTCGGCGTGGGATTTCATGTTTCTACGGGCTAAGATCACCGTCTACATCCGGGATATATTAAGTACTACACCTACGGGACTATTGACCTAAGTACTTGAGCGGGACTAAAAGAGGAAAAAAGTGTTGTCCTCCCAGAAACTAATTGGGCAATGTCAGCCGATCTAAGGATTGTACTCCGCTGGATACATATGCATTTTTTTACTTTGCATACATGCTCATTTATTTTTAATTTGAAAATTCATATCGAATATTACACTTATATCTCTGGCTGTTACCCTTCTCGCATATACAAATTGAATATCCGTAGATCTCAGTATTCCCTATCTTCTACGTATTTTTTTATTTATTTAACGTCAAATACAGTTAATAATTATGAGGTGAAGTGCAATATGTACACGTTCTTCATTTGTAATGTTTTTCTTTCATGGTATCATGAATGCAGGAATCTCAAGTTAGGCAAATTTAAATCACTATATAGAAAAAAATGTAAAAAAATCAATTAAATCACTCTCTCAATCAAATGAACAGAATATATCAGATTTGTTAAATTCAAGAAAAATATCTTAATGTACTAAAGTGAGAGTGCAATATTTTGATATTTGGGAACATCAATTTTTTAAAATTCAGAACTCTATACAAATTTGCAATCTTGAGAAAATGATTTAATGTTTATCATTGATATTTTTCCTTGAAGCGTTTTCTGGCATTTTTAGAGAAGATTGCACCCTGATACCAAACACAGAGACTAATTTAATTTCCAAATGTTTGTCATTTTTGCACAAATAGTAAGTTCATGTATTTGTTCCTATTTTAAAATTTAATTTCAATATTTAGCTGCTCTGGCGTTCTCTATTTCCTCTAACATTGTTTGCTAAGTACAGTTTACTCGAGAAGCACTACCTGGCGGAAAGTTTATGCGAAGTTGAAGTCATGTTGAAAGGCGATCCCATCGGGCGCAACGAGTACGCGACGAAACAAAAGCAGGAAACCGAACCCCTCACCCTCGGAGATTAATGGGCAAGCTCGCTCCGGGATGAAGGGTTTTCGCCTACAATTAATTATACGGCCGCTCGGAATAAATATTTACACTTGAATATTTTATTATTTCTCTGACGGGAACTTCACAGCCTTCGCCAAGACCCTTCGTAAGCTGTAGATCCTGTGGCGTATGTATTATTCATTGGGCGCGGGCGGGTGAGTTGGTGGGTGGGGTGGGGTGGGGTGGGGGGCGTGCCGGAACTTGGCGTGCCTTCCTCCCGTCGCCGCTCCCAGGGCAAACAGTTGAGCGCCGTGCGGCGCCGCGCCGCGGTCCGGTCGAGTAGCGCCCCAGGCCTCCCACCAGGAGCACCTCCGTGTGCTCCGCTCCGGCCCCCGTTTCGTAGTCCGGAAGTGTCCACCAGTCACAACTTTTTGGGCTCTGGATTAGAAGGTTCTACAACTGAAGAGAAGTTCTCTCTGCCATCAGTTACTGTGTGTCTTACGTACGTGGTGTTTACAATGATACCTTATTCTCAATGGTATTCTTTTTTCTCCTCTACCTTCTTAATGTTTTTCTCCTTCGCTTTCTTTTCTTCTTATTTTTCTCTCTTTCTCGTCCTTCCAACTCTTTGCGTTCTTATTATTACTTATTCTTTGTTGTAAGTCACAACTTTTTGGGCTTTGAATTGGAAGGTTCCACAGCCGAAGAGAAGTTCTTTCTGCCATCAGTTACTGTGTGTCTTACGTACGTGGTGTTTACAATGATACCTTATTCTCAATTCTTTTTTTTTCTCCTCTACCTTCTTAATGTTTTTCTCATTCGCTTTCTTTTTCTTCTTATTTTCCTCTTTTTCTCGTTCGTCCAACTCGTTGCGTTCTTATTATTACCTTGCCATCATCTACCTAGTTTCATTGTCGTATTTCAAAATATTTTTATCATCTTCATAAGACATTTTAGAACAAAGAAAAAATCGAAAAAATTAGTGGTGGTATAACAGCACTTACTTTAGCATTATTTTTAATCCTTTCGCTATATTTTTATAGTACTTGAGCATACATTTGTGTATTTTTTAAATAAAATTATTACATGAATTCCCAGAACGGCGGACAGACAGACGTTTTGTAGTAAACCAATGTTTCGGTATGAAAGACCCCCAAAACGGGGGTTCTAGCTACCTGAAGTATTACAGTAATTTACTGCATATAGGAAAAGGTGTTTTCTAGTTTTTCACAAACCTACATCACTTTTTCAGGAAAAATCACCGTTTTTTCGCCCCAGCTTTATCTAAATTTCTATGTACTACGTAAGAATTAAAGTAGAAAGAAAGAAACAATATATTATGATTGAAACCAATTAATTTTCTGAAGTTATCACAATACATATTTATTATTGATGAGAAGGAAATTCTATTATTTATATTTTAATATTATAATCTCAATCTCTTTGGAAATGCCTTAGTTTTCTAGCAATCTGATATTTCTTTCTGTTTAATACGACCTTTCAAATTTCACTTTAAAGGGCAAGTAGTGTGTGGGGGCCTGTTAAAAAAATATATTTCACTAATTCTGAATTTATAGAAAGGGAAGTTCAGTAGTCTCGCCAGCTAAGAGGCACGCTGCAACGTTTTGTTTGCGCCAGAAACTCTGTAAATGTCTCTTTCCTGAGGTGTACTTGGGAAAATGTTAAAAGAGCGAGGGTGGCCTTTTGATGTAAAGTGAATGTGGTAATGTTCTGCATGTAAGTGTACTATGATTATGAATAAATAATATTTCAGAAATTTTTAGTACCAGAAGCAAAAGAATTTAAGTTTTTGTTTCACAGCCAAGTACAAAATAACGTTTTATTAGTTATATAAGAATTGATAGAATGTCCCAGGAAAAGTAATATAATAAGAGAATTATACTATACTTGACTTTTCTTGGCCATAACTGCTCCTGTACATTCACTGCGTTAGAAAATTGTTGCAAGGCACTGAATAAACCTTGGGTATCCTTTCAGTCTCTAAGGCGCAGGTCGTGCACTTTGACTTCCACCGCGCTCTCCCCATATTTTACACTTTCCTTACGCAAAGTTTATACGAGTTATCTCGGAAGCTTAAGTAGGGCGTATACGTCACAAGCACGTAGTTAAACAGGTAACTCCAGGATTTACGCAAACACAATGGTGAACGTGGTATGTGAGCGTGTGTGCGTACACACACACACATAAACACGAACGTATGCATACTTGTAAGCGTTTAGGTTCGTGGGCGTGTGTGGTTGTGAATGCGCGATATGCGTGCGCATACATGTCAGTGCATGAGCATTCATCTGGATGTGGGGACACCGGTATATACAGGTGTCCGGGGAGGAAACGTCGAAACTTCGAAAATAAGCTCTTAAGACAATTCTAAAGCATATTTTGTCTAATAAACTACGTGGATATTCCGAATGGTTGAGCCGTATTGAGCACTGAAAAGTTGGTTTGAAAAAATGATTTCTAGGCAAAAATTGCATTACGGAAGCATAGAATCACTCCAGAAATATGTAAATTGTTTATTATTTACAAAAGAATGAATATATTTGCTCAGGCCGAAAAATTAAGCGAGAAATAAAAAAGGAGTCGAGTTGTGTAAATTGGGTGCTTTTTTATTTTTCGCTTATTGTTTCTTTCTGAACAAATATATTCATTTCCTGTGTAAATAATAAACAATTTACATGTTTCTGAAGTGTTTCTATGCTTCTATAATTCAAATTTTTGCCTAGAAATCAATTTTTCAAACCTACTTTTGAGTGCTTATTGCGGCTTAACCATTCGGAATATCCACGTAGTTTATTAGACAAAATATGCCTAGAATTGTCTTAAGAGGTTATTTTCGAAGTTTCGACGTTTCCTCCCCGGACACCCTGCAAGTATGGACGTATGCATGCGTTTTATACGGCGTGCGTGTGCGTGTGTGCGTTCGAGTTTGACTATACCTATGTGCGTGTGTGCAACTGCACGTACACGTGTCCACGTTTCAGTGTTTGAACTCGGGTGCGTGTGTTCATGTGTTTGTGTTATTGTGTGAATGTGCGCGCGTGTTTGTGCATTCCGTAAATGCGCACGTCTGCGTGCAAGTGAATCCCAGAGGTCTCCACGTGTATCGGAATGTAGGCGGTCGTTTCCTGCCGCTTTCCACCGCGGTTACTTCATTTCCAGCCGACCGCCCCGGCGGCGAAGGAGGGCGGGGAGGGGGCGGGGAGGGACGGGGAGGGGGAGGGGCGGGGAGGGGGAGGGGATGGCGGGGAGGGTGGGGAGGGGCGGGGAGGGGGCGGGAAGGGGCGGGAAGGGGGCGGGGTGGGACGAGAAGGGGCGGGGAGGGGCGGGGTGGTGTGGGGAGGGGGCGTGGAGGGGCGGGGAGAGGCGGGGAGGGCAGGAAGAGGGGCGGAGAAGGGGCGGGGAGGGGCGGGCGGCGTTTAGGGAAGCTCATTCGTGGGGACGTTTTCCCCAGAGGCCACCTCGGCCGCTCGCTGCGAGAGGTTTGCCCGCGCGGCGCCTTCTGCTCGGAGGTGCGGCGTAATCCCCGCTGACCCCTGCGGCAGGAGGCGCCGCCGGCCGCCCAAGAACAAGAAAGCCCGCGCTTATTTCACCATTTTTCCGCCGCCCCCGACGCCCAACGTGCCAAATTAAAGCCATAAATTGCCGTGCGGCCAATCGCCCTCACCCTCGCCCTCGCCCGCGCTCTGGCCCTCGCCCACGAGTTTGTCCTCGCCCTCGCCTCGCCCTCACCATCGCCCTCGCCCTCGCTCTCGCCTTTGCCCTTGCTTGCGCCATCGCCCGCTCCCTCGCCCTCACCTTTGCTCTCGCCCTCGGTCTCGCCTTCGCCTTTGCATTCGCCCTCATCCTCGCCCTCGTTCTCACCTCGCCCTCACCCTCACCCTCGCTCTCGGTCTCTCCGCCGCTCTCTCTCCCGCTCTCTCCCACGCCCTCTCCCCCGCCCTCTCCCCCGCCCTCTCCCTCGCCCTCTCCCTCGCCCTCTCCCTTGCCTCTCTCTCGCCCTCTCCCTCGCTCTCGCCATCGGCCTCAACCTCGCCCTCACCATCGCCCTCGCCCTCGGTCTCGCCTTCGCCTTTGCCTTCGCCCTCGTCCTCGCCCTCGCCCTCACCTCACCCTCGCTCTCGGTCTCTCCCCCGCTCTCTCCCACGCTCTTCTCCCCTGCCCTCTCCCCGCCCTCTCTCTCGCCCACTCCCTCGTCCTCGCCCTCGCCTTCGCCATCGCCATCGCCATCGCCCTCTCCCTCTCCCTCGCCCTCACCATCGCCCTCGCCCTCGCCCTCGCTCTCGCCTTTGCCCTCGCTTGCGCACTCGCCCTCTCCTCTCCCTGTCCCTCGCCCTCTCCCTCGCCCTCGCCCTCGCCTCGCGCGCCCGCTTCGCCTTCGGCCTGCGGCGGGCGGCCCAGCCCTTCGGAGGGGGCGGGTCTTGCGTTTTGTGATCGTGGGAACGTGGTGATGCTATTGATTGATAGTGAGACGGCAGTGGTGGTTGATGATTCCATTGCAAATACGGCTCCATGCGTATACGGAGAAGTGCTCTTACATCGTGAAATTTTGAGATGTATTTTTTGCTTAAACCATTAAGATAATTTCGCCTACGTACAGAATTTAAAGTATTTGGCTAACAGGTAACATCTTCATAGTGGGTAATTTGAAGTGGGTAATCTTATACGATGATAATGTTTGTACTGCGAGATAATTCTTTTTGCATATTTTTGTAGAGGCATTTGGTCAAATTCTGAAAATGTTTCTGGAGTCCATGTGCTTATTAGTGCTAATTGTATATAACAGGTAATACTGATTACGTTAACGAGATATGCTAGTTGGGAATACTGCAGTAAAGGTAGTTCATGTTGTATTCAGCGAAAACAATGGAATACAAAACTTTCTCAATTGCATCACGAGAAAGAAATGATTAATTATTATATTGTTTTAATATATGTCACATCTATACATAATCTTCGTCAGTATTAATAAATTAGTTTGTTTCAACAGCAATAACAGGTCAATATTAACCGAAAATTCTTTCAATTTAACAGCAATTATCACGTTACAAGTATATTGAATTGCCAGGGTACTGAAACGGCTCACAGTCTATCTTATTCAAGAGAAAATTATATTTGTTTAATAACATAATTTATTAATAGAAGGTGATAATACGGAAAAATGTAATACTCTTGAACTTTGACAAACGTATTTGTGGCAGGGGACCATGCAGTCAATAAGTAATGTTACCATTAATCTCATTAATGTGCTATAAACGTGTAACAAATATTGTACATAATTTCTAAAAATTCCTCACCCTAATGAGCTTGATATAACTAGATCAAATGGTACTACACACAAAACACACACCGTCCCATACTCTTCACAAAAAAAACCTTTTTATTTTGCTCGCACCTAAAATGTTGTTCTCTTTGTTTCAGGTGAGCACGTAATTCTTCCTTGTCTGCAATCACATTTTGTACAAATATTCATATCCCGAAAGAGGTGAGTTTGTATATGATTAATGAAATGAAATGAATGTAAATGAAAACAAAGAATGTCGTCTGGGTATGATCACAATTTGCTTGAACGTTTTCGTGCTTTGCTTCTATTTAGATTCCTTTTATAAAATGCACTTCTATGCTTTCTCCGGCTATTAATAATATTTTCTGATAATTCTCAAGGATCGATCGTAAATTCTTTTGATCAGTATCGAATTTTAGATTGTAATAATCCCTAATACAAACTATTTACAATACGTTACCATGTTTCGAATCATTGTTTTAAATTAATCTTTTCTAAGATCGACTTCAAAAATTGCCCCCCTTTATTCCTGTGTGAGTAAAATTAAGTCAACGATTCTGCTGGAATTCTGGAGATCTCAATTGTCAATTGTCTGAAGCAGTGCCACTACATTTCGTATTTTTGACCTCATCATAGTAAACACACACTTCTGAATTATCTGGGGAAGTATTGTATTTTCCGTTGGGTCACATATGCATTTCCGGCATTTCCATAAATTATTTGAAAAGTGTGATAACTAACGTAGACGGCTGCTAATTTGGAAACTGAATTACAACACTCTACTTTGCAACGGGATACAATTGTATGTATTAGGAGTGGGGGGGAATTCCATATTACTGAGTGAAAAAATAGGGTTTACCCGTAGCTAGTGCGTTTGCTTTCTACCGCAGATATTGGAATTCACATTCCCCATCGATTCACGTAAAAGTTGCCAGCACAAAGCGGGCATCGTTGCTAAACATTTAATTTCTCTCGCTATTCCAACTTAAATTGTAGTTTCAGGTATTGGCATGATGATGATGATGATGACGACGATGGTATTAATGACAATAATAATAATTATTATTATAATTAGATACGTAGATGGTACTATTTAATATGTATTGACCATTAAGGATCAATTTATGTTGATTCCAGGAATTAAAACTTTACATTAAATACATTCATTGTTAGTTCAACCTTTCGCACATTCAGTATGTGCCTTGTCATGAGCAATACAATTACGGCAACGGTTGACAATGGCATAGACAATACAAAATGATATAAAAACAATGGAATACAAAATTATTGAAATCAATATTTACAATTGGCGTTACATCAGAGCAAACATCTCCAAAAAAAACAAAAAACGTTGAAGGCATGTCAAAACTAGGGGTTCGAATTCGTCAATTGTGGAGGGCATCACAATTAGATACGTTAAGGCATGGTACCACTTATAATGATTGCCAATAATGGAATGAACAGTGGGATTGGCTGAAAAAAAGTCTTATTTACAGAAGTTGGTTCATTATCAACATCTTATAAATTTGGGTAAGTTTTTGTACGTCACTTTTGTTGTTCATCGCATTATTTAACATGATATGCATGATTTCCGCAATTATTATTATTATTATTATAATTATAAAAAAATGAGAAACCATTGATTATATCGTCCCAACTTGTGCAATACTAACCAAGACCGAACAGTTGAAAAGACTATATAGGGCGTGCAGTTACCTCCACTCGAAGATCTTAATGCATGCTTCAAGTGGTACTAACACTCATCAAAACCAGTGTCGTCTGTTGAACTGTATACAACATTGTCCTATCAACAAATTCAACTCGAACAAACACGAATGGAAATGTCGAATGAAATAAACATTATTTTCAAATGATCAAATGTGAAGAACAAACCAATCCCCAAAACAGCATCTTGCACAATCAAAACACATATACCTGGTTTGGAAAATGCCCACTTGCCGACGGTAGATCGGCGCCGGATCTCGCCATCCAGCGGGGGAAGACCGCCGCCACCTTCGGAGAAGAAAACATGCAGCACAGTGACGGGACTAATGACTTAAGCTGTTGACGCGCCCGGAATCACCAACAATCAATCAACCAATCAACAACCAAACCACCGGGAGAGATGGCTCAGTGCATCAAGCTGTTGTCACTGCAGTCCCTCTGACCGGGAGTTCCTCTCCCGACGACGCCAGGATTTTCGACACTAGCTTTGTCAGCTCGGTCGAATTCAGTTGCTGTCTGGAGAAGAATTCTAGCGGTCGGCAGTTCTGATCGATAGTTTTCTGGGTTTTCTCCGATCAACACGAGGCGAATGCCGGAGTAGTACTCTAACAAACGGGCCACGGACCGCGTGCGATCTTTCTTTCCTCTTTCTTGTCTTATCCCCGTCCCTTACACGCACACATACACTAACATGCACTCCACTACCACACATGCCGGGAGACCGGTCGGAAGCTTACAGCTTGTCCCGGCTGGGGCGATGCCCCGCCGGTGGGAGATAACTAGTTGAGGGGGAAAACTCCGTTAGTCGACGGTAGGTCGGGCGCCAGATCTCGCCATCCAGCTGGGAAAAGGTCATCTCCACCTCCCGAGAAAACACACACTACTTACGGGACTAATGACCTAATTAGTTGACGAGCCCTGAAACACGAATCAATCAATCAATGAATCGAAAACTGCCACTGTCAGGAGGGGAATTCTAGCGGCTGGCTGCTCTGATGGGTAGTTTCCGAGGTTTCTCCTATCAGTACTCCGCCAATGCGAGTGCGGTACCCTAACGAACGGGCCACGGACCGGACGCGATCTTTTCTTTCCTCTTCGGTATCATATCTTTACCATTTACTTCCACACACTTCCATTCCACACTCTGCACTAGCACACAAGTCATCGCCCCCACACACTACACTAACGGGACTAATGACATAACTAACTGACGCGCCCGGAAACACGAATCAATCAATCAACAACCAAACCCCCATGCGGCACAACCATCGCTCTGTGGGGAGCATTGGTGGCCTCTTGGCGTGACGTCACGCGGTCCGAGCGGGGGCGGCGGCGGCGGCGGCGCCCCTGTAAATCCAGAGTTACGCGCGTTTAAAGCGCGCCCGGCCGCTGCCTGCGCGCCGGGTTTAAGTGCGACCGTATTTTTGGGGCGCGCTTTATGGACACTTGGCCGGCCCGCGCCGCCGCCGCCATCGATCCTCGGGATGATTTCATTAAAAGTTTCATACCGCCCGCGCAGCGCCACGCCGCCTCGCTCTGACTGATTCCTTTGCAAGTTTGATCGGCGGCGCCGCTGGCGGCGGTCGCGGGTCGCGAGCGGGGGCGGGGGCGGAGGCGGGGGCGGGAGCGGGGGTGGGAGCGGGGGGCGAGGGCGGATGCCGGGACTGGTGTGGCGGGGGCGGTGACGGGGGCGGGGGAGGCGCTGGCGGCGGTCGCAGGTCGCGAGCGGGGGCGGGGGTGGGAACCGGAGGTGGGGGCGGGTGCGGGGACGGGGGTGGATGCCGGGACGGGTGTGGCGGGGGCGGCGGGGGTGGGGTGAAGTCGACGGGGAGGCGGCGGGGTGGGCAGCGGTCGTGGGGAACGTTGCAAGGACACGTCACTTGCTGGCTGAATGCGGGAGGCGTCTTCGACCTCTCCATTTCAGCTTGGTCCGGCACGTGGCTGTCGTTAATACCATCGCATTCCCCAGGGGTTTTATCAAAATATGGATATTGTACAAGCATAATATTTAGTTAATCTTCTCTAAATTGGAATTGTGACAAAATATTTTCAGATAATAATTTTATATCAGTTCTGTTTCCATGCTTTTTTCGTGGTATTTTCATTTCGTTTATAAATTCGGGCAATACAATTATGTTTCATATCTTGAAACCTACAAGACCTGAAGTTCTTCTTGGATTACTTAAATGTTTACTTATATTTAAAAATCGTTTTTGAGAATGGCAAGTAGATGATAACATAATGTATTGTTCAAGTTTTATTAGTTAACACTTACAACATAAAATGGTATTACGATTATAGAAAAATAATAGCAAGATTACTCTGAATGTTGGGAAAGAGATTCATAAATATTTTGGATACTTTACTCATCCTCTCTGCCACTTTCCAACCCTGTTACTTTCTCATTCTCTCTTTCAATCTCTCACACCCTCTCTTTCAGTCTCTCATGCCCTCTCTTTCACTTTCTCACTTTATCGCTTCTGCATCCTCATTTCATACACTGAAGGAACGGGAATGCATCCTTTTTTATTGCTGAATGAGGTGGTTAAACAATGCTCAGCCATACGGCTTTTCAGTGTTTAGGAGCGAGCATTTTCAGACAAAAAATGAACGAAGGGGGAGCTACGGCGACCTGCCTGTAACATTATAATGGTTCAGTATGAGTATTGAAGTGGAATACGTATTGTTGAGTGGTATTGGGAGGAGTATTTATTTCATTCTCTTATATCAGCCACATTACGGAGGAAGATATGAAAGGGGAGTCGGTTTCTTAGACGAGGTTCTATGGGATGCTCTTTACCTAGATTGAAATGAGATGCACCGGTAACTGAGGGCAGATTTTGGAAGAATTTATGAGAAAGTTTAGTGATATATGCTAGAACGGGTCTTTGGCTAGGTCTTTGTGGAGATTTGTATTGCTTATATACCAAGGGGCGTTAACGAGGACGGAATGCATCCTGGTGGGGGCGGAGGGCTGGGCGGAGGTGTGAGGTTCGCGGCGGCGTCGGGAACACTGAACCGAGAGAGGTAGCTCAGGGCATCAGCTAATGTCACTGCAGTGTCTCTGACCGGGAGGTCCTCTCCCGACGGCGACAGGATTTCGACACAAAATGTTAGCGCGGTTAAATTCAGTTGCTCACTGTCTGGAGGACAATTCTCTCGGTCGACTACTCTGATCAGTAGTTTTCCATGTTTTTTCCGATGAACACCAGACGAATGTCGGTGCAGGACCCTAACACACGGGCCAAGGACTGCGCGCGATCTTTCCTTCTTCTTGCTGTCCTATTCTCGCCCCTTACACTAACACTAACTTTTACTACCAGACATGCCGGAGACCGGTCGGGGGCTTAGAGCTTGTCGCGGCTGGGACGTGTCCTGCTGGGGGGAGATACCTGTTTGGGAACACCTTAATAGCCGAAGATAAGTTGGTGCTGGATCTCTCCATCCAGAGGGAGAAGATCACTGCCTCCTTAAAATGCACTACACTTACGAGACTAATCATGTTAGCAGTTGACGCGTCCGGAAGCTCGAATACAATCAATCACGCCACTGCGGGCTTTTGGATGTGCCTGGAGACCGGTCGGGAGCTTAGAGCTTGTCCCGGCTGGGGCAGTGCCCCGCTGGTGGGAGATACCTGGTTGAGGGGAAAACCCCGCTAATCGACGATAGGTCGGCGTCAGATCTCGCCATCCAGCGGGGAAAAAGATCATCGCCACCTCCCGAGAAAAAACACGCACTACACTTACGGGACTAATGACCTCAGTAATTGACGCGCCCGGAATCTCGAATCAATCAATCTAATGAGGCAAGGCTTCGGCGGCTCCAGGCGCAGCCGGTCGATAGCCGGGCACCGACCGCCGGCGCCTCCGCCACCGAAGCCTCTTCCCGCCGTTCATACTGCCGACGCCGACCTCTCCACAACCGATGTGTCTTGCGAGGGCAAAGTAGTATCGTCGTTGTTATAATTGGGTTTTTCGTTCGTAGGGCACCAAGGTCACGGACGAAAAATGGAGAGGGAAGGGTTTCTCCAATAAGGAACTTCCACGTCACAACACAGTAGTGAATAGCAGCTCGCTATTGGAGAAAGCCTTCCCTCTCCATGTTTCTTCCGTGACCTTGGTGCGCCAAGAACGAAAAACCCAAGTGTGTGTGTGTGTATATATATATATATATATATATATATATATATATATATATATACACACACACACACACATATGGACTACTGTGTTGTGATGTGGAAGCTCCCTATTGGAGAAAGCGTTCCCTCTCCATTTTTCGTCCGTGACCTTGGTGTGCCAAGAACGAAAATCCTAATTATACTTTCTCGTATATCACTCTTTTGCTGAGCACGGCACGCTACAGATCGCGCTCCGCGAAGTAGTTTTGGGTCAGTTACATACAAATATGATGACCGGCGTGACTGTTCGATGTGACTTAACAGTGGTTTTCAGCCGTGATATTTGGTGATATTCTGTATTGTTTCTTTAAGCAAAACAACAACCAACAAATAGTGCAATGATATATGTGGATAGTGCCCTCCCTGGGGGGCTACTAGAAATTTCAGGGTTCATAGTGCTGTCAATGGAAGTGACTAATGAAAATTCAAACAGTGTTGAACTCAACGGACAGAAGTCTCCATCATCATCTTCATCATCATCATCATCATCATCAACAGTGGGCGCCTTTCCACCACCATCGCCACCACCACCATCAACACCTCCATCCCCACTGCCACCCCCACCGCCACCGCCACCCCCACGTCACCGCCATGGCCACCACCACAACCACCCCCCCCACCATCATTTCCACCGTTGCCACCGTTGTCATCGTCTACTCCAAAATCACAGAAAAAGCATATTAAATATTAAAGTAAATAGGAATCTCAAGCTGTGAAGACTCTTTCTCTTCTCATTCGCTCCCTCCTTCGCCCCCTGCATTTACCACCATCTTCCACGTCTACTTGCTCTCTTCTATTTACCCATTCTTCACTCCTTCCTTGAGCTCTTTCTTCGTTCCATTCCAGAGCTCTTTCTTCGCTCCTTTCTCCTTCACTTTTCTATACTTCTTTCTTGATCTCCTTTCTTCATCCACTCCTTCTCCCCCTTTCCATCGTTTTTTTCGTCGTGATCTGTCAATCTTTCATCACCCCATTCATTTTCCCTTCACATCCCCACTTCCTTTTATCAAACTTTACTCTCCCTCTGTGCTCCCGCCAACCTTCCCGCTTTTCTCGACGCTTCCGTTCAACTCTTGTCGTTCCCTTCCCTACTTCTTCGCCTGCGGTTACAGCTTCTCTAGGTGGAAGCTGCTCCAGTGCGTGAGAGAGGTAAATATCGGCTGGGCGCGCAAGAGTACACTGCGAGGGTAACGGGAGCGCCCCGCGCGCTCGGGGCGGGCGCCGCCGCCGCCGCCGCCGCGACGCTGAATTTGAATATGATACCTCCGGCGAGAGCGCTCCCCGCCCGCCCCGCGCCGCGCTGCGCCGCGCCTCGGCTCTTTCCGGCACTCCCACGGGGCACGCGGCTGGGGAGCGGAAGGCACGGCGCGTGGAGACGGAGAAGGCGTGCTCAGGCAGTGAGAATGGAATGATGGAGGAGAAGGCGTGGTGTGGCAGGGAGAATGGAACGATGGAGGAGATGGCTTGGTGTGGCAGTGAGAATGGAATGCTGGAAAAGGCGTGGTGTGGCAGTGAGAATGAAATGATGGAGAAGGCGTGGTATGGCGCTGAGAATGGAATGATGGAGGAGAAGGCGTGGTGTGGCAAGGAGAATGGAACGATGGAGGAGAAGGCTTGGTGTGGCAAGGAGAATAGAATGATGGAGAAGAAGGCGTCGTATGGCAAGGAGAATGGAATATTGTAGAAGAAGGCTTGGTGAGTGGCAGTGAGAATGAAATTATGGAGAAGAAGATGTGGTAAGGCACTGAGAATGGAACGATGGGGAAGAAGGCGTGGTGTGGCAAGGAGAATGGAATGATTGAGAAGGCTTGGTGTGGCACTGAAAATGGAATGTTGGAAAAGGCGTGGTGTGGCAGAGAGAATGTAATGATGGAGAAGGTGTGTAGTGGCAGTGAAATGAAATGTTGGGGACGGTGTGGTCTGGCAGTGAGAATGGAGTAATGAAGGCGTGATGTGGCTATAAGAATGCAATATTAAGAATATTAAGTAAGTTAAGTTTCCAGTCGCGTTAATAAATGTCTTTTATCTCGTACGTACATCATATGTTATATCCCGGGCACTAGCGGTATTTCTCTCCCGCAACAACGACAGGTCCCGCGCCTAGCTACGCTTTAGCTCACGGGAATATCTCTACTCCATTTTCTCTCCCGGAGTGCCATCGCCCCCTGTCGGGAAAACCTGTAAACTGTCTATTGACTTCCCGACATTTGTAGCAGGGTAATGCAATTAGCTGTGCATCGTGTATATACGTAAGGGTCGATTTGATGACAAGGATGAGGAAGAATAAATGAAGAAACTGCGACCAAATACCAATGACAGCAATCGGGGCAGAGAATTTCCCTCCTGATACTGCCTGAATCTGATGCGCCTTATGTCGAAAATTCGGCCCCCTTGTGGCTCGAAACCTCGGCAGCAGAGGTGCAGTCAGGAGGTAGGAGACAAGTTGGGTGTAGTGTTAGTCGTGAGAAAGGACATCGACGGGGTCTCACGGCGGAGGTACACGGAGTCTAGAAAATAATAAGAATGATAATAATAAACGGATTACAAACTAATGGTGCTACAGAATGGCACAGACTTTCCGCTATTCAGACTTGCCACAATATTCCTGCCTGCTGCTACCTATTGCCGCCCAAAGTACAATCTTTAAAACTTTCCTTAGTGTTTTCCTTTCATAATTGTAGATCAAAAATGTTGTTTTAATAATATTAAAGAACAGTAAAACTTAATAATAAATGGCAATTTTCTTTGAAAAATTTGAAGCGGTTTTTAAAATGCCGGGAGACCGGTCGGGAGCTTACAGCTTGTCCCGGCTGGGGCGGTGCCCCGCTGGTGGAAGATACCAGGTTGAGGAGAAAATCCCGCCAGTCGACGGTAGGTCGGCGCCAGATCTCGCCATCCAGCGGGGAAAAGATCATCGCCACCTCCCGAGAAAAAAACACGCACTACACTTACATGACCAATGACCAAGTAGTTGACGCGCCCGGAAACCAATCGATCAATCAATAAATCAATGCTGGAGGTGCCGATGCGGTGCCAGTGCGAGGCGAGTGTGTCTGTATGTGTGGGGGAGCATCGCAAAGGGCGAGAGCCGAGCGGCCGAGGGGCGACGCGCTGTTCGCGCTAACGGGCGACGGCGCCGCCGTCTATGGCGAGCACGGCCCTAGAGGCGGTCGCGGAGGCGGTGGTGGAGGCGGAGGGGGTGGGAGGCGGTGGAGGAGGAGGCGGAGGTGGAGACGGTGGCGGCAGCGAAGGCGAAGGGGGGAGCGGAGGAGGAGGAGGGGGAGGCGGTGGTGGAGGGGGAGGCGGACGTGGAGGGGGAGGCGGAGGCGGAGGTTGCGGCGGGTGTGGAGGCGGAGGATGGGGAGGCGGTGGAGGGGATGGCGGAGGTAGAGGAGGAGGCGGAGGTGGAGACGGAAGCGGTGGCGGAGGAGGAGGAGGCCGCGGTAAAGGGGGAGGCGGTGGTGGAGGCGGAGGTCGAGGGGGAGGGGGAGGCGGTGGCGGAGGCTGAGGCAAAGGTGGAAGTGGAGGTGGGGTGGAGGCGGAGGCTGACGCGGAGGCGGGGATGGACGCGGAGGCGGAGACGACGGCGCAGGCAAGACCCAATTTAGGCGCGCTACCAGCAATTACTGGCTAATTGGCGCACCTGCCGCTGGCGGCGCCACTCGCGCTGTTCGAGCCCCGATGCGGCCGCTGTTGAGATGGCGGCGCGCGGGGTCACAGACGGAGGCGCTGGGACGCGTCTCCCGCGCAAGGCAGAAATGCGGCATGAAAGGGAAATAACGTACGAGGTGAGGAAGACCTAAAGGGGCTGACTATGATTTAGTTAACATAAATGTGATACCTATTGCATAAATAGTTCGGTGGCAGGTTTTGGTTGATTTCGTTAACGCGCAACTATTGCAGTTATTAGTTTCGTAAGTGTACAGCATGTTTTATCACGAGAGATGTCCATGGTCTTCCCCCGCTGGATGATAAGATCCAGCTGACCTACATTTCGCTTTGTGGGCTTTTCTCCATCAAATTATCTTCCACCAGCGGGGCACCGCACCATCCAGAACAAGATCTAAGTTCCATCACGTATAGTAGTGTAATGCGTGTAAATGTAAGTGTGTGTTGGTAAGAAGTGTGGATAGGACAAGGAAGAGGAAGAAAATATTGCGCGTGATCCTTGGCCCGATTGTTAATGTACTACTCCGGTTTTCCCCTGACACTGATCGGAGAAACCACGAAAAACTATTGATTGAAGCAGTCCGCCGATAGACTGTCAGAACTTCAAACCTAGAACCTCCCCGTCAAATTCACGGCATCAGCTTGCATGGTGTGGGAATTAGATAAGAGTGGAATGGGAAGGGTCATTGTCAGAGAAAGGCCCGAAGTCTGCGGATTGAAGCGATGGCCAGGATTGCGTGCATTGTAGAAGGCTCTGATGACAAGAATGTAGTTAGTTTTTACAGTAGCACAACGCGAGATGCAAACATTTTCACATACAACAGAAGGTTTTGATGGTACCAGAGGAGAAGTCATGTAATATACCCCGAGGGGTTGACGGGATTAGGAGATTGCACAAAACAACGACACAATAGTGAGGATAAAAACTGAACATATTTCATTTCGAACATTAAGAAAGAAATATGAAACAATTGTAATAAACCATGAAAGGTTATAAAGCTGTAAAAGGTCGGAATCTTTCCTGCACGTTGTCGTAGTTATCAAATGTATCGCGAATAGTGAAATAGGCGTAGTGAAACCAGGCGTAATTTTGCAACGGGGTATATCAGCCGTTTCGGAGGCGGAAGTCATGTCTTCTTTAGAGAAATACTGGAGAGAAAGGAAAGGAAGCATGAAGGACACTAATGTTCGGTTTGATATGTTGAAGTTTGCTGGTAAGGGCAGTGGAGATAATCGTATTATACATGGAAGCAGAGTTAATCAAATTATACAAGCATTTCTGCCGATCCCCGGTGGCCGTGACCTCTTAGCCAGTAGCATCGTAGCGATCTCGGTCGCGGGTTCGAGTCCCGCCTCGGGCATGGTGGTATTTGTGTTAGTCCTTTCACCCCTATAATCACACCAATAGTGGTCGCTAATGACCTAGATGTTGATGCGACCTTAAATAACAAAAAAAAACAAAACATTCTGGTAACAGATGTTAGCTCTTCAATAATACAAATTCAAGGGTTCCAAAAGTTAGGAGAAGCGCGTATTTTATTTTGAATATAAATTACAAATTTTCGAGAATCGTTTATCGAATGCATAATCGTAATCATTTGCTGGACACTAAAACTTGAAAACCACTTCAAGAATTAACTTTTCACTTGTAACAGTAAATGAATTAATATGAAGGCAACAATAATATGAAAGTATTTATTCTCTACTATAAACAATATGTCAATTTGTCATAAAAGTAATTAAAACTAAATTTGATATATAAAGCATGAATACAGATATTGTAATAAATTGGAAACTCGTTGTAGTAATATTAGCAGAAAATCTGCATTTGTTGATTTCCACAATCGTTACGAGAAAAGACGTCGGATTGACAAACACGATAACAACAACAATAAAACAACAACAACAACTTTATTAGAGAATCGTTAATTCTAAGATCGATAATCTGAAAATTAATTGTAATCAAATCAATTAATGATTTCGCGGAAAGGAGGAATAAGGACGTTTGCTACATAAAAAACTACTACTGTATATATTTTTGAAAATTGTAATAAAATACAAGGTCTAATGTGTTATTAAGTACAGTACAGCAATACATTGCTTGAAAAAGCCAGTTACATTTTTACTTTTCCCTATACTATGCGTACGTACGTATACGTACGTATAGTATAGGGAAAGTTATGTAATGCTACGCGACAAAATGGCGGATTTGCGGCAGAAAAAACTCTTATTACAGGGCCCTGGTAACAAAAAAGTGGATGAATCCAGTTGCTAAATTAAGAAAAAAATCTCCTAACACGTGGGGCAGTCAGAATCCCTATTTTGTGGGTCCTTGATACCGAAAAAATAATTGAAAGCAAAACGTCTGTCCGTCCGTCTGTCCGTGTGTCTGTGAAAAACGCTAGCCACTAAACCGTTGAGCCGATTTTCTCCAACACTGTTCCCAGGCAGACAGACGGACAGACAGACGTTTTGCGTTCAATTGCTGTTTCGGTGTCTAGGACCCACAAAAAAAATATTCTGGCTGCACCACGTGTTAGGAGATTTTTTCCCCCTTAATTTAGCAACTGGTTTTGTCCACTTCGTGTTACCAGGGCCCTGTAATACGTTTTTCTGTCGAAAATCTGCCATTTTTTACGTACGTATAGTACACGGGAAAGTAAAAATGGAGCGACTGTCTGTGATTTTAAAAATATCTGTTTTTATTGTCTCATATCGCTCTTTACATGATGTAAAAGCAGTCTCAATTGTTTTTTACGATTTTTGCCTGTCTTACCGGCAAATTTCTGTAACTCCCGAACTGATTTCAATGTGGTTTCCACTGAAATAGTGGTTTGTTGGGAATATATGACGTTTCGTTTATTTCACATTATTAATTGCATATGTGTAAAATATTGGAATAGTTTTCTTAATCATTTACAGTTTCATTCCGATCTTAATAAAATTTCGTACAGCGACCATTGAAAGAAGAGAAAAATTACTGGGTGAATGAGATTCCGTAAAAATTAGTAGAATCCCTTTCCTACTGTTAGAGGAAACGTTAAGTGTACATTCCGTTTTCGCGAAAATCTTGTTAATGAGTAAATTCAGGAAAGTAAATTAAGCTTTTGTGAAAGCCCATAAAATTTCGTTCTAAATTTATTTTGATTTATTCCAATAGCCAATAGATGCAGAGTAATTTAATGTCAAAATTGTTACCAGACATATGTCGATTGATTGATTGAATACTGATACTGATTGATACTGGGCGCGTCAATTACAACGGTCATTATCCCGCAATTGTAATGCGTGCTTTTTCCCCCGGAGGTGGCGGTGATATTTTCCCCGATGGACGGCGAAATCAGGCGCGGTCCTACCGTCGACTAGCGGGGATATCCCCTCAACCAGGTATCTCCCAGCATAGGACAAGGAAGAGGAAGGAAAGATCGCGCGCGGTCCGTAGCCCATTTTTTAGGTCACTGCTCCGGCATTCGCCTGGTTTTGATCGGAGAAACCACGGAAAACTACCGATCACAGCAGCCACCTCCTAGAATTCTCCTCCAGACACTGAATTCCACCTAGCTGACAAGCCAGTGTTGAAAATCCTGCCGCCGTCGGGACTCGAACCTACTATTTCCCGGTCAGAGGGACTGCAGTGACATCAGTTGATGCACTGAGCCATTTTGTGGGATGAAGCAGGGTGAGCCAGGGAAGGAAGGTGATTATGATTGACCCTGCCGCGACCAACCTTTTTTCCAAGAATCAGGGGTTGGTTAAAAATATTCACCATCAATACTACGTTACAGGCTTCATTTACACAAACATTTTAATTTGCATCTTCATTTTCACTTGCACTCTAATATCGAAAGTAATTTTTCTCATTCTTTTCAAAATTATTATTTCACGATATAAATCGGATGCTGATAGGTATTTATTCATTTCGTTACTGCCCCCTGCCATGACTGATCAGACTGACTCTGGACAGACAGATCAATATCTCGTACTAAAGGTACTGTTTGAAATATTTTACGTTCTTCAATAAAGAAAAATAAATTTGATTTGAAAAATAAGCCTCGTTGTTTAGTAATAATTCATTTTCTAATGAAATTGTTGGTTACAAAAGAGAGGGTCATTTAATGTCCACCTCATGTTTCTGACTTTATAATTTTCTCGGGGCAGTTACTAACTTGACAGTGATTATAGTGCGATTTTTCTAACTCTGCCTCTCAAGCCCCTGTGGCCACGATGGAAAATCACACGGCATTTCTCGTCTTTCTCAGTTGTGCCGTTAGAAGTCGCGTGATCGCAAGCATTGGTTGATACGGTGGCGATCATGCGATATCTATCGGCACGACTGAGAAAGACGCGAAATGCCATGACATATTCCATCGTAAAGACTAGCCTTGAGAGGAAAGTTAGAAAAATCGCAGTATATGGAACCAATAAAATTCAATCAATTTATGACACAAAATCAGAATTTAGCTTTTGAATCGCGTTACTCCAATTTTTATGAGTTTTAATCACGTGTGGACTCAAAATGACCCTCCTTTAGGCAATGTAGGGTTAATAAACATCCGACCAACGCAGAGTATTTCAGCAAGTCTTTGTCCATTATACATACTTTTCAAAAACGTTAAAAACGTATTTTCAAAAACGCGGTTCCTCATTGCGCGCTTGTATTTTCATTTACCAACACACAACGTATCCCACAAGTTTACGAAACCATATTCTAAAGTCAATTTCCCAACCTGTGGCATTTCCTTGTCAGATTGTTTCCGTTCCAGATTACAAAGTCGGTCATTTCCATTACGCTATGCAACTAATGCGATTGTGTTTCAATGCTAGCGTGACGGACAAAACTGTTTACGAAGGTCTCCGCCTAGCACACTAATTCCGAGCCAGGGGATTAACGGGTTACGGCTGGCACATCCACAATTTTGAACGTATCTTGTTACTCCTGCATGGCGACGTTTGTGCGTAATAGAGTTGCGAAGCACGGACGTTGTGACAAAATGCTAACACGGCTCTATTCGGAGACACAGTTGCGTTGCAGTGGCAGCGTTACAAATGGTTTCATCAGCACTGTTACGTTCTTTGTAATAAAGTTAATTCCGTTGTTGTTAGAAGCACATCAGTACTAATTCAAGCCCTTTCTTTTAGAAGTGTTTTAGGAGTACTTAAATAAAATGTCCCTTCTCTCAAATGGTGAATGACTCTCCGTATGTTTACTGCCCTCTTTCCCTGCTGGCGTATACGCGTCGTCTCTGCAGCTGCATCATGTTACATTACGCGGAATATCTACAGTCTACAAAGTCGTTGACTAAAGTTGCCTCCTTTTTGAAGGATTCATAATATTTAATTAATATAATTAATCTAAATAAATTAATCTAATAAATTACTCAATATAATAAAAAAATGTATATGGAGACTTACCAATTCAAAGAAAAATCTGAGATTGATTTGAAAAAATCTGAAATATATTTTTGTTTGATTTTTCTTTGAATTGGTGAGTCTCCATATACATTTTTTTGATTATATCGAGTAATTTATTAGATTAATATTCAGTACAATACTTTTTGTATTCTTTTTCCTTTGAATCATATTCTTTACAATTTTTGGATGATATTTCCTTTCCTGTACTGTGTTTAGCCTGAAGATGAGATATATTCCTCGAAATGTCACTATGTGAACTCATATACTTTTACCTGAAAATCTGAATAAACATTTTTGTCTGTTGTAAAAATCTGTGGCCACATTCTTTTAATATTATTATTATTATTATTATTATTATTATTATTATTATTATTATTATCATTATTATTATTATGATTCCTATTGAAATAAGCCGCAATGTGAAAACTAAAGCGACAAAATGCACTGGTAAATGCATATAATTGGGCAGGAATGATCGAGACCTTACATTTAATTGCTGGACATTATTATAGGAATAATAAATGTATTTATTCCTTTTCAAATGTTTGCCTTTCCCTCTGTGCGCAACCAGCTGTGAACGATGTACTCGCATGCAGAGCTTCAGAGCAGTTTGGGAAGTAGCGACGTGAATTAATGTAATATTAAAAGCGTTGAGAATAGTATTTGATGTTACCATTAAATAAATAATATCAATACGGATGAAGCAGAAGTCTCTGTACCTCTATGACCGCACACGAAATGAAAATTCATAATAAACGTGAGTTTCGAGAATTGCTTAAAGGCAACCAATCCCAGATTCAGAGAAATTCCATGGTGTGAAATAAAATGTAATTCAAAGTAGAAATATATGAGCTTCCAGAGCTAATATTGACTTTCGATTCGTCAATACAAAACCAAACTACTCAGATTCTGAATAAAAGTACTAGATGTATGTGTTCAAAGCGGTCTGTGTAATTGCTACTGATGTAACTCTTTTAAAGGAGAATTTTAAAGCTTTTTGAGACCCCTGACTTCTGCAGCATTGGAGCAAAGGCTGAGTGCATTGTTTCTGGAACATAATGATGTTATTTCTATATTAAAATACAGGATCTTGTTTTGAACATTATATAAATACAGTAGATTCTAAGACAAATAGATGTGTTCAGTATCAATTCTGTGAGGTACTAATATATATATATACACATCGGAAGAACTGTCACGAGGTATTCTTAGCAACGTAGCGTTATTCGTCTCTCTAGAACTGTGATGGATACTCTCACTTAGCACCTATTTGGAAACACGTAACTATTCTGTAGGTGTCAAAGTGAATTGGACCAAGTTTCGTAGACACTGAAATAATTGTAGGTGCACCAACATGTTTTTAATATTCGAGATGTAAACAAACCAATTAAAACATGAGTCAATAAATAAAACATTAGGATTGATAAATTACTAACAATTTACAAAAATAAAATTAACATTTTAAGAAATGAAAGAATAGAAATACGGGTCGTTAAATCATTTATTATTACAGTAATTTTGAACCTGTGCAAGAAAGTGGGTGAAATTGAATTGAACATGTGAAAATATTCAAATAAACAATATTATTGACAATGTGAACACCTATAATTATTTCATTTTAAGTGCTAATGACAAGTCACCGCAAAACCAATATTCATTGAAACTATTCAGTATTGACGCCAGGGACAGTATTGTCGCCAGGCTCAGTATTGTCGCCTGGACTGAGATATACTATAAATGACATCATGCATCATAACTAAAATGATTAGAAAAGGTAGAAAAACAACTGAAATAAGACGATCATTTCATTGACTCAAAAAGATCAAAACTTTAAATCAACAAATTCTGTGATTCATGCCATTAATTCTTTAGTAGAGACCTTTCTTGTATTCTGATTGGATTTCCTACTCAAAACGTAATAATAATGCATTTCAAGTCTACTCACCGGGAGACGTGGCACAGGCTTCAACTAATGCCACTGCTGGGCCTCGGACAAGGAGATTGTAGCTGCGAGTTCCGACGGTGGCAAGATTTTCGATACTAGATAGCTAGGTCGAGTTCAGTCGCTGTCTGGAGGGGAATTCAAGTGGTCTGCTGCTCTGATCGGTAGCTCTCCGTGGTTTTTCCAGGCAAAGGCCGAAGCAGTAACCTAAGAAAAGGACCGCGCGTGATCTTCCCTACCTCTTTCTTGCCCTATCCTCTCCATGACTTACACACACTTGTTGCACTACACTACACTACCAACTGCGCACTGCGCTACCACGCTTGTCGAGAAAGAGCAGTCAGAAACATACAATCCATTTACTTTCTCCTCCATCAATATTATTACTTTCCCATATACATACTTATATAAGGAGTATATGGAAAGTTATGTAATGCTGCGCGAAAACCCGGCGGATTTCCGGCAGAAAAAATTCATTGACGGGACCTGATAACAAAAAAGTCGATAAATCCAATTGCTAAATCAAGAAATAAATGCATATTTCCAGCTATTTGTAAACACTTGTGTTTGTGATTTAAAATGCTTAAAATAACTCAAAATGAAGTGTTTTCGAAAACTTTTGAGAAATGTTTGAAAAAGAACTTCAAATATCGAATTTACAGTAGAGCTTAAACGCCGATTTCTAAAAACTCCTTCAAATTTTTCAAATAAAATTGTAAATTAGAGAAGGTTTTATTAATCTTTAATATTCTTAAAATAATATTTCCGTTCTACTTTTAGGAAACCGGAAAATTAAGAAAATGTCATAAAAATGCCCTTTGGGAGTCGATAGATGGCAGCTAGCAATAATAGCGAGCTAATAATGTGGCTAGTCCTAATAGCGAGCCAAGACCAAAGGAAATGGAAAACTAATATGGGAAAGTCTCTGCCTTTCTGTAGCACCACTAGTTAGGTTTATAACGTCTTCGAGAGTAGAAGTTCAAAATAGTCTGTATTGCCAACCTACTTAATGCGTAGTAAGGTTCTTAGATTACTTCTCGGAACTGTCTGCTTTCTGATCATGTTTGAAATTGGAAAGTGAAGCACTTCAAAATGTGCTGGAAACGTGAAAATTCAATGAAGAGTAAGTAGTCCCTTGCCTTTGATGAACCACGCCTTAAGTTTGAACGTCATTTAAACAAATGTTTCACTCCATAATAAGGTGTTTTAATACACTATTATGCTTATGAGACAAACGAAAGTATATCATCTACTTTAATTTCGTTATTGGCAGTAAATTTTAATCGAGCCAATCTGGGCAGTCAAGTCTTAGTTTCTAAAACGTTCGTTAAAAGGTCCGTTGGTTTGAGTCTCGTCTTAGGTGAACTTGTTTCCACACCATTTTATATTTTTCACTAACAGTAGGGCTTATCCGCAAGCAAGAGAGTGTCACCAACTTCTCACTGGGACCGAAGAAAATTGAACGAACCTTTTCTTAAGTATATTATCTATTTGCAATCTGTTCCATCAGAACAACAGGCAAATATTTTGACTGAGTTGCAATGGCATTTGAAGGAACTGCGCATTCACAGTCCTTCATGGATTCATTGACAATAGTGAACAATTAAATAGTATACACTATATAACATCATTAGACAAATATCAAAACACAAACATAACAGACAATATACAAATACATTTACATTTTTGGCAATCATGAACATACTTATCATGTTTTAACAAAATGAAATAATTCCAAACTTTTATTTAATTACAGTCTAATTTTCTATAGTAGTACAATATTAGCAGTACTTGTCTTGTATTTAATGATCAAATGTATTTAAAAGATTCAGAGGATGAAATCGGAATTATCTTCTTAGGTATTGGCTGTTATCGAGTAACAGTAGACGAGTTTAATGCCAGATAATTTAGGTGATTTTCTAGGCGTTTGTAGTATTTTTGGAAATTGAATTGGACTTCTTGGTATACTTTGGGTATATATAAGTCATTGTGTAATGTTTTATTTGAAATAAACCACGGGGCATTAGCAAGCATTCTTAAAGTTTTTGATTGAAATCTCTGAAGAATTTCCAGGTTACAGTG
This sequence comes from Acheta domesticus, assembly GCA_031308135.1. Lineage (NCBI taxonomy): Eukaryota > Metazoa > Arthropoda > Insecta > Orthoptera > Gryllidae > Acheta > Acheta domesticus. The sequence goes on along the minus strand of JAHLJT010003656.1, from coordinate 123,176,776 downwards.
GGCGGCAGTGCGCCATAGTTGTATTCCGTACGTTCAGACGAGTATAATATTGATTAATAAATCAACGGTTTATTTGCCAGTGAGAGAGTGACGAGTTTTTTCCTAGAAGCCAATAGATACGTTGAATTTGATTTCGAGAGCTTTTCTTTTCTTTTTGATATGTGTCTTACAGGTCTTTTCTGATCAAGATGTATACTAAGGGCATTTTACGCAATCCGTTTGCGAATATTTCCTTGTTATAGATTTAACTAGGAGGACATCTATTTGGTCCTGAGTGCAAACTTCACGTGGACATATTTGCTTTCATTGGTTTTTATACGCCAATCTGTGAACCATTCCTGCAGCTCCTATCTGACTGGAAGATATTTCAAATTAAATTAAGGGCCGGTTTCACCAACCGGAGTCAAGAAGATGATCCTGAGTAGATCCGAGTACAACTCCAGTTGATCCCGTTGTACGTTTCACCATGCACTTGAAACGAATCAACGTCTCTCTCTAGGATCAAATTTGACTCGCAAATTGATCCATCGCCGATCGGCAGGATCACGACCGGATCAGATGTTATTTCTCAGCTTGGCCGCACCAAATGCTCGTCCCGCTATTTCAGTTTTTCGTGTTTTTTTAATAAATGCCTTCAGTTGGACTTAAATTCTACTTATTATAAGTATTAGCTAACAGATAGGGTTGTGCGTAATTGTTTGTTCGGCAAATGTGTTTTTTAAGGAGCATTGTAAATAAAAGTAGGGTTATCACAATTGTAGGTTAGAGTACTCGTTATTGGGGCTTAAATATATTTTGGCTTGAAATTGGTGTGGCATTATAAATGACATTACTAAAATAGCCTTTTGTTAGATTTAGTCTATTGAGAGCGATATTTTTCCGTAATTCAATCTGATTTTTGTGATATATGGAATGCAATTAGAGTGTGATAATTTTACTGAATACTTTGTTTAGCGCAGTGGTAATTAGAATTTTTTATTCGTGTTAGGTTAATTTTCTTCCTAAGAATGGAGTTTGTTTTCGAAGATTGAAGATTTATTGTGGGGAAACGTACAGAGACCACGAGTAATTCGCGAAGGAAGCGATTATTTTGAATTGTCGGAAACGAGCTTTAAACATTTCTTTGTACTTGCACATAATAGTTACATGTAATTCTCTACCCCCTGGAAAAAATTGGCCGCTCACTTCGCATTCTTTTCAACCTCTGTTGAATCCACTATCAATCAGGAAAACTATCACACGCAACCGAACACCACACAGCGACGAAAAGAACTGAAATCAAAACAAATCGGTTCCTACGGCTGATCGCGAGATTACCCACAATGCATCGCAAAATTGTTGCCAACCGCGCATTTTGACGTCTGCTCGGGGATCATGTGATCCAGATCAACTTTACGGATTCAAAACTTAGGTGAAACGCACAGGGATCAAGTCGGCATTGATTCTGCGGGTCAGAATCACGAAACTCAGATCAACTACGAATATGATCCTGGTTGGTGAAACTGGTCCTAAAGGAAGAAACATCATCATTCTATCCTGTCACCGCTGGAGTACCACAAGGAAGTGCCCTCGGTCCGCTGCTGTATCTACTATACACGGCCGATCTACCAGTCTCTACAGACATCACGACAGCCATGTTGCTGATGACACAGCTTTTTTAACCTCTAAAGAAAGTGCTTTCTCTGCACCAGAAAAACTAGGAGAACGAACATCTAAATGAAGATTGAAGTCATTGATCCTTCAGTTGTTTATAATTGTTGTCAGCAACATTTGCTAATAATTTTAGTATTAATCTCTCAAACATTCACTCGTGTCCGTGACATGTGATCAGGAATAATATGGTGAACGTCGAAATATGAATATCGATTAATCTAATTTGGAGGCAAATCCGATTGATTTTTTGATTAATTTCCTGTTTTCTGACGGGTCAGTTATTGCAATTATTAGTCCAGTAAGTGCAGTGCGTACTTTCTCACGGAAAGTGTCGGTATTCTCCACTAGAAAGAGTTGGCGCCGAAGTTCGCCCCAGCGGCGCAGCGCCCCATCCAGAACAGTCTGAGCTCCTGACGTGTGTGGTTGTGCAGTGCATGCAATCTGTTGGTGTATTACTCGCCCAACGTTTCTTGAGACCGATGAATTGAAGGAATGCGGAGTAGAGTGTGCTACAAATCTGGCGGATGGGGGAATAGGAATCAGAGGGAGCAAAACTAACTAATGAGAGGGGGATCACTACAACCGAGCGAAAGAGGTATTGATTGGGAAGCACACATTTATTTAAACATATTTATTACTAAGAATTTATCCAAGATAATTTAGCCATCTCAGCGAGGCTGAAGGCCCTAGGAAAGGTTATAGAGGTCTTACGAGGGACAGGTTCTCCGCCCAGCTCTCAGTCACTATCAATCAGTAGTTTTTCACTGACTCAGACTGAGAGAGTAGGATTCTCCTCCAAACATCGGCTGAACTTGACCTAGCTATCTTCCTTTTCCTGAAAATCGAGCCACTGCCGGGATGCAAATCCTCGAAGCTCCCGGTCAGATGCTCTTAGCCACCTCACCCGGAGGACTGGTCTCTCCCCACTCCGCCCTCAAAGCGCCATGCACTCTCTCAGTCTGAATTAGTGAAAAACTACTGATTGACAGTGACTATTCACTGATGGTGTCAGTTATGACACTGCCACTGACAATCGGTGAATTGAGCTGAACAAATCAGTAAAAATTGGGTCCACTTTTTGAATCAGTGAAACTTCACGGTTTGAATCAGTGAAATGTGTGACACTAATTGAACGTGGCGACTGAACGACCAGTGAGCGATGGTGGCGCGGGCACTTTTACCACTGACGATCAGTGAAATGCTGGCGGTCATTACGAAATAGTTCGCATATTCGCTGATTGTCAGCGAAACGACCCATTTCGACTGAAGATATCAGTGACTTTGGCTCTCACTGATTAAATCAGTGACAAGTTTCACTGATTCCGATTCAGAGAGCACAGTGTTGCCCTCGCTCGCGCGACGGGATGGCAACGCCGCGCCGCCGGAGGGGCCGTGCCTCACCGCTCTTTTCGTCGCTAGATGGCGCCGCGTTCCTTTCGGGATGGGCTGCCCGTGCGCGGCCGGCCCGCGCCGCCCCCGTCGCCCCCGTCGCGCCCAACGACGCTATTTAGCCGCCCTCCATTGCAACGGCGCGGAGTTGGTTTCATTTGCGCGGGGCCACGAACAGCCATCTCGCGCCGCGCGCCCCCGCAGCGCTGTTGCCAAAGCGACGGAACACCTACATTTACCAGGTTTTCGGGCGTCGTAAGAGAATCTTATTTGAGACCAATATTCAGTGCACGTTTTATATTTACACACATGTAAATAAATAAATATTCAGCTCTTAAATAAGATTAGACTTTTTGAAAACTCTGATGATCCTGGAACTATTTTGATGAGTCGTTGTGTCCGCAGTACTGTCGGTACAAATATGTAGCTCGTATGTAGATGTAAGAAAATTCTGTTACATTGATTTTTTATATTTCAAACGTTGCCCACAACTTTCATTAAAACTTTTATGTATTTAGTATTAAAGTACGTGAAGTAAAAGAGAAAGCTCAATGTTCTAGAGCTCAGGACAACTTTTGATTCCGTAGACTTTTAGATCCGTCATTCCATGCGCCACGTAGTTTTTCCTCTTTTGGACGATCAAGTATTGGATTAATAAATATTAGTTGTGGAAGAAAAAAGAAATAGAAGAAAATAGAATTGCTACATTGAAGTACTTTCACATGAATTATAAAAGATGCTGGTTTTATACGTAACATAATTTAGACAAACAAAATAAATTAAAGAATAAATTAAAAAAATATACCACTAGAGAATTTCGACATAAATACAACCTCTCTTGTCGTAAGAGAAGAGGCTGGACAAAGTGAAAATTAAATTAGATAATAAGCAGAATTTAAATAACAGGGTGTTATTCTGTGAATCTCCATTTTTTCGTTACACCTGATGATCGGCTTCTAATACGTAAATTAGTGGTGCTACAGAATGGCACAGACTTTCCCGAATTAGTTTTCTATTTCCTTTGGTCTCCGTTAGCTACTCAGACTTGCCACATACTCTTGCTAGCTGCCAGCTGCCTTCTATCGCCAAACGTATTACACGACATTTTCTTTACTTTTCGGTTTCCTAATAGTAAAATGGAAATATTGTTTTAAGAATACTAAATAACAGTAAAATCTCTCCTAAATGGCAATTTTCTTTGAAAAATTTGGAGTGGATTATAAGAAAATGGATTTTAAGCGCAACTGTAAATGCGAAATTTGAAGCTCGAAGCTCTTTTTCACAGAAAATTTTAAGTTTTCGAAAACTTTATTAAAAGTCATTTGAAGTACATCAATTGACAAATACAATAGTGTTTACAAATTGTGGGAAATGTGCATATTGACGGCATGAGAACTCTTTCAAAAAAATACATTTGTATAATTTTTGAAAAAACAAAAAAATACTCCAAGGTGAACATTACGTCATATTAGAGAGTCCACTCAGCACTATCCATTTGAAAGGTTTGAAGAAAAATTTGGAGTAATTTATGACAAAATGGCCTTTGAGCGTTTCTGAAAATGCGGAATTTTGGGCTAGTTTTCACAGAAAACGTTTGAGTTTTCGAGAAACGTTATATATTATTTAAAGCACAGTGTACTGCATAAATATAATGCAAACAAATCGCCACTAATCCTAAGTATTAAGGAATGTTAGAGGCAAGTTAAAAAAATACCTTTTTATAATTTTTGAAAAAACTAAAAATTAAAAGACGAAAATGGAGCCGTTTTTGAGAAAATCTTGTTTTTGTTATTTTTTAAAAGTGCACATAATGCACGTAATATTGCGCGAAAACTACTAACATTTTCAAAAAATATGTACAGGATTTTAATAAAAGAACTCACTATGGACACCACATTTTATTTGAAGGAAAAATCTTTATCTTTCATTTTTTAGTTGTAGGATGACGGCGAAAAAAATTCAAACTTAGAAGAAATTTAAAGACAAATTGATAGTCGTTTTTGAGAAAATTTTGAAAATGTCAGGGGAGGGGCTTTCTGTAAAGTACTTCCAAAAATTAATGAATGTTTTTCAGAATCACAGAGCATCGACTAAGGCCAGATCGACAGGGGTTTCTTCAATTTGGAAAAAATCCTATGCATGGTTTAGGCACTAGTATTGTGCACCGGAGAGACGGACAGACTGGCGTTCTGAAAAGAATACCCTTTTTTGGTATCAGGAGCCCCCAAAAAGTGTATTTCCGTTGAAATATATTACTCCGTATATGCATATGTATACAAGAAAGTAAAAGTGAATCAAAATGATTAATAAATGTTGATATATATGTAAAAAAATACAAAAATTATTTTAATTAAATTTGTTCAAAGAATTGGTCGGCCCGACCGGGATCCAACAAGGTGACGGGATTGGTGACAGTTATATAAAAAAAATATTTTGTCACATTTACGACTCCATGTCGAGCAGCGAGATATGAGAACGAAACCGGCTGGGGTGACTCCAGGCATCAACTGATATCACTGCCTCTGGCCTAGAAATCCTAGGGTTGGATCTCGGCAGCAGACACATCATTTTTCGCAAAAAAGCCCCTTCTGTTCCTTATAACAAATCAAGTGAAAGAATATTGCAAAGAGTAGGGTTCTACTTGCCTAATCTGGTGTTTCGCTCAACTTTACTAAGCTTCCTCTAGAGTAAACGTTTTTTCTAATATTTTTGTGACCATCAAGGAAAGCGAAAAGCTAACTCTCAAGGAAAATTAAATAATTACTTTAAATGTTTTTAAAGAAGTATGAATTGTTCCAAGAACATCTCTCTAAAATACTGAATAAACCTTTATTGAAAATTGTTTTCCTGCATCAATTTCATTGTTATTTTTGTTTAATATACTGTATGTACACTAAGAGTTACATTAAAAGTTTTTAAAGAAATAAACATGTTTCATGAACAACTTTCCTTTTTAATGGAAAGCATACACAAATAGATAGGGAAAGGGGTTCATCACGCGAGAGTTCTTGCATGGGTACGCCAGTCAGTATTTACTCACGTAATATTTTAATGGGATTTGAACCACGCTGAGCATTTGAAACTATTGTAAAATCTTTGGAAATTATTCTTAAGATGTACCGGACTTTGTGTAAACCAATCTGAAATCTGTATGCAATTCTGATTTATAGATGATTAATTGATGATAGTGATTTATTAATGCCCTACTCCTACGATATTTTCACTTATATTACTTTGTATTCCGACGTCCCATCCTGTACGGCAGGTAATGCTTCATTTACTCTTTTTTTAAGAACACAACGCGGTTTCTCTGCGGAGTCTGTCTATTAATAAAAATCAGCCTTCATGTTTTTATGTCACAATTACATTATCTATTGTCAATATTGCCTGTCTAATTTACAATATTTACTTCATCATTTATTTGCCATGCCATCAAATTTTACTTGTTTATCGTTGTCTAAAAGGCCTTTACTTTAATGAAAAAGATTGTCTATTATCTTCTTTGCAAAGAATTTTATTTGAATATCTTGTAATATCTTGTAATTGTAATATCTTGTTCTTTATGTGACGCTTCCAGTTTATGCATGTGATGACTTCCCCGTAGCCCGCATTGTCGACGTTAAGAATCTCCCGCGAAGATTCCCGGTTATCACCAGTAATCTTGTCGGGTGCTCGCAACGACGACCAAATGTCTTCTCCCAAAATTATGACCCTGGTGTAAAATATCAACTTCGTTTTCGTTATATGACGCTTTCAAAATAAAAATTTATTTCTACAAATGTCCACGTCCCAAACCACAGCTATGTTTATATTGTCCTAGGAATCTTCAGTGTCCCATATTTATTGTTTAATTTGTCTTGCAACATTTCTACGTCCTATTTGCATCTCAATATTTGCATTGAATACATCCATGTCCATTATGGTCCCCCATTGTCCTCTTTGTAAATGTAGTACCCTTTTATTTTCGCTCTCAGGTACAAATACTTGGAACTGAGTCACTATTCCATATTATTTTAATGATTCACTATTGAGATATCTGGGTACGTCTCAGTAACAAAGTCAAATTTTGATGTTACATTTTATATGAATTCAACAAATGAATCTAAAGTGGACATTTAGATACAGGAAAAGTAGTTTTTACAACAAATGTAACTTTACATTACAACTGTAAGTTTGCATTATAATTATAACTTTACAATTACGTTACGTGTTATGGTACCCCGGAAGCGACGCTGCGCTCTTAAAGGTCTCGAATGGCTATCAGCTGAAAAAACTAAGACAGCGCATCATAGCTGAAGCCATCACCGGGAGCGCGGCGTGCTACTTCGCCCACACGGCCAGGCCCTACCTCGCCCCGCGCGAGTATCGTTGACAAGATCTGTGCCCCCCGCCCTCACCGCACCAACGGCAGCAGCAGCAGTATCGGAGCAGCACTCTCAGTCACAGACGCCACACTCGTCCCTCACGGAGCAGAACACTGCAGATCCAAATTAAATGCCTACTTTTTTCTTTCTTTTTTTTCCTTTTTTGTTTCTTTCTTACCTTTTTTTAAAATTTAATTTATTCTTGCTTGGCCTGAGGCCCTCAGCAGCCGTGAACGACTGGTACAGTAGTTCATTTTATTTTATACAGCAAGTTTGCAAGATATTTTTTTTATCGTGATTATTACATTTTCAGAAGCACTTTATATTACACGGAAAGGCTAATCGCTTCCAGTCTGCTTAAGGAGGGTCAAACAATTCTCTGGGTAATTTCCTTTTCAGTCGTTTACGATGAGGGTTCTGTTTACCAAGTTCGAAATGGGTAGCTGAAGGTATTCGAGAAATTTTGTTATAGAATTTGGCGGATAGAAGGGAAAATGTACAGTGATAGGTGTGATACCGAGTTCTTGATGGATTTGAGAGTTTGGGATGAACCAGGGTGCTTTTGTGATCATTCTTAGGAATTTATTTTGGAATGTTTGGATTTTCTGAATATTTGTTTAGAATGCTGCGGCCCAGACAGGAGATTCATAACTTAATATAGGTCGTATCATTGTTTGGTAAAGATCAATGGATGTGTGTAATTGGAGTGGGGATGATGTTTTGAGTAGGGGATATAACTGATGTGTTCGTTTAGTGGCTAGTGCTATTCTATGCATGATATTGAGTCTCCATGTGAGTCGTCTGTCGAGTAATACTCCAAGGTATTTTGCCGTGTCGTTCGCGGGAATCCATGTTATGTTATGGTTTTGATAGGAGAGTGTGGGTGGGTCAATTCTTAACTTTTAAATTTTTCTTTAGCTATTAACTATATTTTTTTCTTTTCTTGAACCTTTAACTTTTTGTTAACTTTTTTTAAAATTTTTCTTTAATTATTATTTATTTAACTCTTAACCCGTGTTTTAGAAATTGTATTCGAAAAAGTCTGAATAACAAATTCGGGATTTGTAAATAACATTATAAAATTATTTTTTGCGGAATAAATCTTAGAGATTCGAGAACTTTCGGGTCTCCCTGTGGTTTTATGCTCTACAATCGGTTGAACTCGATTTTCAAATTATATTTTAGTCGTAAAGAGTTAGTCTTGCATTTATATTATTACTACTACTACTACTACTACTACTACTACTACTATTATTATTATTATTATTATTATTATTATTATTATTATTATTATGACAACAACTTGTATTAAGCAGTGGGAACAATCTGGCAACAGCGCGTGGTGGTCGTGGCGCGGCGTGGCGCGGCGCGGCGCGGCGGCGGCGGTGGGGGCATGGCGCTTCGTATTTCTTTGCCGGACGTCACGCGACCACGCGGGCAGGGAGAGGGTCCGTGTATAATTTCCACGGGGAGCCACGGAAAATTGTCGGTCGAAATCGATTTATGGAATTCAATTGGGCGAGAGACGAATAGACCCGGCGCAGAAAATCGCTTGACCGTCACTCGATCGCGGTGCAAATTGTTGGCAACTCCCGTACGCACTATTCATTCATCGCCCGTGGATTTAAATCTATCCGCTGTGGCCATTGGCTATGCTTTCGCTGGGAGCGGTGTCGCCGGTCGCGCAGTTTATGGCCCGTGTTGCCGCTCCGGCGGTGTGCACACTACTGTGCGTTCCACCGCCCCATTTAAGCGCGAGGGACGCCCTTACATCACGGCTGGTATCTGCGATCAACATGGAACGCCGGGAGTGTAAACTTATTCTGTTTTGAATTTGACGGGCACTTCGGTTTATTCTTCTCCGAAAAATTTTGCCCGACGTTTGAGCTTGTTATTCTGTTTTTGGGATTATGTGTGTGAATGGAACTCACTTCTTGTATACCCGCGTGTTAGTATGTTTAAGCGTTAAGGTATGTAATACTCTTTTGCCCTATTTTTATTCGTATACATTTTAATAATGTCTTGTGTGCTGCGGGTAAAGTGTACTCAAATGCACTCATTGATCGCGTTAGGTGGATGAAAAAGAATAAATTTAAGAGACTTTTTTCAAGTTATGTTCTATTGTTTTTGTGTAATCGTTTTTCTTCGTTCTTTGGAAATTATGATAACATAAATTATAATTTAACAATAAATCATATGAAGATCTCGGAATAATAACATGGTATGGCACTATAAAAACTTCTGAGAAAAAGTAAAGTAAAAGTTTAAACATTTCCATAAATAAGATAAAGACATGATGTTTATTTTTTTACAATATATCAAAATTCATAAGATCAAATATCCGCATTATGTCCAATACGTAAATTAAACCGAAATACATTAACATCTCAATTTCATCAGAAATATGGCATTGTATGTTGTTGCCCCATGGTCTTCATATCATTTCAAATTATGTTTAGTTATTTGAATTATAAATGGTCATTATTGTGAAAAAGCGGACAATAGTTACTTACGTAACTAGTACAGAAACTGAGTCTTCGGCGTAAGAATAAAATATTTTGATACGAGCCGCATTTTGAAAGGACAATGACACGTTCGTACATTGATTTTGTTCGTTTGATTTTAGCAAGAACTCATCGAAACTTACAAGTACATACTTCTGAGACCGTCCTCGATACGTGACGCGCCAGCCATGTTGATTCAGTCGTCGCAGTGCTTTGTTTCCTTTGCAGTACTCATTTGTTTTATATTGTCGTGGCTTCTTTCCAGAACGGCAAAGTCTACTTTGTCGTTCAAATACTGCAAAGTAACACACTCCAATCTTCGAACAGTGAAGGTGAGTACTAGTTTCTGTGCAAGAGTGTTGAAAAAACATCTTTGGGTAGGTACAGATAGGAATAACAAAATGATAAGCACGAAACTGATGATTTTGTGATGCAAGAAAAAGCAGTCCTGTGTGCTCGCTGCCCAGAAGCGCTTTTGCTTGCCGAGTCTCTTCACCTGCCCGGAGGTGAGCAATGAGGCAACTTCTTCTCTGAGTTTATGAGCGTGTTTGCGCGCTCGCACGAAAGCTTCTGTGTGTGTCAGCGATTGCGTTGCCCCAGTGACAAAAAAAGGTCAACGCAAATTTCACTGACAGGACACTTCACTATGTTCTCACAAGTCACTCACATACGTGAAAGCACGACTGTGTAGTCTGTTACTGTAGCTTAGTTTAATGCTGCTCGAACTAAAGCATTCTGGCTAGACTCTCCATGGTAGCCCGGGTGCCTTTCCCTAGAGTAGAGTCGATCGCCCCTAGGCACCTTCCCACCTCCTCTGACGGACTGTCTTGATAAGCTGCGGCCTAAAGGATATGTGCTGTGATATGCCATGCCAAGAAGGCTGCCCGTCTGAGCAACCCTCATTTCTTTGACGCTTATGTCTCGCAAGACGGCATTCGGGGTAGGGAATACGTAATTAATAGGCTCTTACCAATGCCATTCCAGAGCCCGGAAAACACCAATGAAAAGCGCAAACACCGGACCCCAGAATAAATTGCCATAATTTGCGATTTTTTGCAAATATTTAAAAGAAAATTATACAGGTGTTAGGGGATGAAACGTCGAAACTTCGAAACTAAGCTCTTAAGACAAATTCTAAGCATATTTTGTCTAATAAACTATGTGGACTATTCCGAATGGTTGAGCCGCAATTAGCACACAAAAGGTTGGTTTGCAAAATTGATTCCTTAGGCAAAAATTTGCATTACAGAAGCATAGAAACACTTCAGAAACATATAAGTTGTTTATTATTTACAAAAGAAATGAATATATTTGTTCAGAAAGAAAAATTATGCGAGAAATAAAAAAACACCTAATTTATACAATTCGACTTCTTTTTATTTCTCGCTTAATTTTTCTGTCTGAACAAACTATATTCATTTTTTTGTAAATAATAAACCATTTATATGTTTCTGGAGTGATTCTACGCTTCCATAATGCAAATTTTTGCCTAGAAATAATTTTTTCAAAGCAAATTTTGAGTGCTAATTGCGGCCTAACCATTCGGAATATCCACAGTAGTTTATTAGACAAAATATGCTTAGTATTGTCTGAACAGCTTATTGTCGAAGTTTCGGACGTTTCCTTCCCGGACACTCTGTATTATTTCTAAGTATCAAAAAAGATTCTAATAATAAATCATAAACGATAAAACAGCTTCCACCAAAATAAAAATAAAGGAAAATCTACCCTGGAGTTCATCGACTCGTTAACAACTGTTCAAAGCAATTACGCTTAAGGTAGGACTTCGTGCGAGGGTCCACGTATGGTCACTACGAAACAAATCAGGCGCTACTTGCTCTTCAACGTTCCAAGCCAGGGGTCCTCAAACTTTTGAAACGGGGGGCCAGTTCACTGACCCTCAGACCGTCGGAGGGCCGGATTATATAGTGCATTTTTCTAACTCTGCCTCTCAAGCCCCTTTGGCCGATCACACGGCATTTCGCGTCTTTCTCGGTCCTGCCGGTAGATGTCGCATGGTCGCAAGCACTGCTTAATACGGTCGCGATCATGCGATATCTAGCGGCATGACTGAGAAAGACTCGAGGTACCGTGACGTATTCCATCGTGAAGACAGGCCTTGAGAGGCAGACTTAGAAAAATCGCACTATAGTAAAACAAAAACTACCAACAAATTCTTATACACACTGCATATATCTTATTTTGAAGTGAAGAATCAAAACGGGAACAAATACAATATCTAAAAAATAATTAATAAAAAAACACCGATGTGTCTGGTGGAAGACATCGTGGTTTAAAATCGATTTTTTACCATCCCGAGGCACCCTAACACATAATAATAAAATGTGCGGATTTAAGAAAAAATATTCTTTAAACCATAAAAACCTGGCGGGCCGTATAAATGTCCTCGGCGGGCCGCATGTGGCCCGCGGGCCGTAGTTTGAGGACCCCTGTTCCAAGCCTTCTTTTGGCGTTGAACGCTAGAAGTAATCCTCTTTAATAGTCATATGTCAAGACGTCAGTCATTGCTTTTTATCTCCATCGGTCTGGGCGCCCGGAATATAGAACTGAAAATAACTGAATGCGAAAGAAATAATAAACTTGATAAAAAATGTGGACATTGCGATTAAAAAAAATTATGTCACAGGTAAAAGGAATACTAGCTAATGCAGTTTCGACTATAATGAAAAACCTCTATAACAAAATGTAAATAACAAAATGTTTCAATCGTAAACATCACATAATGATGTGTGTTTACGATTGAAACATTTTGTTATTTTTTGTTTTATTTAGCATTTTACTGATGAATTTATCTTTAAAATTGCTTAAAAGCATTTGTAAGTAGTATTTTATGAATATATCGATATGTGGAAGTTTCTTTTTATCGAATATAATTGAAAAACGTCATATTTGATATAAGGTAGACTGTAAATAAAGACTACATTTTCACGTTAGTAGTATCATGAACGTGACAAAATACCAGATTCTAGCTTAAAGCTACATGTTACCTCTCGAGGTAACCAAATATTTACTAGTGTGAATATTGAGAATGTATGAAAGTCAGGCTGTACGATTTGTAATTTCTAGTGAAAGAAAGGAGATTTTAAAAAAAAGAAATTAAAATTAAATTAAAAAAAGTTAATTCTTGTTTTAGGCAAACACTGTGTGAACTTAAAAAGAATCGAAAAAATGATTTGCGAGAATGGTTCTGTTGAATTTAATGGAACATGATAAAGTGTTATGGTCATTTCGGCTAAAATGTGTTTACATAAATCAGTCGGTAATCCTGATGCGAACAATGTATTCAGTGTGGTCAGCTATTGAATCAATACTTGTTTGAGGATTTCAATAATTTCCAGTAATAATTTTAAAACGTGCCAGTATGCGTTTTCTTGTTCGTTATTAATATCAGCCTGCACATTAGGACGTCAAACCTTGCCTTAACCTCCAATGTTCCAGGGTTTGTTTATTGGTAGATATCGAATATTTTGATTTCATTTTGTCAACTCATAACAACTTCGTTACGAGTGAAGATTGCCATATGCGCATAAAAAGACGTAAGGTGCCACTATGTGTGAATGCACTACGGCGGATACAAATAGATTTGTAGGATCTCGCTGACCCCTGCGCCGCCAACCTGCCCCCCCCCACCCTTAGGTCGCCCCCTAGGGACGTCGCGCTACACAATCTATTCCGCCCCTCCCTGCCCGTCGCCCTGGCAGCAAATCTCGGAGCGACGTCTGACGTGTGACGCGCGACAGGCAACGAGGAGTATTGATAGCGGCGCGCGGAAAAGCAGATGCGGGGGCGGGGCCGCGGGCGAGTCACAGTGGGCGGTGTTCTCGCAAGTAGGCGCGTAGATCTGTGAGATCTCGTAATTATTTTACCTTTCGATTGATTGATTGGTTCGTGTTTCCGGACGCGTCAACTACTTAGGTCATTAGTCCCGTAAGGGTAGTACGTGCTTTTTTCTCCGGGAGGTGGCGGTGATCTTTTCCCCGCTGGATGGCGATATCTGGCGCCGACCTACCGTCGACTAGCCGGGTTTTCCCCTCAACCAGGTTATCTCCCACCAGCGAGGGCACCGCCCCATCCGGGACAAGCTCTAAGCTTCCCGACCGGTCTCCCGGCATGTGTGGTAGTGTACTGTATGTAATGTAAGTGTGTGTGTGGAAGAGGAGAGGATAGGACAAGGAAGAGGAAGGAAAGATCGCGCGCGGTCCGTGGTCCAGTTTGTTAAGGTACTGTTCCGGCATTCGCCTGGTGTTGATCGGAGAAACCACGGAAAACTACCGATCAGAGCAGCCGGCCACTAGAATTCTCCTCCAGACAGCGACTGAATTCGACGTAGCTGACAAGCTAGTGTTGAAAATTCTGCCGACGTCGAGACTCGAACCTAGGACCTCCCAGTCAGAGGGACTGCAGTGACATCTTTACCTTTCGTACTTCACATAGTACAACTAACTTAAAAGGCGAGCTGAAATTAAATTTGAAGTTTGGTTTGACAAGAGTTAGATAAAATTTACATTTGTAATTTCACAACTCTAAGATTTCTTGATAGATCTAGCTTATGGTTAGTTATTTATTAACGTTTAACTATTTTGATTGTATTTAACTGTTTCGTTTACATTTAACTGTTTTTAAATTGTTTTTGTAGAATTACTCCCATTCGTAGGTCCTGTTGTCAAAACCGTTGGAAAGGCGTAGGTGGCTCAAGGTGAAAACTAGCATCATTGCAGTGCCTCTGACCGGGAGTTCTGAGGTTCGAGTTCCGACAGTGGAAGGATTATCGACACTATCTTGTCGGCGAGGTCGAATTCAGTCGCTATTCTAACGGTTGTTTTCTGATCGGTAGTTTTCCGTTGTTTCTCCGATCAACACCAGGCGAATATCTGACCTGGTACCCTTATAAACCGGCCATGGACCGCTGGCGATTTTTCCGTCCAATTCCTTGTCTTATCCTCACCCATTACTTGCATACACTACACTATCACAGACGTCTAAAGACCACTGGGTTAGAGCTTGCCTCGGCGGGGGCGGTGCCCCACCTGTGGGAGATATCTGGTTGGGGAGAACCCCTCAAGCCAACGTCGGATCTCGCCAATTGAGCAGCGGAGAAGATCTCCACCTCGGAACGCGATATAAACGTGCACTACACTTACGGGACTAACGTTCATAGCTGTTAGTGCGCCCGGAAACACTAATCAAACAAAACCGTCTGATGCTGGGTTCCAGTACGAAGCTATCTTCACTTTGATACAAAAATTGGTGAAAATGTGCACAGATCCAACTTCGTTAACGTTTCCCGCTGCTCGCAGCCTCTACTTCACTGTGCGTCAGCGGCTTCTCGTTGCGTCTGCGGGGCCGCAGCGGTGTTCCCGCGCTGTCCCGATTGCATTTGTTTGCGATTCCGCGATGGCGGCTCCAGAAGAAGCAGCGTCGGGGCGGGGCGGGGCGGTGGCGGGGCGGGGGTGGGGCGGGGGTGGAGCGTGTGCCGGTGGAGGGCGGAGGGGCGGGGCGGGGGCGAGGGAGGGGAGAGGCAGGGGCAGAGGGACGGGGCGGGGCGGTGGCGGGGCGTGGGCGGGGGCGTTGCGAGGACGTGGCGGAGGCGTGGCGGGGGCGTGGCGGGGTGTGGCGGGGGCGTGGCGTGGCGGGTCGTGGGCGGGGCGGGGCGGGGGCGGGGCGGGGCGGGCGCAGGGGCGGGGCGGGGGCGAGGAGGGGAAAGCAGAAGGGCGAGAGGGACGAAGGGCGGAGAGGCAACACGTAGGAGCGGCCGCATCGACAGCGCACGAGACGGAAACAAAGATGGGAGAGAATGATGCATTCGGTGATGGAACGTTGTTGAGACGCAAAAGAAAACAGCCTCAAAGAAAACTATGTTTATTTTGGCCGGTGATCTGAAAGGATTTGCGTCTGAAGAAGTGTGCGGAAACTTTGGAACCATGATAGACACGGCTGCAAAATCGATGCATATTTGTGTTCGCGGGACCTTGAAATGTGTCCAAGAATGAGAGGTGAAGGAACTACCGACCAACGTGTGTTGTGGTATTGAGACACATAGCAATAATGAGGATGTTTATTTCTGTCATGGTACCTCATGTTCAGAGACAAAACGACTGTTGAATGAAGTAGTGACCGAAGAATTTGTACTTATTGCAAGGTTGTGCTTTTGAGAAAATGTTTTTGACACGACTTCAGATTTCATGATACGGAGACGTCAGTAGGAACTGTTGACAAAAGCAGAAAGAAAATAATATCCTAGAAACTAATTGTGTGTTATTTTGAGTGTAAGTGGTTGAAGGGAATGACAACTACGTTAACCATGAATGAATTGTAAATGTCGTCTCACTATTTTTTAAAACAGTAAGCCTCCAGCCAGCCTACGGATAAGATTGATTATTCGTCGTTCTCAAAGGTCGTATACGTGAGACCGTACTGTAGTGTACGTTATATCACAGCAAGCAGGCGTTGTTCCGTCGCTCACTCAAGGTGAGATCCGGCGCTTACCTACACGTCAGCTTAGCGTGGTTCCCGTCCAGGAATCTACCGGGAGAGATGGCTCAGTGCATCAATCTGATGTCACTGCAGTCCCTCAGAACGGGAGGTCCTAGGTTCTAGTCCCGACGGTGGCAGGATTTTCGACACTAGCTTTTCAGCTAGGTCGAATTCAGTCGCTGTCTGGAGGAGAATCCTAGTTACCGGCTGCTCTGATCGGTAGTTTTCCGTGGTTTCTCCGATCAACACCAGGCCAATGCTGAAGCAGTACCCCAACAAACGGGCCACGGACCGCGCGAGATCTTTCCTTCATCTTCCGTGTCCTATCCCCTTACACACACACGTACACTAACATGCACTACACTACCACACATGACGGGAGACCGGTCGGGAGCTTACAGCTTGTCCCGGCTGGGGCGGTGCCTCGCTGGTGGGAGATACCTGGTTGAGGGGAAACTCCGCTAGTCGACTGTAGGTCGGCGCCAGTAGGCGCCAGTAGGTCTCTCCATCCAGTGGGGGAAAAGATCACCGCCACCTCCCGAGAAGAAACACGCACTTACGGGATTAATGACAAAAGTAGTTGACGCGCCCGGAAACACGAATCAATCAATCCATCAATCAATCCAAGAATCTCCACCAGCGGGGCTTCGTCTCAGCCGCGAGCCAGCTCACAGCCTCTCGACTGGCAAATCGAGATGATAGTATTGTGCAACCATGTAGATGAATGTGAGTGTATAGGAAGAGGAAGGAGCGGTGATTCAGGTTACGCAATATCGCCAGGACATCGTGGTTCGCTTGTTAGGGATTCTGCTCGGGTATTTCTTTGATATTGCTGGCATGTAAAACCGTGGAAAACTAGTGATCGAAGTAGCCGAACCGAACGACTGAAAGTTAAATAACAACAATAACGATACGATTGAAAAATATCATCTGAAATTATTATTAAGATTTTTAAGCGTAATAGTGCAAAAACATTCCTTCGAAATATTCTAAATATGACGTCATGCCAATTACCAAACCTCTTACCTCCACTGTTACTCTTCCAATTCCATTCATTCAATTGAGCACCTTGAATAATCGAGTTCCCCAGTACTAATGAATCCAACGAAAATAGAAAATAAAATTCAGTTAAAGGACAATGTTCTTTTTCCTTCCCAGCAAAACTGACCAAAATGGAGTTACGAGGTGTGCTAATTAGTAAGGCAGTAATGATTATATTACAGTGGGCTATTTCTATTGATATATTCTACCTGTAGCTGCTGTGTAAGTTTTTTTAACTCGCAGAAAACCTATGTTCGTGGGTACAGGGCGCCTGCAAGAGATGGCAAATAGGGATGTGCGCGGCTATCATCGTGTTTTGCCGTGTGCTAATCTTAGGCTCTCGATTGATTCGTTGGCTGATTGCTGCCTCGGGGCCCGCTGAGTGGGAAGATCTGTTTCCCCTCCAGGTATTTCCTCCAGTGGAGTGCCGCCACAATTCTGAATTCCCGACGGAGGTGGTAGAGTGGCGTATGTGAGAAAGGGGTTGAGATACGTCAAGGAAGAGTAAGAAAAGATTTCGCGGAGTACGTGGTCCATTTGTTAGGGAAATCCGCTGGCATTCGCCTGGTATTGATCAAAAACCAAGGAAAACTACTGATCAGAGCAGTTAGTTCCCAGAATTCTCCTACTGACAGCGGATTACTTCGACCTTGCTGTTTAGCCAGTGTCGAAAATTCACTATCGTCGAGATTTGAAAAACATTGAATCTCGCGGGCCTACTACCTTCGCTGGTCCTTGTTCTACCTGGGGGACAAGTCCCCGGGGTGGGCTTCTATGGCTCTTTGGCCTTTATCCTCACCCCCCAACTACGTCGCCGGGCAGGTAACCGGATCCGGCCGGTACCCAGTTTGCCTCCGCAGCAACCTTCCCATTCAATGCCTGGGTGGAGGGAGCCGCTCTGCCTGCTCAGAGCTTCTAGCTATCCGGGCTAGTACCGGAGTCAATGCTACCTGTATGATAACTCACCACTCACATGCACCAGGACACCGCGTCCCTCCTCTTTGCCCAGAGTAACGGGCCACTGCCATGGCGAAGCCGAGTGCCCATCTGGGGACCGCCCGGACCGAGGTCCGGGGCCTGGAGTGCCCAACCCGCCTCCCCACTGCCTACACGTTGGGCTACCGATCGGAACCTGGCTACCGACTTGAACAGAGAGACTTGGTCTGAGTCGAGAACTGACTAGGTCCAGCAATTGCAGAAACAGCGACAACACTGGCTCTGAGCTAAACCGGTCAGCCGGCTTTAGTTTCTCCAGCCGTGATGTACGGCTGCACTGGAACAGCTTGGAACTCTTTTGTACTTCGGCGCTGGTTCTCCCTTGTGGCCGGCAAGCCTCCGTTGTGACCGTGCTTCGTCGCGACAATTTGAAAAATAGTATTTTTCTTTTGACTAAAATGTTCAACAGGAGAAGGTGTTTAACGTAAAGTTAGTGTGCTGTTATTGATGTTGGTAAGAAATCCGATCTACTGGTATCTTAGTGATCTTTAGATTCACAGTATTTTTTGCGATAATAGTACGTTGAGTACAGAAAGAATACATACATTCATCGTCTTAAAAAATGCTGCACTCAGAAGTACGAGGCGGATTGCCATCATTGTTGGCAGGCAGATATAGGGTACCACGCATACGAAATTATTACACTTTCACATTTGTAGGACCAATATTTACTGCGCTACACGGCCACAGACTGTACATGTTAGTTTGGCGTGAGGTCGCCATGTTGGCAAACACACGCGTCCAGACGTCGTTGCATGGAGTTGTACAGATTTCTAATGGAGTCCAGTGCTAGTCTACGCCATTCGGCCTGTACCTGGGCGCGCAGTTCTTGCAGATTGGTGGGTAGGATTGGGGTCCTGATCGCACACTCCGTAGCCCCCCCAACATCCTCAATCGGGGGAAGGCCTGGCAATGCGGCTGGCCATGGCAGAGTATCCACGGCTGCAAGGCATGCTCGGGAGATGGCTGTGGTATGCGCGTTTTCCTGTTGAAATAGGGCATGGACGTGGGCGTTCACGAACGACAGAGCCACAGGTTGAAGGATCTCCTGAATGCGCCGTGCGGCTGTCACGGTGCCCCTGAGGAACACTAACGGTGAACGGACAGCAGAGGATATCGCGCCCGCCACCAGACAGGCGGGACACGTGATGGAATTCCACAAACCGCTCGTCGTGGCGCTCCCAACTGCGCCTCCAGACACGGACCCGGTGGTCGACGCCATTAAGGCAGAAGCAGGACCCGTCGCTAATGATGACCCACTGCAAGTCTGCATGGCCCCAGATCTGTCGTTCCCGACACCAGGCGAGTGTGTAGCGACGTTGCTGGAGTGTGAGGGGCAGGCGTCGTAACTGGTCAGCGTTCGGCGATCCTTGCGTTGTGCAACCACCTTCCAGTAGTACTGGCACTTACAGGATGTGACGGTGCAGGTTGCACAGCCCTCTGAATCACCGCTGAAGCACCTACCGCCGTTGGATCTGGTGGCCCTTGACAGACCATCCGTCGGTCCTCCCTCCTCTTGGTGTGTGGCGGACGTCCAGACCCTGCATGTCGTGTGTGCATGCCTTCCTCAATCCATTGCTGCCAACAGCGGGCGATGGTGGTGTCCGTACGCCCGATGTGGCGCGCAGTACGACGACAAGACCAACCAGCCTCCCGCAGACCCACGATGCGGCCCCTCTCAAAAGCTTCTATCTGGACAACCGGCTGTCGAACGCGTCGTCTAGTCATAGTGTACGTGCAGGTGACTCTCAAGCGACGCTACCCGATGTCGCAATGGCCGGCGCGGCCGTTTGAGGCCTCCTTATCTCACCCGGTGGGCGCGATGTCATGCCCCTACTTCCAACCACCCAGTGCGCGGCTGACCCTAAAAATGAAATTATTGGCTTGGCTAATGGTGTGCAAAATACCCTTCGAGTTTGTAGCGGATCAGTAGTATCCTTCCGGGTGCAACTTTTTTTAAGATGATGACTATATTATTAAAGACGGTTTCTCATTCTCTTTACGTTCATCGCCTCTAAAATTACATCGTTTTCTATTCATGGCGAAATTCATATCGGGAGGCGAACCGGACGAAATTACTGCGTCTGTTTTGGTTCCAGTTTGCTTACTCTTTCAACCCGAGATAATTTATTTTTAACACAGTTTGTGTCTGCATGAGCCCTTCGCCACTTCTTCAAATTTTGTGTTTTATTTCGCATCGTGTCGCTGGCAAGGAAACATGTCGAATCTTGACTTATCCCTTCTCTTACTAAATGACTCACTTCCGCACATTTGAATTGGAATATAAGTACATAATTGCAATATTGCTCAGTACTTGACTGTGCAAAACTGTTCCAGAACTTACCAGTTTGCTTTATATTATAAACTCAATATTGTAAAAATATAACTGTTTTAATTTAAAGTCGAAAATGGATGAAATATTGAACAAATTAACGTCTCATTATTTTTAATATGTCAAATGTGGGCAAGTGCAGAATTGCAACATTTTGTTGTGAAAATTCCTTTGTCGTTTATTGTTGTATGATGCAAATATTTAATTGGTAACTAGTTGGTATTATTTAATAATTTAGTGTAGAATTCATTTTTCTACATTGTATACTAGCTACTAAATATCTGAAAATTTGACATTTTCTTCATTTCTATTCGAAATTTGTTCATTTTATATTTTGTGTATACAATTAATTTGGACCAAGTTACAATTTTTGAGAGAAGCATGTTATTTTTCCTTTGTTATTAATGTTTAGATTGTTTGCAAAGAGATATTTGGTCTTCATACAAAACTTCGAATGATTAAAAGAGTCACTTCAATACATTATTACTTGCATATTTGTTATCCAATCTCAGCATCTTTGACACGCCATGGTTGTGAGCAGCGGCGGATCCGGGAAGAGGGCAGTGGGACCATGCCCCACCCCAAAAAGGCATAAAGGTTTCGATTGTTACCTTCTTTTATTTGGCAAAATTTATTGGCGTGTGGTGTCATACGGGTGTAATCAAAACAGAGACGATAGTGGGTTGTAATGACAGTGAGTTTATTCATAAAGTAGACCGTAGTCACAAATAATAAATTTCACTGCTTACAATTAACTAAATAGATCCCACTACTAGGAGAGATTTTAATCGAACGGCTACCACACCCCTGTACATCTGAGACCTAATGCATGTCTCGCTCGTCACGACAATGAATTGCCGGCCCCTTTGCCCACGTGCGCCACTCGCACCAACTTACGCACAACCGCACGCCGACGCTGCTGAGAGACAAGAAGGAAGCATTGTCTCGTGCCGTTGTACTCGTATAGGCCTTCCACCGCCCCCATTGCCTCCGCGCCGTATCCGCGCTAAGCAGAAATTCCCAATGCGTCATCTTCCGCGTCCTTTGTTTAACATCCTGCCATCTGCCGCAGATAGTCACCGTTTGAACGTGCCACGACGCTACACAATTATTCAAAAAAATAATATTGTATAATATCATATATACACCACAAAAATAATTTACCATATAGTCACAAATATGTTTATTACTTAACAAAAAGCTACGAAGCCCCTCCCCTTCTGATCGGCTGAATCCGCCCCTGGTGGTGAGTACCATCGCAGTAGCCCTGATCTCGTTCTTGCCAGGCCGAATTTGAAGTGGTCTTCTAATCCTGTCCAGAAGGGTTAAAGCGCGTTTGGAATACAAATTCGATAAACTCTTTCTGAAGAGGGGAAGCACCGTAAGTATATTTAGGGCGACGGACGAACTTCGCTAACTCCAAATCCGCTTGTGGAGGATCGGCGCGAGCGATTGCGCGGTGAGTGGCAGCGCCGGCGACTTGGCGCCGTGCGGCCTCTGCGCGCTACAAAGGCCGAGGACGAAATGCTTCTGTGCACAATTAAGTAATTAGGAATTATCTTGAAATACTTTTGTAAGGCTGTCACATAGATTTAATTTAAAAGTTCAAAAAGATCCAACGAAAAGATTTCGGACAGTCAAATTTATAATAACAGTTTACATTAAAAACTTATGTTTGTAGCTTACGTTTCGAAGGCTGATGCACCTTCATCTTCAGGCGAATACACATATATTTGAATAACTAAAATTATAAAAAAGTACACATTAGAAATAGTTAAAATGGAGAAAAAAAAGGAAATCAACCTGTACATATTTTATGAGGAATAACAAGATATAGTGCATATAATATACATGTAATATTATAAATAATATTACATAAAACAAGAACTGTACTCACATTAGCCACAAACATAAGGTTATAATGTAAACTGTTATTATAAATTTGACTATCCGAAATCTTTTTGTTGGATCTTTTTGAACTTTAAAATTATGAATGATGTTTGAATGAAAAAAATATACCAATAAAAAAGAAATAAATGAATAGACATTACTTAGTATTAAGAAAAAATTCAAGCAAAGTATGCCAAAGTGCTAAATAATAATAATAACTGTTAAAGTTATTATTATATAAGTTATTAACTTTCCGGCGGGCGCGCGCAGCACTCCGTGCTGCCTTTGGGCTTTTATTGTTCTCAAAGGGAGAACGGCTATATGACATGTCAGGAGGTTTCAGTATTCTCACAACAGTCTAAACGCGAGCGAGGCGGGGCGGAGCGAGGAGGGGCGGGCGGAGCGAGGAGGGGCGGGGCGGAGCGAGGCGGGGCGGGGCGGAGCGAGGCGGGGCGGGGCGGAGCGAGGTGGGGCGGGGCGGAGCGAGGAGGGGCGGGGTGGAGCGAGGAGGAGCGGGGCGGAGCGAGGAGGGGCGGGGCGGAGCGGGGCGGGGCGGTGCGAGGTGGGGCGGCAAGAGGCGAGGCGGAACGAGGCGGGGCGGCGAGAGGCGGGGCGGAGCGGGGAGGGGCGGGGCGGAGCCTGGAGGGGCGGGGCGGAGCGAGGAGGGGCGGGGCGGAGCGAGGAGGAGCAGGCGGAGCGAGGAGGGGCGGGGCGGAGCGAGGAGGGGCAGGGCGGAGCGAGGCGGGGCGGAGCGAGGCGGGGCGGAGCGAGGCGGGGCGGAGCGAGGCGGGGCGGAGCGAGGCGGGGCGGGTGGGAGGGAGCGAGGCGGGGCAGGGCGGAGCGA
Source organism: Acheta domesticus (assembly GCA_031308135.1). Taxonomy (NCBI): domain Eukaryota; kingdom Metazoa; phylum Arthropoda; class Insecta; order Orthoptera; family Gryllidae; genus Acheta; species Acheta domesticus. Next base: position 123,153,268 of record JAHLJT010003656.1, on the reverse strand, counting down.
GGCGGGGCGGAGCGAGGCGGGCGGAGCGAGGTGGACGGAGCGAGGCGACGCGACGCAGGAAGTGGCGTGGCAAGGAGGACCCGGGGGCGTCGCCGGGGCGGGAAGAGGCGGGCGCGGTTTGGAATGCGCCGCCAGACGGATGTGTCGGCAATTATTGAGTTTGGGCGGGCCGATAAGCGCCGCGGGACCGGGATAATTGGCCTCGGCGCCGTGCCGGGCCGCGCCGCGGCGTCGCCTGGGGCGTGAGGGGAGGCGGGGGCGTGGCAGGGCGTGGGAGGGCGTGGCGGAAGTGTGGAGGAGATGGGGCATGGCGTGGTGCTGCGCTGCGTCTTTGGGCAGAGGGCAGTGGCGCCACCGGTCCAATGGATTGGGTGTTCCGGATTGGCGGCCACGTGGCTCTGCAGCTCCAATTTTGCGTAATGCGCATTACGTAGAACTTAAAGATCCCACATTTTCGACTTTTTAAAATTTAATTTATTTATAATGGTCGCATAAACATCAAGGTTTTGAGCGACCATAAACTTGTAATACAAAATTACATGTATTTACAAAGTATTTCTGTAGTAAGTTACTATATGACAAATACAGGAGATTATTATACGTACTATACATTATTATCGATAGGTCAGACACTGGACTGCGAGGATGGCATCAAATTGATATTCTTTTATTGACACGTCTAAAGAACAATAATTGATGTAGTAACAGAGATTAACTCTGTTGCAGTATTTTGCAATGATTGGGTGATAAACATTATTGTGTATGTACTGTTTGTATATTTACACGTATATTATCACATATTTACACAGACTTCTACCAAGGAATCAAATCTAATGGATTTTATTTATTGTTGTTCCTTTATTTTGTTGTAACTTGTAGTAGATATGGCTGAGTTTATATCATTAAAGCAATTCAATCTCTCCATTTACATTAAAATTCTTGGAGTGTCAGTGATAATAAATAGTTGAGTCTTGAAACTTACATGGACAGTATTTTCCAGAGATTTATGGAGGTTGAGCTCAGATTCCATTTCAAGAGCAGAATTTGAAAAGAGTATTAGATTGAATCTTTATTGCTGATTTCACTGGAGTTTGCAAGATCTTTGTTTTTGATAATTTAACTTTAATTTCTTTTTTAAATTTGTGAAACGTCTTTTGATGCTTTTATCCGAAAGGAGGGGGCAAGTATCTTCTAACATTAGTAGTAACAGTTTGATATCTGGAGTAAATTCAAGAACGGCTTCCTCAACATTTATACAATTTTGTTTGTTTTTTTCAAAAAGACTTTTTAGTTGTAATCAATTCAAAACATATTTGTTACTTGATTCAGATAATGCTCCTTTGAGTGGGCAAGTTGATTTTCTAGTCTATCAGATTTCTCTGCAAGAGAAATTTCAAGTTTTGACTTTTTATTTTGTTCTAAATTTGATTTAGTCAATGTAGAGTCTTTAGATTAATGGATTTCATAATACCTTGTCTCTAGTGTAATCGATTGTATGTTATTAGTATCTGAGACTTTCTATAAGATGGGTTAGGTTTTCTTCACATACAATTGAGTTTAACATTTCTGATGTCTCAGATTTTGAAGATAGATTAGATAATGGGCGTTTGACATTTTTGTAGGTTGGTTGTCAATAGGAGGATCTTCAGTTGAAAAGGGTTTAAGTGCTGGGAAGGAGGAGGGGGATAGCTGATTTGTTTCATTGGGAATAATTTCACTGTTCCTAGACTTTTCGTTCATAGGGCAATTATTAGCAAAATGACCGTGTTCTTTGCATAGAAAATATGATATAGCACCTGATGATCGATATATCAAGAAAACTCTCATCATATTTCCGGTAGGTTGGTTGTCAATTGGAGGATGGTTTCTGGTACTCTGTCCATATCATCCGAATGAATGTAAATTTGTCCCCGGAATCTCAAAATGTGGCTAAATCCTGGTTCGGACATGTCTGCTCTCAGGAAGGTAATTGCAGAGCCGATTCGTATTTTCAGTTTCGTTAGCAGAGTATGGGATAATATGACACACATTAGAAAGAATGAGTCTTTTATTCTGCGTAATTAGCGGCATAATGTTTAGCGCAGTTGATTTATTATCAACTAATTGTTTCACAGTTTCCTTGGAATCGAGATAGATACATATACGTTTTTTAAATCCTTGAGATGAACAGTATAGTATGAGGATTAATAATTTTTGCAAGTTCCTGGATGTTCGTTTTTACAGATATTCCGTCTACTGAGTCAATAACAATCGCGTGTTCTTTTGTAGGGAACATACCTTTCTGAGCAGCAGTTAAATACCGGTTGGCATAATCTTGATTTTCATTACTAACTTGACTTGATAGTTGGAATTCACTGGTAGGGATGACTCCTTGATCAGAAGCCATCTTAGGATGGTCGTTGGGTGTACTGAGTACACCTACGAATTTATAAATGCGTTTTACTCACTCACTGGATTTGATTCAGTTGGTCTTATTAACACGGAAATCGACACAACACAACACTCGGTACTGTACGGCCTTAGAATTGCGCACTTCGAACTCGTTACCGCTTATCACATTACGGGAGGTCTTTACTCGCCAACGGTCGGAACGACACTGACCACAATTTCGACTTTAAAAATCTTAAAATTCTTGACAGAGAAAGAAAAGAGGCAAGAATCGTTTCGGAATTATTATTTATAAAAATTAATAACACAATAAATTCGAATGTGCATTGCAATATTTGTACCACCTTTATGCAATATTATTAAAAATTCTCAATATTGACAAGATAAGAAATGCACCTGAGGAAGCAGACAAAACCGTCTGTGAACCGTTTTGCCAGTGCGAATGAATTAAACATTTTGCTGGAAATTGTCTCTAATCAATAGTGAAACAAATTTTAACTATCGGGCCCCACGTTGGGTTGCCATTTGAAACGTCAAATATTGAAACATTTTTATCAAATGCAAAATATCTCTCTCTCTATTATAGAAACGTTGGGCTTCTATCGTGCTTTCGAATATGCAAGGGGCACAATTCGGCTTACCTCATCGTTCGACCACAATCTGCCCCCTGTAGACTCGCTTCCATAAGGAAAACGACAAAACCCGAAAGTGATTTTAATTATGTGCCAGATTGCACAATAATAATCAAGTTTGATTTTTGTACTTTCTTTCGCACTAGACAGTATGAATTTATTGTAATTAAAGATTTCACTTAAATCAAAACAACATCCTTTGAAAATTATTAGCTTTGAACATGAACCTGAGAAATAAAATAATTGTTCGTATGAACGTTAACCAGAGCTCTCTTCCGTTGTATCGTTGAATGCTTCGCTCGGAAGCCGCTTATTTCCACACCATCACCTTCGACCAGTCTTGATGCCTTCTATCTTGTATCTTCCGGCACGCTACGAAGTCAGTCCCATTCACATAATGTATTAGCCTCCCATATCACCAACAGCACTTGTTCGGCAAAATAATTACAAGTTCATTCAGCTTGGTGCTGTTCATTCACCTTCGTCACTGGTAAAAACTAATTAAAGTTGGCAATTCTTAAAAATTCCACCCTATCACTAAGAAAATATTCCAAGTCAATACACGGCTTCACCAAAATGTTTCAATGTTCCACTTTCACTCGCGAAAGAAAAAAGTTAAAGTCCCGAACTGTATCTCTGGAATTTTTTATAAGTCTCTACTTTGGATCACAAAAAATTAACCAAGTCTGAACTCGGACATGCACCCCCTAATTCACAAGTAACCCTCTACAACTAACTAATTTTTTCGTTCTTCAATCCAGGAAAACTCGTGTTCATTGTTGTCCAAAATTCTGTTTTACATTCCCTACCAACGGATTCTTATTAGGTATTCACTCCTCTAACCAAGGTGCACTCTTGGGCGAAATTTCCACTCTTACACACGCATCTTTCGACTGATTCTACATTACATCCACGGGCTCATGAAATTGTTTGCCTCTGTTACTACGGTGCCTGTTTACCAAATATCGTGACATCTTAAACATCGGCGTCCTCCCTAGCAACCTATTACTATGGTGCCTAATTCTAATTTAAATTAGCATTTAAGCCTTAAATTATTTAATTTCGAACGCCCTTCTGCATTTGGTATATCACAATAGATACTTTAATCCATTACAATTAACAGACGGTCATAAATATAACATAATTTATAGCTTTTGATGTCTCTATCTGATATTCTACTACATTGTTATTCTACTGCATGTTTTGCAGACATACGCTGTATTTGTTTCAGTTCTTTGAATATGATTTTCTCAATGTAACACATCACATTTGAATTATTTGTATGGAAAGTGTATTTTAAAATAATTATGGCAAACTTCCAGAAATCATGTAAGATGATCCGTTAATCTACGGGGCTGGAAGTGATGAAACGAATGCCAAAAACGGTTAATATAGATAGGAATCCTAAACTCCAGTAACTCTACGAAGGAGGATCCTGCAGTACAAAGAGTAAAACAAAAATCTGATAAAAATACCACTTACTTTGCCATTGAAAATGTAAAGTTCCAAATTGTTTTTATAAGATTATACTTTTATAGTAAATACTCCAATTAATAATCAGCCCTCCATCCATTTCATCTCGAAGGTAAACATGTTCCACAGTTTCTTGGAAATTCAGTGCTCTTCACTCAGAAACCCACTCTTGCATTTTGTAATATGTTCCATTTATAGTCACTAATATTAAGAAAATTTTCCATTGACATAATTGGTATTCATTCCTACCTGCTTAATTGAAATCATTTCGTAAATGCTACTAAAACTTTCGGATAAACTTGTAAAATGAAATTTACTTCAAATAGCATTATGTTATTATGATATGATACGCTTTTTCGTGGCAAAATATTTAGTCTCGTGTAGAATAAAATACAGTTATATGGTTTCACACATTCATATATATCATATCGTATGCTCTGTGATGCGTTGCTCTACTCATTGAACCGGAGTAAATTGAATCATTTCGATTTCACACAGCTGACTCTGCATAATCCAGGGCGCAGGAGTTCCATAGTTCCCGTTGTTAATTGCCTTCCTGATTTACGGCCCATGTTTATTTAAAGATTTTCTGAAATATTATGACGTTTTTGTTTTCATTTTATTTTAGTAATCGCACGGTTGTTTATATAACATTTGATTGCAAGAGAAACAACAGCACGTACTTTCTCGTGATATTGTTCACGACAATGTAGTATAATAATTCCTGTCTTACTCTTCAACTACCATTTGAAAAATTCTTGAACAAACGAAGCGTGAAATATACATACATTTTTTTAAATTTAAATATTTAAACGACAATAGCCTTCTGCCAATGAATTCAGTGTATTCACGTTCTAAATAAATGTACCAACGGTGCAAGATGCGTATTTTAGCAGTAAAATTATTAGTTTACATTAACAGAATGAAAAGCACCTGTCATTATGCACTTCTTTTATCAGTGCGGCGTTACAACAATGGGTTTCTAAAGTAACAATGACCGCTCATTTGTATGGAATACACCAGGGGATTCATGTAAAGTATCCCCATCATTTTTTTCGAAATCACAAAGCTTCGACTCAAGCCAGATTGAGTAGGGTTTCTTCAATTTGAAAAAAATCACACGTATGGTTTAGGCGCGAGTGGTGTTCACAGACGGACGGACGGACGAACGGACGGACGATTTGCTTTCAATTGGTTATTCGGTATCAAGGACCCACAAAACAAGGTTTCTAGCTACACCACGTGTTAGGGAATTGTTTTTCTTGATTTAGCTACTGGAGTTATCCACTTTTTCGTTATCACGGCCCGGCAATAATTTTTTTCCTGACGAAAACCCGCTGTTTTTTCGCGCAGCATTACATCTTTCCATATACTACATATATTACTCCGTATATACCTACGAATACGGGAAAGTAAAAATGAAATAATTTTGAAATTCTAACTTACGTAGCATCCAACTGCCTGGCATCATCATGCATTTTATGCTCAAAAAGCGCAATAATTGAATTTTGACGCCAAATTACTCATATTATAATAAAAATACTCATATTCTCGAAAGATTCAACATGGCCTTATTTGAAGATCTGTTTTTGATGAACACATTTCATTAAGTAAAACTAGTGGTGCTATAACAGCACATACTTTCCCGCGTTATTGGAAACAGCAACGTAATATTGAAATATTGCACTTTCAGCGCTCTTAACATCTTCGGTATCATATGAAAACGTCCAATACAACCAAGAAGCGAACAACTCATTGTTTTCATCGCAGTGTTGTCAAAACTATGTGAAATCCACAACTGCATAAAAACAGAATACAAAATTTTTGTAAACCTGTATTGGAAAAAGAAGACTGATACCCTGGACAATATAGAAATGCATTCCATAGGGCCATGATTAGAGAAGAGTATATTAAAACCATGCAACAAATACTCTACTCACTTCAAATGGTACAGCATTTGGTGCAAAAACTAAATATTTTCATGCAGATATCAACATATATTTGACAATTATAACTCCTTTTCGTACAAGTCCATCAGGTCACAACAAGGCAGGTAATTCACAGAAATTCTCAAGAGCGAAACGGAATTCCATTGTTGCATTACCTGCATTGTCGCTATTCTGAGAGCTATTAATTTTTATTTCAAATATTTAAAAATAAATAGTTTATTGAAAATGAATAGCAAAAGGTCGAATGTAAGAAACGAACAAAGAATAATATACAAAATTGCAAATTCCAATTTACGACGACGCATCCAGCTGTCTGAAGCGCAGTAAAATTACAGCGGGCTGTTATGTTTGTCAGGAAATTGTAGAAAAACTACCCATATTTTCGAAAAATTCAACATGACCTTATTTGAAGATCTATTTTTGATGAGAATTCATTAAGAAATACAATTGTAACTGCACAATTGTATTTGTAGAAAGACGCCGAAAAGTTTTTAATTTTTAATAAATTTTGCAAACTCAGGCATTTTAACGAACATGAAATCCGCACCATTCTCTTAAGCTTCCTTTATGTTATATCAGGTCCCAATTTAATTAAAAAACGTACGAATTTTAAGAAAAAATGGTTTAAAGAAAAGAAAAAATGTCTAAGTTTGACACAATTTTTTGCAAAAAAACTTATGTTTTCAAAAACTGAGCATGACCTTATTTGAAGACCTGTTTTTTATGAACACATTTCATTAAGGAAAACAATTCAATCTTCATTATTGTAGTTGTGGGAAGATGCTGAAAAAATGTTGAATTTTTTCAATTTTCAAAAAATCAGAGTTTTTAAACAACATGAGAACTACGCCATTCTCTTAAATGGCCTTCAGACTATTCAACAACAAAATTTAGTCAAAATTGTTGGCGCCATTTGTTTGGAAATTTTGAAAATGTCCCAGGGGCTTTATGTAAGGTACCCCCAAAATTAAAATATCGGTTTCAAAATCAAGGAGCCGTGAGATCAGCCAGATCGATGGGGGAGTATCAATTTTGAAGAAAATCGGCTGAACTGTTTGGTCGCTTGCGTTGTTCACAGCCAGCTGGCCGGACAGACATATTGCTTTCAATTGGTTTATCGGTATCAAGGACCCACAAAACGGGGATCATGTGTTAGAAGATTTTTTCCCTTAATTTGGCAACTGGATTTATCCACTTTTTCGTTGCCAGGGCCCTGTAATAAGAGCTTTTCTGCCGAAAATCCGCCGTTTCTCGCGCAGCATTATATAACTTCCCCTATACTATACGTACGTATGGTATACGGGAAAATAAACATTTTCTTCATAATTGCAGTTGTAGGAGGACCCAAGAAAAATTTGAATTTTTCAATTTTTGAAAATCAGCGTTTTCATCGAACTTGCCTGCGTCATTCTCTTAAACGTCCTTGCCACTATCAAAGAAGAAAGTTTAATAAATAACGGAGTCATTTTTTTGAAAATGTTGAAAGTATCCCACGGCCTTCTTGTAAAATTAGAATATTGGTTTTAAATTCAAGAGGCCGCGACATCAGTCAGTTCGAGTGGGGAACATCAGTTTTGGGGAAAATGGGCTAAATTGTTGAGCCGCTAGCGTTGTTCACAGACACAGACGGAAGACGTTTTGCCGTCAATGAATTTTTCGGTATCAAAGACCCACAAAACATAGATTCTGGCTACACCACGTGTTAGAGGGCGTTTTTTTAAATTTATGGCATCTGTATTTATCCACTTTTTCGTTTCCAGGACCCTGTAATAGATTTTTTCTGAAAATTCGCCGTTTTTTTCTCCCAGTATTACAGAACTTCCTTTTACTGCGTCAGCGGTAGCAAGAGAGTAAAAAGTATGTTAATTTCTTATTACACTTTGTCCGCTCGGGAAAATAATGTCCAAACCTTAAATTAAAACGTTCTTTACATACTTCACGTGTGAGTGAGCTCTGCATGATGATACATCAAAAATAAAATTGAATATTTTAACTATGTGACTACTTTTATTAATCTCTAGATGTTTAATCAGTTCAGTAAGTTCGAGAAGGAAAATGACGTAAAATGACCATGTATTTATGCTCGTTTTATTCAGAGTTGTGCGGTACACTGTAATTTTACGTCTACGCCTGATTTCTACGCGTCATCTACATGTAGTCTACGTGGCTCTTTTTACATGTAGACTAAGTGGACAATGTATTCTGTGTAGACTATTTATTTTCCACATCAAATAACCCCCAAAAGTTATAATAAGTATTAAAAGTAGAAACATGTTTTAATGTAATATAAAAAAATATTTACGATTCAGTAAGTCAAGATATACCATTCCTGATGAAGAAATGACAACCTCCGTATCAATTTCAAGAAACAGTAGGAACTTGTTCCAACTTGCACTCCTTTAGTACTACTAGTGATCCAATCAATTTCCAATGATTGTGATCCAATAATTATAAATAAATTTTGGCCTCGGGGGCGGAGCTTGACCCTCTTAGATTCGCCCCTGCCCCACAAAAAAGGTATATAACCGTTGTCTACATACATTACTTTTGTCTACGCAGTGTCCGTTGTCTACGCGTTGTTTACGTGTACACGTAGACTATGGTTCTTACGCGTAGACGCACATCACTGGTTTTATTAGGACCTTGCCAGGGAGAAGCATTTCAGATCTATCACTATATTCTAATAGTTATTTTTGTATCAAGGGTGTTAAGTAGAGAGTTTTGCCCCGAGGGCGACTTCCAACCCCGAGGGCCTCTGGCCCGAGAGGTTGGAAGTCTCCTGAGGGGCAAAAACCTCTAGTAACGCCCAAATGTTCACAAAGGATGTACTAATAAATTTGTCTCTAAAAACTGAGTTACTTGTTGGCAAGATATAGATGTTTTTACTCTCGAAAAAAAGAGTCTTTTATAATGTAAAATGCAAACTGAACAAGAATGAAAGAACGAGCTGTCTCTATTGTCCATGTTTAAACATGTTTAATTAGGTTATTATAAAGCAGATGTAATCCGACGGTTTTGGAATATCTAATAATTTTAACTCATGTTTTAGTTTCTTAGAAGTGATCTTAAACGTTATATACCTTCACAATTACAATATTTTAATTTTCATGTAATTGAAGATTGCTTTAAGGAAATCAAAAAGTTGTATCAATAAAACGTTGAGTTACAATATTGTATCATAATAAAATGTTTGTTTGTCTGAAAATTGTTTATATTGTTATTACTATTATTGTTATTAGTTTTGTTATAATTATTATTACTATTCTCTACTTCCAAAAATGGAAACTCGTGAGACCTATTGATAAAATTTGTGAACAAATCTCGTGCTCCTTCCATGAAATATGTTTCACGAAGTAATCTGGAAAGCTGCCACATTTTCTAGTTTTCTCTAATTACTCTGCGTCCGTGAAATGTTCAGGTTTCAATAAAAAGAAATTCTTTTCATTAAAACAACACCGCTTCATTCATGAGCTCTGAACACACACGCGTATTCCCGCGGATTTTCAAAGGCGGCGTTTATACTACAAGGGATTTGGCTGGGAATCCCCGCCTGCTGGCGAGCGGGTCAACATCAAAGCGGCGCTGCGTCCGCCTGCCTCGTCCGCCGCGAGGGGCGCTGCAAGTCAGGCCCCGGCGCAGCCGGTGAGTGATTCGCTGCACGAATAATTCTAGCGGATAATCACAGCCGGAGGAAACACAGCAGCTACCTCATTTGCTGGGGGAACAGCACGGTGGGCTTGTTCTAGGTATTGAAATGTTCCTAAAATTATGACTGGAGTGATAAAACTGAGAAGAAAAAAAAATCCTCATAGAACACGAAAAGGAGAGAAAGTTTTTTACGTAATATGGACATTCTCTCTTTTGCGTGGAAATAATGAATAATTGGAAATACGATAGAGTTAATGCAATTTTTTTGGGGGGGGAAATGTCTGAAATGCTATGCGAAAGTTTATTTCAGACATTTTTCAGGAAATGTTTTTACTGAAATATTTTTAAAATTTCCAAATGAGGTACAAGATTTATCTTTTCACTTAACTTTAGTATTTGTTTCTTGATTTGTAACTCTCCCAATTTATCTTAACTTCGGGAAAATATTGAAATGTTTATGAAAGAAACTATTTCCTTTACAAATTCTTTATCTTATAATTTTTGTGTATAAATTCCATCACAAATTTGACGACGTACTTTTCTTTCGACACTAACGGTTTGCTTAAATCAGCGTTTGCCAGTCTGGAGGAGAAATGATATCACAGAAGTCTTCCCCTCCGTGAGAAGGCACTCAGAGAAGTAGTGTGAGCAAAGGAGGGGAATCGACAGACTGTGGCCGCCAGTGACGAAAGCCTTGGCAGTGGGCCATTGCCTGTGTTTGAGGTGACATGAGAGTCCATCTATGCCTGTTATTTTTTTGGGGGGGGGGAAGAATTTTTTTGTAGATACCTTAACAATGGCGAAGTGTTTAGTGTGTTTGAAAGAACTGCAGTGTGTTAAAAATGTTCAAAAGTTTTAGGCGGCGTTGCAACCCAGAGAAACCTGCGAGATGAAAATAATTGAAAACTGACAGATACCTACAATCATGAGATGAGTAAAGAAATTTGCAGATAGAAGATTATGGGGAAGATACGTACAATCACGAGGATTTACAACATTCTCAAACGCAACCGTACCTGAAATTATCAAGCTTGAAGTCCACTTTCTCCCACGCGGTTATCTATTTGTTAACATTATTCTATCGGGACGAAGTAAATTTGTTATCTTATTAACATTGTTTGAAATATTATTGTACTAAAATGTTAAAACTGTTTTCTCCAAAAATGTTGTGTGTTAGAAGAATGTAAATGGAATTCCAGTACTTATTACGATAAACAGAGTCGGATATTGCTTTAAGTTATGTAATAACATCTTTTATCTTGTTATAGTTTAACGTTTCATTTTGTTATTGAATCGTAAACATTTAAAATAATAATTACCATTTAAAAAACTAATTATCGGGCCTTTCCTCGTCCCTTCCGTACCAACGCTGTACGTCCTCCTCCGCGTCGGTCACTTCTTTTGCTTCGCGGTTCAGTTCGGAGCGAACGAGCAGATTTTGATGACGTCACAATGCTTTGAGTTGGCAAGCACTGGCGTAAATTATAACATTCCGCCTCTATTCTTGGAGACATAACATTAATTGGTACGGTATATTTATATCGGAATTGCTTTTTATCTTCATTGAGATGATTTAAGGTTCGTAGAAATAAGAATTTCTAAAATAGGAAACATTCATAGAAAAGTTTTAGAGAAATGCGCCCAACTTATTTTAAACATTGCTGCCTTTTGTGGATATTTATACTGTATGGAATTATAGACCTATTATCCGGAATAGTTGGAATTTTCTTCCCAAATCTTTCTAGTCACAACACACTTTTTAGAACTGCTTCAATTTTTTTTTTAATTTATATTTGTGAGTAGTGTCGGAGAATACTGTTTCAAGATAAATATAAAATAACGCGCTCCTGGCAATGCGTTTTCGTCAATATCGTAATGACATTAATTTTTGTTATCATCCAAATTATTTCGAACATCATATCTCATATTCGCAAGAGACATTTACCATTATTTTAAAGTTGTACACGAGATGGCAATTATATTTTAAAATAAATACTGATATATGTGAAAATAAACTACTTTCATTCTTGTTCCTTAGAACTTCGCTCCGCTGCACCTTTACAGCAGGGTAACTGCCACAGTCCCTGTCGCTAGCTTCACCAAATCCCCCCAATATCATGCGCTTCACCCAACGACCATTCTGTACCTCATTCTGCCTCTCAGCATCCACTTCGTTCTTCACCTTATCCTGGTTGTCATTTTCCGATTCATCCTCAGATCAATCCCCCGATACATCATCCTCTACAGCCATCCTCCAGATTATTCCCAAACACGTCCTCCGCCGCCATATTCGCCACTTTCCCCACAATCTCTCCTTTCGCCTCCTCGCCTTCCTCTTCCTCCTCCGCTTCCTTTTCGTCCTCCTCTTCCTCCTCTCCTTTCTCTTCTTCCCCTTCCTTCTCCCCTTTCTTCCCCTGCCTTTTCTCCTCTTCCCCATTCTCCTCCACCCTTTCCTCCCCCTCCCCTTCCTCCTCCTTTCCTTCCTTGTCCTCCCCTTTCTCCTCCTCCCCTTTCTCCTCCTCCCCTTTCTCCTCCTCCCCTTTCTCCTCCTGCCCCTCCTCCTCCTTCTTTTCCTCCTTCCCTTCCTCCTCCTCTCCTTCCTTCTCCTCCCTTTCCTCCACCCCTTTCTCTCTCTTCCCTTCCTGATCCTCTTCCTTCTCCTCCCCTTTCTCTTCTTCTCCTCTCCTTACTCCTCCTCCCTTTTGTCGTCGTTCCCTTGCTCCTCCTCCCCTTACTCCTCCCCTTCCTTCTCCCCCTTCCTCCTTCTCCCCTTTCTCCCCTCCTCTTCCTTCTTCTTCCCTTCCTTCTCCTCCCCTTTCTTTTTTGCCCCTTTCTCCCCCTCCCCTTCCTTCTCCTCCCCTTTCTCCTCCTTCCCTTCCTCCTCATTCTCTTCCTCCACTTCTCCTCCCCATTCCCTTCGTCCCCTTCTCCTCCTCTTTCTTCTCCTTCTTATCCCTCCTCTGCACCTCCTCCGCCGCCCCCGCCGCCGCTGTCGCCACCTGCACCTCCTCCGCCTTGACGCCCGCGAGGCGCCGCTTCGCGCAGCGGGCGCGAAATTCATCATCCGCGTCGTTATCGCGGGTCCCTTAACGGCCTCAAGGAGGCGTGCACCCCCCCCCCCCCGCCGCCACTGCTCAATCGCAGCGAAAGCCGATATCTGATACGCGCCGCCGCCACCCTGGGCTTCGCTTCTCTTGGTCTCCCCGCCCCGCCCCCCGCCACGCCCCCGCCCCGCCCCACCCCGCCCCCCCCGCCCAACCCCCGCCCCCGCCCCCCCCGCCCCGCCCCCGCCCCGTCCCGCTCGTCCCCGCCCCTCCCCGCCCCGCCCCCCGCCCCACGCCCCGCCCCGCCCAACCCCACGCCCTCGGCCCGCTTGCTACCTTCGCGGTGGCCCACCTCAACTTAATGGGCGTGAGGGGATGAACTGGCGGTATCGAGTGTGTTATCATTTTTTTTGAAAGGGCGTTTCCTTTCCATCATTTGTGTGTTCGGTAACATTGTGACGTGGGAATCTACTACAATGTCTGACACGAGCTCAACAAGTTTTTACTAATAATACTTATCCAATTTTATTTATGACAATCCTTTATTGTTCACATTTGCACACAGAACACAACGTTTTGTAACATGTTTAGTTACATCATCAGGCTCCTAAGTTACGAGATACAGAAATCAATATTATTCACCATGTTAAATTGGTTGGTTAACAAACTATTTTACATAATCACTTAATTAAAAGTTAATACAACTGATTTAACATGTTTCATATCAATTGAGTAAAAATGAATCTTAATATCAACTAAGTCGACTATCTAAAGTAAATAGTTCTTGAAAACTTGTTGAAATAATAAAATATTAAAATGATAAAAGTAGATTACAATAAAAGACAAAACTTACAAACACAAACAAAATAAACAATATATTTTAATGAGACACTCACCTTAATAAAGGGAACTGTTGTCCCATTTTTAACGGTAGAGCACTCGAGGACACATATAGTGAACTCAACAGCAACCTCCCCCAGAGAACTCAAGAATATAAACTGTCCCGAGGATGACTAACGTAACGTAGGCACGGCGCATGAATAAGCAGTGTGGCAACTTAACAAATTAACCATTTTTCAATTTGTCGACAAGTTTTATTCACAGATTTATTTACAATAATAAAAAGTAATAATTTTAACTAGTTTCGGTGCAGCTCTGACAGATGTTTCCCCGATCGCAGGACGAATAGTTGCAAGAACTGCCTGACTCGTGAGGCTCGCCATTCCTCAGATGTTTGCGTAATACCCGGTGACAGTTGCCGCGCGAAAAGTGATGTTGTATCGCGGCACCCCAACACATGGGTCACCCTACGAGTATCGCTCTGCCCTGCACCGCCCAGGGCCAAGTCTCTGTGCATCCGCGCGGGGTGTACACTCGGACCACCTGACAGGCGAACGCCATCTGGCGTTCGAGCGGCCACAAATCACGTGATCGCCGCGCCGTGTTGTAGACTTTAACATTACATTTTCAGTTCTTGCAATTTACGTTTTTGATATGGACAAATTATTTTTAGGAAAGCTTAATACTGTTTGGAACATTTACTCAGTTGCAGAATGTAACCTCGTTTTTCTTCGTTTTTAAGAAAGGACTCGTCGTTTGTGTCTTTCCATTTTCCTTACGTTACGCAATTATTAAAATAAGTGGAAATACGATAGGATACAGTAAGACATAGCAAGGCATAGTATTTCGTTGATGATGCTAATCACGTGAATTCATTTTCCAAATTTGGAGAATGATGCTTTGAAGCGATCCCTTTAATCCTTTTAAAAGTCATTGCTTTGGTTAGAAACACTGGCCAATATGAAGACAGGGTGAGAGCAAGGCATTTAGGGAACGCAACCTCCGTAAATTGAGAGAATTCCTGCTTCTCTTCTGTTAATATGACAGAATTGACGAATTAAAAGGTACACCCATTTCAACAGTGCCCCTGTCTACATCTGAATGAGTTTCAGCACCACTATTACACAACATTAATCATTCTCTTCCTGGGCTTGGATACCACCCAACTCGGGAAGTACATTTATCACAAACAACTACCCTGTAAAATAAAGAAAACGCTCCATTATTTCTATTTAAATGACTTTCATCGTGAAACAGCAGTGACGAAAACATCCTGCCATCGAGTATCTCCTGCTGCATGACGGCGCAACCGCTCCGCGCAGAACGTTCATTATCCGTTCTCAGCGCGCACGCACGCCAGCCGCGGGGGCTGTCCTCATTCGGCCAGCGCCCCCCTCTAGTCAAGCGAGGAGCGCGGCGGCTCTTCACCGTCAGCACGCACCCTGCCCTCCCGCTTGCTTGCCACGCCCCCGCTCCACCGCCCGCCCTCGGCCGCCCTCGCCGCCGCCCTCGCCGCGCCCTCGCCGCCCGCCCGCTCCGCCGCCCGCTCCGCCGCCCTCGCCGCCGCCCTCGCCGCCGCCTTCGCCGCCGCCCTCGCCGCCGCCCTCGCCACCGCCCTCGCCGCCGCCCTCGCCGCCGCCCCCGCCGCCGCCCTCGCCGCCGCCCTCGCCGCCGCCCCCGCCGCCGCCCTCGCCGCCGCCCTCGCCGCCGCCCTCGCCGCCGCCTTCGCCGCCGCCCTCACCGCCGCCCTCGCCGCCGCCCTCGCCACCGCCCTTGCCGCCGCCCTCGCCGCCCGCCCCCGCCACCCCTCCGTCGCCGCCCCCTCCGCCCGCCTCGCCGCCGCCCTCGGCCGTCGCCCTCGCCGCCACCCTCGCCGCCGCCCTCGCCGCCGCCCTCGCGCCCGCCCTCGCCGCCGCCCCTCGCCACCGCCCTCGCCGCCGCCCTCGCCGCCGCCCCCGCCGCCGCCCCCGCCGCCCCCGCCGCCCCGCCCCCGCCGCCACCGCCGCCGCCCTCGCCTATCCACATTCCCTTTTCAATATTTTCTCGACATTGAACGCATTCCGCAGCTTCTTTCTGATTCTTCTCTTTCTTCACGCTCTTGCTTCACATCTTCCTTCCTCTGTCTGCATCATCCGCTCCGTCCACCATGTCTGTCCGTTTCGCGTTGCTACTTTCCTTACCGTCTTCCTACTTCCTGCATCATTCCACCTGCCGACCCTTCCTCTTGCATTTCCTCTCGCGTGTACAATCGAGTTCCTCGGACCATGTCGAACTCTATGGATACATGACTGCCCGGATTTCATGATGAAATCCCGCTACCACATACTGTCCGTTGGCGCGTGTCCCCCCTCGCATCTGCACTTGAGCCTTCGGAGTAGCCCCTTGTCGCCAGCCCCGGTCTGGATTCCAGCAGCCGACGGCACCCGCGTCTTCTCTCCGCCGGCCTGCGCCCCTCGGCGTCGTTGACGCGTCCATCTCCGCCAGAGCCCCTCGCCTCCCCTCCCCCTCCCGGTTAGCGGCTCCATTACAGCGGAGGGGTGGGGGCGCGAGGGGAGGTTCTTGGGCCCTCGCGTCCTTTGCTGGGGCGGAGCGAGGGCTTTTTTCCTAATCCCATTCCGAGACGGCTCTATTTAGGGGCGCGGGGCGGGTGGGCGGGGCAGCGCCCGCTGCGGCGATGAGGCGGCGGAGGCACGGAGCCTCGGGACACGGGAACCGGGAAGGGGCGTCAACCCATATCACTGCTGGGTCTCTAAGCTTCCGATCGGTTTCCTGGAATGTGTGGTAGTGTAATGCACGTAAGGGTAAGTGTATGTTAGTAAGAGGCGAGGGAAGATCGCGCGCACTCTATGGCCCGTTTGGTAGGGTTCGCCTAGCGATGATCGCAGAAAGCACGGAAAACCACCGATCAGAGCAGCCGGCCGCTAGCCGAGCTTTCGAGCACAAAAAAACATGCGCTACATTTACGAGACTCAAGACCTAAGCAGTTGACGCGCCGGAATTTAGTAATCAATCAAAGAATCTGTGACACGGGAGTTGGCGAAATGAGGGGGAACGGACGCGACGCGGGCCGAGTGGTGGTGGCGGTGGTGGTGGTTGTAGTGGTGGTGGTGCAGGAGCGGGCCCAGTCCACGTGCGGTGGGGAGAAAAGCGCGGGTGATCCAAAAGTGAGCGGGGAAGGGAGAAGGTGAAATCGTCGCGGTCGAGGAATTTTGTATAGGGTCGGAGATACTGAAATCGAAAAAGTTTGGCAAATCTAATTGTGGTGGGTAGTATGAAACTGGAGATTTTAAGAGGGTGCTGACTTTGTTGTTAGCCTTACTTTATGTTATTGCTGATGATAATGTTATTAGTGGGGAGTGGGATTTGGAAGAGAGGGAAAAGACGTAATGATAATAGGAGTAATTCTGATGCAAGGGAAGGCGCTGCTGAGTTAATAGAATGCGTTTTGAAAGATTTATGAGTTTTAGTGATGATGGTGGTGGTGGTGCCTAGAAGAATTTTTGACGAAAATGACATTACGGCAATGTCCTGCCAACAACGACCTTAGCTGCTTCTGCCTTGGTGACGATAATAACACTCTATGCCTACGCACCAGCACACCCACTCCTCACACGCTCGCCCAGTTTCACGCCTACTCACTCGTCTGCTTTCCCGCTCACTCGCTCGCTCACATTCCAGCTCACTCACTTGTCCACTTTCCTGTTCATCCACTTGTCCACTTTCCCAGGTGACTCGCTCGCCCACTTTCTCACTCACTCTCTCGCTCACCCTCTCACTCACTTTCCCGCTCGCTTACTTGTCCACTTTCCGAGCTAACTCACACGGCCACTTTCCCGCTCATTCTCTCGCCTACGTTCTCTCTCACTTTCCCGCTCACTCACTTGTCCATTTTCCCGCTCACTCGTCCACGTTCCTGTTCATCCACTTGTCCACTGTCCCAGGTAACTCTCTCGCTCACTTACTTGTCCGCTTTCCCAGCTAAGTCGCCGGCCCTCTTCCCTGCCCCGCCGGGAACCGCGTCCCCGGGCACTCCCGCGGATTGGCGCGAGGGGCATCGGCGGAGGGCGCGAGGCGCGGCTCGGCGCCCGCTCCTCTGGCGGCCCCGCGCCCTCGTCCTTGTCCTCGGCTGCGGCCGCGCTTCTTTGTGCCCTTGTCTCGTCATACCTCTCCGCGCCCCGCCCCCTCCCGCCCCCGCCCACCCCCGCCGCCGTCGCCCGGAGGGACGCCATTCACGTGTTGCTTTGTGCGCCCGCTGCCCTCCGCGCGTGTAGGGCTGGGGGCAGCAGTCACAGCACATTCAGAGAAGCAAATAACCAAATGCTAATCAGTATTTCAGCTCTAATATATACTCATTCTCATACTCATAACGCATTCTATTAACTCTCTTCTACTCTCTGAATCAGTGAAATTGTCCCTGATTCAATCAGTGAGAGCGAAAGTCACTGATATCTTCAGTCGAAATGGGTAGTTTCGCTGACAATCAGCGAATATATGCGAACCTTTTCACAATGACTGTTGGCACATACATTGTTTATTTGTTCATATTTGGCCGCCGTGGCGTGAGATTGTGTTTAATAACGATCTTTGGCCCTTAATTGATAGCTCAGAATTTGCATTTTGGACGTACCGCGTCGGACTTATAAAAAATTCCCACCAAAACCCGCGCGCAAGGCGCTAAAAGAGCGGGTATATAAAATTCCTTTGTTTTCTGTCGAAATTGCAGTCCGCCTAGTCTCTGGTCGTAATAGTTTCATCTGTCTTCGACAGGGGGCAGCACTTGCTGGGGTTCCGTCCCAGGCCCTTAGCAATTTAGCAAGGTTGGCATACCTGTCGCCTTGTAGAAAAACTTTCAAAGAGAAGCCATATTTTCGCGGGAACCTGCACATTGCATGAGCAGATTTGTGTAATACAGATTAAAAGAAGGCATTGCTTTGCGGTGAGACTCAGGTAACGGGTTGAACGATTTATTCCCTGATTGCTTATTATTGATTATATTATCTTCTAATAAGAAGGGTATACTGTGTCTTTTCAGAGATCGCACGAGCGAACGAATATTTCGTCTCGCCGTAACCAACCAAACTTATGAACGCTCTCCCCAAAAATTGAAAATAACCCAATCTGGAAAAAGGAGCTATAATCGCTGCCTTAACAAAATTGGTGCCAGAAACACGGGATTCAGCAACCGGCAGGAAGCATAGCAAATTGTGTTTTCAGTGTTCTATTAGTAGTGTTGCATGGTGTAGCATAATATTGCAATAGAAGGTGACCTTTCAAGTATTTTCGCGATCGCTGGCATCATGCCGAAAAGCAGTGCCATAGTGTTAACAATGAGAGCATAAGATTTCATAAATTGCCCCCTCCTGCTAAGTAGAAACTCCTTTTAAAATGCCTTTGAGAAAGCAGACAGTATTGCGTTGGGAATTTAATAGAATCAGCATTAACTAGAATCGAAGAGAGTCTAAAATCACTCTCAGACCTTAGCAGGTCGAATATACAATGTATCATAGAAACGTGTAAATGAAATTTGGGCTGATGCCAGAACAGAATTCAATGACATTTAAAACAGGAAGGACTAGCTGAGTTGAACCCCCCCTTCGAAAGTGTTGAGGCTAGGGTTATGAACATCAAAGGTCAGTGCTCTCCGCATTAGATACTCCAACCGAAAGATTACATTACAACAACACAAGCTTGCCTCATGTAAAGTTGCCCGTTTTTAGTGGTTTATATGATGAATTTCCAAAATTTCATGATATTTTCTTAACCGCAGTGGTGAATAATAAAACACTTACTAATATTGAAAGATACATGCATTTATTAGCACACTTGAAAGGTGAACCTTATAATTTAGTAAGTACCTTAAGCGTGTCAGGGATAATTTTCAAAGAGTGTGGGAATTGTTAATTAAAAAATACTCAAATAAGGCGAAAATATTAGATACTCATATCAAAGCCTTGCTAAATTTGCCACAAGTTAAGAGCAATGCATCGTCCCTTAAACCATTTATTTCTCAAATTGCCATGAACTGGAGTGGTTTAAAATCAGTGTCATTGGACATTGATTTAGGTGAAGTAATTCTACAGCATTTAGTATTATCAAAATTAGACTTAAAAACCAGAGAATCATGGTATCTTGCCCACAGTTCTGCCAAAAAGATGACAGGCTTACAAGAATTATTAGACTTTCTCAACCAAAGGGTAAACGCTTTAGAGTTCAATGAGGATATCTCTCAAAGGCCCCAATCAAATTTTGTTACAGTTGGAAAGCCTCATCAACACTCGAGCAGCCAAAAAGTATTCAGTATTAAGGTGTCGGATGCCATGCAGTGCATCTTGTGTCCAGAGAGTCATCCACTCTACAAATGTGCCCAATTTCAACAATTGAGTGTATCGGATCGCTCCAAGGTGTGTCGACAACACTCCCTATGTATTAACTGTTTATTCAAGGCTGGTGCAGGCCACCCCTGCAGCAAAAAACGTTGTAGAGAGTGTGGTAAGAAACACCATTCCTTGCTGCATGACCAAAATTTTAACAAAAATAAAGATTTTTCTGCTAATAGGTTAGCAAATGATAACGTAGTTTCAAAGCCAAAATTGGTAACTCACCTAAAGTTCAGTCAGAGGATTCCATAGCAGGAGAAGAATGCATGATAGGTAATGTAGAAACTGAGAAAACTTTAACACATTTGGCATGTGGTGATTCAAGAAAATCCTACTCGCTATTGCCTACGGCCATAATTTATGTAAGAGATAAGCAAGGAATGGATGTACCCGCAAGAGCACTGTTAGATTCAGGGAGCGAGATCTGCTTTATAACAGAATCTCTGGTGCAGTTACTAGGTATCCCTAGATCCAAATGTAATTTTGCAATCCACTCAGTAAATTATCTGAAATCAGGCTCAAATGGGAAGGTTAACCTAACCATCAAATCTCGTGTTAGTGATTGGCAATCATCAGTCCCTTGTCTAATTGTGCCGTCAATTTCATCTAAAATACCTCAAAGCTCGATAGAGGTAACCAAAATTAGAAATTCCATCACATCTCAAATTAGCCGATGAGTCTTTCCATTTAGCAAACAAGGTGGATATATTATTAAACTCTGCAGTATTCTTTGAAGTTTTCAAGGCCAAAATTTCGACACCTAGTGAAAGTCCTGTCATCTTTGACACTGAATTAGGAGCTGTAATAGCTGGGCAATTTCCAAAATTAAAACTGAGGCATGTCCTACATACAAACTGTTTTTTCCTGCTTGAAGCACAAAATGCACTGTTAAACAATGTAGAATCTGATATGCGAGGTATTTGGGAAGAGATACGGGCAAATGAGGCATCTCTTTCAAAAGTAGAGGAACAAATCATCCAGCCGAAATTAATTTTTTAGCGACCACGCGAAGGTTGCCATCTGGGCATTTTTCTGTGTCGTTACCCTTTATGCAGATCCGTCGGTATTGGGGAGGTCATATCACATCGCAAGGCACTTCATGTTGTCATTAGAACAACGTTTTCAAAGAGATGAGAAGCTAAAGAGGGACTATGTGGCATTTATGAGAGAATATATCTCCCTTGGGCATGCTGAGGAATGCAAGGCAACAAGGAGTGAAGTAAGCAATTATATTCCGCATTTTTGTGTGCAGAATCCTTCTTCTCTTACCACTAAATTAAGGATTGTGTTTCATGCATCAGTAAAAACCACTTCTGGCAAAAGCCTAAATGAAATTCTAATGAGTGGGCCAACAGTGCAGCCAGAATTAATTGATATTCTCTTAAGATTCAGAATTTTCAAATGCGCCTTTGCTGCTGACATAGAAAAAATGTATCGTATGGTTAAGTTAAACGATGAGCATACTTCTTATCAAAAAATTCTATGGAGAGAAAACTCGTTAGATCCGCTAAAAACGTATAGATTAATGACGGTAACCTATGGACTGGCGTCTTCAGCCTTTTTAGCTACCAGGTGTTTGAAGCAAATTGGGATAGATAATGAGACTACCTTTCCACTAGCAGCTGCTGCCATTAAAAATTCCTTTTATGTAGATGACCTGTTGCATGGAGCAGATTCAGAGTTTGAAGCAATTCAATTATTCAAACAGATTTCGGATCTCCTATCAGGAGCCAATTTCAAATTAAGAAAGGTCAGAAGCAATGCTGAATCTATGATTAATACTTTGCTTGGGGAATCCCAAGGGGAAGATCTTGTTGCCTTAACCTCTGACAACTCAAGTAAGGTGCTCGGCCTGTTCTGGCACACCGGAAGTGACACCTTGCATTTAGCTCACAATATCCAAACATCAATTTTTACTGATTACACTAGCTGGACTAAGAGAAAGGTGTTGCATATCGCAGCCTCTCTCTACGACCCTTTGGGTTTAGTTACACCTGTAACGATAAGATTCAAAATGTTTTTGCAGTCTCTTTGGAAGGAAAAGCTGGAATGGGATGTTAGTTTAACATCAGACTTAGTCTATCAGTGGGAATGCCTACTGGTAGAGGTACCTTTATTGACCAAATTGATTTTTCCTAGAAGGATGACAATTGATGGAGCTAGCAGTATAACTCTGGCTGGATTCTCTGACGCATCGTCAAGGGCCTACGGCGCTTGCATTTTCCTAGTTTCTGTGGCCCCTCAAGGGCAGGTCAGTCATCTAATAGCCTCAAAATCAAAACTGCACCTTTGGCTGGCACCACAATTCCTCGTCTGGAATTATGTGGCGCAGTATTATTAGCCAAATTTATGAAGAGGGTTCGCGATGCTTTGTTTTTAGTTTGTAATATTGACTCTGTACATTTGTTTACAGACAGCACTATAGTACTTCACTGGATTAAACATGCTCCAAATAAACCTGATGCCTTTATCTCTAATAGACTTGCTGTGATTAGGAGTGTTCTCAGATGGAAGAATGGTCACACATCTCGTCGAGAGAAAACCCAGCTGATCTCATTTCACGGGGATCTACTGCCAAGAAACTAGCTGCTAGTAAAATATGGTTTAGGGGTCCTGAATGGTTGGCCGAGCCGTTTCTCAGTGGAACGCACTGCCTGAGGTCGCTGATGGTGGTAATGTACCGTTTCTGCATCATTCACAAACCTTTCTTGCCACTGCCCGTGCAGAGGAAAAATGCTTTGTCTTCGAGCTTATGAATAAATTCAACTCTTACCACAAGCTGCTGAGGATCACAGCGTATTGCTTGCGATTCATACATCAATGTAGAAGCCGGGCTTCAATAATGGAAAAGAAGGCCGGACCTATATCGACAAGTGAGCTAAGAAAGTCCCTTCAATTGATTGTGAAATGTATTCAGAAGGAATTCTTTTCTCCTGAATATAGTGCCTTGGTCAATAAAAGAGAGATCGCTAAAATTCAAAAATTTTGAATCTTCATCCTTTCTTAGACAAGGATGGTTTAATCCGAGTCGGTGGTAGATTAAGACTGTCCATTTTGCCTCCAGAAGCAAAACACCAAATTATTCTCCCTCGAGAGCATGCATTTACAAGAGCCCTTGTCACTATGATTCACTTAAGTTATTTTCATGCAGGTTGCCAATTGACGGTGTCAGTTGTCAGACAACGATTTTGGATTCCTTCAATTCGCCGACTCGTGAACAGTGTAATCCACCACTGCTTACCTTGTGTCAGGTGGCAGGCAAAGCCGCTGTCTCAAATAATGGGGGAACTTCCCTCATCGAGAGTTGTACCATCGAAGCCATGGGAGTTTACTTCAGTAGACTACTGCGGCCCCTTGCTGACAAAGCCGTTGCTGGTAGATGCAGGGCTCGTTCTAAGACATGGATTGTTATATTTGTGTGTCATGTTACCAAAGGGGTTCACCTCGACATTGTCGAGAACTTGACCACCCACGAATTCATAGCTGCTCTAAAAGATTCGTTTCTCGCAGGGGATACCCCAGAGTAATCTATAGTGATAATGCCAAAACGTTTGTGAAGGCAAAGAGCCAGCTGGCGGAATTGTCTAAGATATTTAGCTCTCATAAGGATCACTCAATTTTAAAAAACTTTCTTGCAATACACGGTGTGGAGTGGCAATTCTGTCCTCCTCGATCTCCCTTTCGCAATGGATTAGCTGAAGCCGCAGTAGGCTCATTAAAGCATCATTTAAAACGCTCGCTAGGGCAAAATTGTATTTCTCTTTCAGAACTGAATACTCTATTAGCACAGATCGAACACATATTGAACTCTCGACCCTTAGCTGTTTGCTCCGAAACAGACACTGACACCCTTTTACTAACCCAAATCATCTAATTTATGGACATTCTCTCAACTCATTAGTTTTCGATTTAGAAGCAGATCAGAAGAGCCCTACACCCCGTCGTTACCACATGGTAAGAAGGCAATTAAACAACATTTGGAAATTCTGGTCCAAAAATTATCTTTCTTCACTACAGGCTCGTACTAAGTGGAAGTCTGTTTCTCCAAACTTGAAAGAGGGGGATTTGGTCATTCTGATCGAAGATGCTCCTCCACCTCTGTGGAAAGTAGGCGTGGTCATTCAGCCTCTCCCCGATGCCACGGGCCGGGTTCGAACCGTGCAACTCAGAACTGCATCTGGGATGACCACTCGGCCAGTGCAGAAGCTGTGTATCTTGCCAAAGGAGTATTAACATTTAATCTAGACTTCCCTCAGGGGGCATATCTCCAGATATCGCCACGGGACCTGGCGCTCCCGGGATCAACCTACCCGAGCCACCCCCCCCCCACACACACACTTTTTAAAATTTCTAATATACAGTTGCTTGGGCGTCAGAAACGAGACCTGATTTGAAAATGCTATTAGTTACAATGTCGATATGCTTGTCACCACACCTCCTGCATGGGCGTCTACGAACTCTTCTTTTATGGAGTTAAGATGAAGTACCCTCTCATTTTAATGAAAATTTAGGCTTAGCGTTCTCTGCAGAAGGGTTCCTAAATACCCGGCCTAGAGACGTCAAAAAGGTAACCTTAGAAAAATAACATGTTCTAGGCGCCCCAGCGTGCAGCAGCTGGAGTGGTGAAGACCGAACATCGAATAAGACAAAACGAAACAGTGTATTTGCACGTGTATCTGCTAACAAATTCTAAAAATTGCATCTGCTCCTTTCTGACAGTGCACCAAATCCATTTGCCTTTCTTATCACTTCGTGCCGACGAAATGTTCAGCTGCGTTATTTGTTCTTTATTTTACCTAATAGGTTCTCGCGTTGTGGCTCCTGTTCAAATGGCAATTCTGACAAAACAAGAAAGTTGGCGTTCGGCGACCAGCTGTGACTGCAAGGGGCGTTTCTGAAAGTCCGGACTTCGAATTTTGCTGCTGCATGCGAACGGCCGATACGTCTCGCGTGGGCAGAGCTTTCTGAGTTGGTTTTAATTTCTTTATGAAACCAATTGGGTTGTTTTTTGTTTGTTTTCCTTTTCTTTCAATATTGATGGTTGTGCATTTTTTTCTTGGTCGATTACTAAAGAATCCTTCATTGCCCAGCATTTCGCGTATGGGTGCAAAATATACTCATTGATTTGTTGTCTGTTTCGTCTTTCTCATTCGGATGACTGAAGTCATCGCCGAAAAATCGCATTATGTATACAAAGGTGCAGGAGCACGCTTACTCTAGTACGTCCGTGGAACCCGATT
The DNA here is from genome assembly GCA_031308135.1 of Acheta domesticus. Taxonomy (NCBI): domain Eukaryota; kingdom Metazoa; phylum Arthropoda; class Insecta; order Orthoptera; family Gryllidae; genus Acheta; species Acheta domesticus. The sequence goes on along the minus strand of JAHLJT010003656.1, from coordinate 123,127,677 downwards.
ATTTTGTTTATTCTTTGGTTTTCATTCTTGGTTGTTTGTTTGTTTTTGGGGGGGATTGATGTTGTTTGTTTTTTGCTTTTTCTCTCTTTCGCTGCCCCGCTTGCTACCCAAAGCTTGCTGTGCTACTCAAAGCTTGAAAATTCTCTGATCTCGCAGGTCCCGGTTCGACGTCGTGCGCGGGCGGGAGTTATGTTGGCACATACATTGTTTATTTGTTCATATTTGGCGCCGTGGCGGGAGATTGTGTTTTAATAACGATCTTTGGCCCTTAATTGATAGCTCAGAATTTGCATTTTGAACGTACCGCGTCGGACTTATAAAAATTCCCCCAAAACCGCGCGCAGGCGCTAAAAGAGCGGGTATATAAAATTCCTTTGTTTTCTGTCGAAATTGCAGTCCGCCTAGTCTCTGGTCGTAATAGTTTCATCTGTCTTCGACAGGGGGCAGCACTTGCTGGGTTCCGTCCCAGGCCCTTAGCAATTTAGCAAGGTTGGCATACCTGTCGCCTTGTAGAAAAACTTTCAAAGAGAAGCCATATTTTCGCGGGAACCTGCACATTGCATGAGCAGATTTGTGTAATACAGATTAAAAGAAGGCATTGCTTTGCGTGTGAGACTCAGGTAACGGGTTGAACGATTTATTCCCTGATTGCTTATTTATTGATTATATTATCTTCTAATAAAGGGTATACTGTGTCTTTTCAGAGATCGCACGAGCGAACGAATATTTCGTCTCGCCGTAACCAACCAAACTTATGACGCTCTCCAAAAATTGAAAAAAAATACCCAAATCTGGAAAAAGGAGCTATATCGCTGCCTTAACAATGCC